>VYZM01019548.1:64358-75007 GCA_013398915.1 Dromas ardeola | reverse complement strand
TTTTGAGGAAAAGATGAAAGCACCTTTCCACCAGAATATCTTCCAGCATCTTGGCTCCGTGCTGAGCGATTGCCTGGGAGGGGAGAGCAGCATCGCAGGGCTGAGCTGCACCAGTCCGGGGCAGCGTTTGCAGCAAAATTCTTTCGGTTCTTGAGAGAAATCAGACCGGGGATGGACGGCTTCAGCCCTCCCTCGGCGTGGCTGAGGCTCGCAGCCAGCAGCATTAACTGGAGTGAGATTTTTGACCTCTCATCTCTCTCCTGGCCAGCACTCGGCTTGAACTTTTTCCTAAAATATGGCCAAAAAAATCAAGTTTAGGGCTTGACGGTGCCTCAGGTTCTGTAGGACAAACGTTTGTAGCTTGAATCCCGTCTGGGATGTGAATGCATTTAATTTTGGTTTCCAGGCTGTTGGGGGAACTACAATGAAGGGTGCTGCATCTCCATTACAACAGCAACCATAGGCTTGGCCTCGACTTACCCATACAGAGAAATGGGAAGAGCAAGGGTGTGGTTTGAGTTAGGGCAAGGAATTAATTATCGAGGCTGGTTATTCTGTGGTTGGGGAACCCATTTTGCTTTATGCCATCCAGACCGGGAAGCCATTGCCTCGTGCCGCAGCGCACCCACCACCGGCTAGCATCTCATTAGCAAATGAAATTGTTATTTTCGGGGTAATGCTGCGAGTTAATGTGATGTGCACGTCGCGAAACCCCAAACGTGCCGCATGCAGAATCGGGCGAGTTGCAGTGATGAATGTCATGCAAAACTCGGAGGCACTAATTGAAGGTGGTTTCAACAGAATATTCAATTAATGCTCTCTGCGTCGCAGACAGTCTGGAAAAGGCGCTGTTTTCTCCCGAGGATCTGTGTTACTGTGCAACAAACAGATGAAAATGAACCGTTTTACGGCCTTCTAATTGAAAGTCGATGCACTGGTTTTATTAAAATTTTCATGGTGGGGGGAACTGGATGCCTCAAGGGCCCAGTAATGGGATGAATAAGCTCCCTCTTCTCTGCCGCCTCGCATCCAGCCCCGGGCAGAAGCCACTGAAAATAAATGCCTGAGATATCCCTGGTGGCGTCTGTGGCCTCGGCATCTCTTCTTGTGTGCACGGGTCCGTTTTATTCATGCCCGCTGCACCTTCGGCGCACCCTCGAGAGGAGCCAGGATCCCTGGGAAAAACCGCTTTTATGGAACAAAGTTGGGGACTGTTGGGTGAGGAGAGGGGAAATGATTTTTTTCTTTTTTTCCCCCATCCCTCTTTATGGGCAGGAAGCTGAGTTTCTTCTGGCTTTGAGTTTTTTTGCCCTCTTTCTTGGTGCCGTCGTGCCACGGGCTGGCGAGCTGAAGCTTATTAGGAGGAGGATGGAGGAGAAGGAGCTTCTCGGCTCTGCCCTGTCGTCTCTCCAGGACAGGCTGTCCCGTAGGGTGGGGAATGAAAGAATTAAATGAACTTTTTATTTTCCTGGTCTGGCCTCCTGTTGTCCTGCAGCCCCATTTCTCTGCGTTTCCCAGCCCGCGTTGGCTGCCTGGGTATCTGCATCTCTTCCCAGCCCAGCCGTGGCAGCTCCTCAGGGCACGGCTGGGAGCGATTTGTTCCCTCCCTGCTTCATTTTACTGACTCCTCTCTTGCCCGACCTATCAATTCCTAAAGGTTATTGGCATAAAGTTGGTAATACATGAAGTAAAATGCCCCGACCAACGAGCTTGTCGTTTCTGGGGTCGGGAAGCAGCAAAAGGAGGATGCTCTCCATGCGACTCCCAAAAAATCTGTGCGTTTGCTGGAGGATGCGTGGAATCTGGTAGCCGGTGCCTTCCCTGGCATTGCGGATGGGTACTAATTTATGCTCTGGCATCCAATGATGATTTAGCTGTTTTAAAGCCTTATTTACGATGCGTCCCTCTACCCGCTTTGCCGTGGTGATAGTGTTGTGATAATGGGAATTTACAGTCCCCTCCGACAAGAGACCGTAAACCAACCGGCTGGATATTTTTTTGTATTCCTACAGGCCTAATTTGTAACATAAAGCACTTAATAATTGTTATTAATGAACCTGCTGCGGTCGGTCTATAGACCCAGCTGGAAATCACATCTGCTATCAGATTTGCCGCAAACTCTTGCGAGTCGAGGGAGGCGCGAGCAGCCGACGTGGCCAGGAGGAGGTGGCTACAGCTGGCCAAAAGAAGTGCCCGGGGGTCAACGGGAGACGTTCGGTTTTGGGGAGAATCCTGGAAATCTTAAAATCTGAGTGGGCGGGGCAGGAGCATCGCCATAAAGGGGGGAAAAAAGAAAAGAAAACTGCTGGTTTCTTAGGGAGAAGGTATTTGGGGCGATTAAATGCGCGTCGATAAACAATTGCCAGGGACTTTAGTAAACATCCTTAGGGATTTTCATACGCGTTCCTCGCTTGAACGGAAAGCGGCCAAGATTTTTACAGCCAGCCAGTGATTTCTGACTGGTTCCAGTTTCGGCTCTCCGGCCTGGGATGGAAAGATAACGGATGCTTCTCATTTTTTTTGCCCACCGGGTTGCATGTGACCTTGAGAAAAGGCGTTTTAATCTTCGTGTGCCTCAGTTCCTGGCTGAAATAAGGCTGTGTTGTAGTCCTCTGGGCTGCGGCCAAAATGGTGTAAAGACGGAGGCAGCGCCAGCTTTGTTGGCCATATCTTTTATTAAACCTTGCAAATCTAGTCCCTTCTGTTTATTTAGGTTTTGGGATATTCACTGACTTGGGATAACGGGCTCGGATCTGGGTGGAGGCATCTTCATTACCGGCGTAGAAATGACAAATTAGAATTTTTTTTTTTTTTTTTTTTTTTTTGTAGGGGTACAGATACTTTTCAACGANTTTTTTTGGAAGGCGTACAGATGCTTTCAAGCGATGATGTCAGTAAATTAGATGACTTCAGAGGGTTTAATCATCCGAGCATCCCCCAGCTCAGCCCTGATTCACAGCCCCGACGCCTTGTCCAGGGGTGGTTGAAATGAGGTAATGCTTTGAAGTATCACCAGCGGGTCTTTGCGAGGAGGATATTTTGCATAATTGGTTTCTGACAAGGCCTAAAACACTATTTAGAGTTACATGGCGGAGTGTTAATTTATGCCTGTACTCCTAAGCTTAACTTGTTACATGAAAGTGTTATTTACGACGCGAGCTCGGATCTATTGTGTGTTGGCGATAGCGCCGTGATAATGGAGATATATAGCTCGTTGCGGCAAGAAGCTATAAAAGAAATGGGTAGATGTTTCTCTGCGGTTATGGACTTAATTTTTTCATGTGAGATATGGTAGCGATTGCAAGTGATGTGATCTGATAGTCAATAGGAAGCGGGACAGTAGGGGGAATTTTTTTTTTGACATATAACTTCTGGAAGACGCTTTTTAGCTCCTGCTGAGTCTGATCGCTTCTACCAGCGTTTTAAGTGACTTGAAATCAAAATAGTGGGTATCAACTTGTCGCTTCTCTTTGTTTCTCCTAAATATGATTCTCACATTTAATTAAAGCTTAAATCATATAAAAAATTAATCCCGTATATTTAAGATGATAAAACTTAACCTAGAAATGAAACAAACTGTGTTTCTCTGTAGTTGTTTTGATGCTTCTTGACTATTTCAAGCCTTGGTGGAAAGGGCGACTCCTCTATCCTCATCCAAGGCATGAATTTTGAAACGCGTGGATATTTTCATGCCCTTCCACCAGCAAAATTCTGTTTTCGGCTGTGAATTTTGGTGATGGGTGGCTTTGTTTTCAATGGGAGTGAAACGCTGGGTTTCCAACCCCCTTCCAAGCATAACAGGCAGAAAGAGATCTTGGTTTTGCATTAGCTTATTTATGTCTTACTTGACAAAGCACAACAGGGAAACAAAGCAAAACAGGGGAAAGCAAGGCTGAGGTTAAAATTGTTTTGAAACAAAGAATGCAACTGCTGTTTGTTTGAGGAGTGTCAAAGCAGGATGAGTCAAAGTCGTTGGGGGTTATGGGTTTTCCACCCCCCCCATCTTCTGTGAAATGAAATTCCTGCAGGAAAAGACCTGAATCTGCAGAGTGTTTCACTTCCAACAAATCTCATTTCTCTGACGGAAAGCGGTTCCATCCCAGCTTTTTCCAGTCAGACCTGCAACTTACCCATTCCTGGGCCAGATTTATTCCTTCACTCAACGTGTTTCCTTGTAATCAAGGCGGCCCCGAAGCTCTGGGAAAGGAACCAAAACAGCGCCGGGGACTTCAAAGGGTGGAAGTCACTCGAGCACGTCGTGTTAGATGTCCTGCCACAACTAATCCAGCGTGTGATGTGACCCCTTTCCAGGTGTCCCTGCCTCTCTCAAAGCCCTTGAAAAGAGCCCTGGTAGACTGAACTCGACTTCTGCTTAAATCGCCCGCCTATGATGCTTTCCCTGTGAAAATGCAGGGGACTGGGGGATATAAAAGAGGCGCGAGCCGGATGAAATGAGAAACAAGGGGAAAGCAAGCAGCACGCCCGGGCAGGCAAGGTGTTAGCAAGATGGAAAGAGTAAAGGCTTTACTGCAAACAGTAAAAGCCGATATGAAGTTATCATGCTGGACGTAAAGCTAACGCTTTACCAACAGCCCCGCCACAGTAAATCGTGGTTGAGCTCAATCTGAATATAAGGAGCGCTGATGCGTGGACTGTGCGGGATGGGGGAGAGGAGGTGTTTGTATGAGGAAGACGGAGAAGGTGCCAGGGGGGAAAACCGTGGCTTGTCCCCACACTCTCTGGGAACCTCTCTCCTCGCCCCACAAGACTTGGGGCGCCAGGCTTTCCTTGCCACATCAGCTTCGAACACACCTTTCCCACTCGCCGCAGCGCCGGGCGCAAGAGTGACAAACGTCCGGGCATTACTCTGTTATAATTTGAGAAAACCCATAACAATTTATTGTCATTTAGACAATTATTCTATCGCCCGATGGCCCCTTCCCACCTGGAAAGGGGAATTGGGGAAAGCAAGGAAACGCAAGGGTTGAAATATAAATAGTTTTGATAGGATAAGGGTAAATAATTAACAATAATACTAAAGAGCCGGTATTAATCCCAATACTAATATAAGATATACAAGAATTATACTCAGGCAATTCTATCAGCAGGAAGCCGTGCACTCCCAGCAATGGACAGTAAATGCTGGACACGGCGAGTGCAGCGGCTTCGGGAGGAAGGGAAGAGCTCAGGGCTCTGGCACTGGGGCAAGGAGTTTCTCTGGACCGCCTCCATCAAGGGAGAGAGAGACTACACTGCAAACTTTCTAATTTATAATGAATGTGACGTTTACGGTATGAAATAATCCTGTTGGCCAGCCTGGGTCAAGTGCCCGGGTCTCGCTCCTCCTCATCGCCACACCTGGCAAGGCTTGAAAACACTGAGACCTTGAATCCCACATAGCCTATTTGGCTATAAAGTATGTATTTTCCCGAATTCGGGCACTAGAGTCTTCCAAAAGTGGAGTTTTCCCCAGTATTAGAAGAGAAATTAGTCCTGTGTCGCTCAACCCGGGACAGCTCCAGAATCGCAAACGTCCGGGGATTGCTCCCATGGCGTTAGAGTTGGGCGTTTGGGCTAAATGTGTGCAAAACTGAGGTTCGTCTCCGTTGGGTGCGTAAAAGGCAAATCATCGACTTCACGGGACAGCCTGGGGAATGCAGGGAAACTGCTTGTTCTTGGCTTCCCCACGGGCTTTCCTGCCTATTCCTCATTTCCTGGGAGCTACTTGTGGGAGTAAAACTACATCTCTGCTTCGGTGTATTGAGGATTAGAGTCGTGCCCATAAGAAACGGAGGAAATCTATTGTTTAGTCTTGAAACCTTATCCCTAAGTGATACGGAAGGATGCTTGTTAATATTCTCTCTGAAGGCTGTTCGTGATGATTCTTCACTTTTCCCATCGCATTTAAAAAATTTTCTTTAAACTGCTATCACTTAAAATCTTCTTAGCAATTATGGTTGTTTAAAAAAAAAAAAAAAAACTTAAAGAAAATCCCCAAGGTCAAAGCAGTCTCATCTTTATATGGGTTGCAATAAATTACTTCAAGTCTATTCATAGCATAGGGAAGACCTTTTTATGTAGAAAGGATCATTATAGAGTTGCCAGGTCGTTAATTACATTGGGTTCTTCTACTTGCTCTGTGAGTCATTTCCATGAAGCAGCCAAGATCATGGTGAGAGATAATGCAGTAAAAAGTGCATTAAAATGCTTCAAATGTCCTTTCGCTCATATCTGTACATCAGTCAGGGCGACAACTGATTCAAAAAGGGCACTGCCAATTTAAATCGATAAATTTTTACTGGCGTGGCTGTGGCCTGTGTCGATATTTCGAGTCAAGGCAGGGGGGCCAGCGGCACGCTTGTTGTTGATGCTCAGAAGTATTAAAGTTTAATAGACTCTCCAGCCCCATTCTGGCTGTCTGTCACGTTGGTGCAAATCCAGAGTCGCTCCATCACCGTCAATGGAGGGATGCAGGTGCGAGAGCAGAATCTGGCCCTCTGTGCCTTATTTACCACTCCAACCACCTGCTTTAGCAGATAAAGCAGCTGCTATCTTTCGAGCTTTAAATGTGACATTCAGCCAGTTATGTGCCTGGTCCCCTCATCACTTTTAGATGCTTGTTGATTTTTCTTAAATGTCAGAAGAGTTGTTTTTTTTTTTTTTTAAACTTCATTGGAATGCGGCTGCCAAGCGTCGGTGGCAGCGCTGTCACCTCCCGCGCGGCTCTCCCACGAGGTTTGTCTGAGTCCCGGTGGTTGTCTATTATAAACGCTGAGTTGGGCGGAAATTAGCCCTCTCCTTTACCTGCAGGGAGAGATTTCTGCTCCGATTTACCTCCCTGAATGCTACCTCTGCTCTTACACGATGGCGTGTGGCTGGGGATGGGCTGTTTTCACCCCGTTTTCCTTCCATCCCATGATGGCCGGAGAGGGAACCAGAAGAAAATCTCAGCTTAGTGTTTTGGGGTTTTTTTTAAGGTGCTTGTTCTTAAAATGGTTGCCCAAATAATTATTTTGCAAGGGAAAACTCAGCCCCTTCTGTCTACATTTTTCTCCTCGAGCTCCATCAGAGCAATTGAGTGGTGGGGAACGGCCTTCGGTTCCAAGTTGAGGCATGGTGGTTCTCCTCCACTCACCTCGGTGGTGATGGCGTGGTGGGAGGAAGAGGAGGCTTCATCTTCCAATCTTGCTTTCCAGAGGGATCCCTCATGGCGTGTATGGACGGGAAAGCGTCCAGGGAAAACTCTGTGAAGCTCTTGGCTCGGTCTCTGTCCACACTCTCTTTGGGGTAGGTGTCTCCTGGGGAGGCTGTGCAGACACACAGGCTGTCAAGAGGACCATAAAGGATTTAATTCTAGTTGGTATGAGAAAGAGATAGTCTTGTCCCTGCAGATCCAAAAGGCGGTGTCAGACCATGGGGCTGCAAGGCCAATCCATTCTGGATTTGGCTCCCATGGGATGGATGGTGAAGGCAGCTTCAGGTGAGCCCAGGCAGATCTCCTCCTGCCCCCATCAGCCCTGAGCAAGGTGGGTTGTGGCTGGGAAAGCAATCCATCCTGAGCCCCGCTCACCCAAGCTCTCCAAGCCCCAGTGGCTTGCCGAACCCCCATTGCTGGGTCTATGAACCTAGAGAAGTCTCCTCTGCATGGAAAAGACCGTTCTCATGAACAACATGGCTATCCAGAAGAGTTGACGTTTAAGATTGAGGTCTTCAAAGCAGGTTAAGCATGGAGCTGATGAGTAGCTGCTCTAAGTCAGCATTGCTTTGTAGGCTTAAAGCTTTTTATCAGCTGGAGATCTTCTCGGAGCTGGAAAATGGTGGGTTTTCAAGGGCTGTGAAGACAGAAATGTGGGTTGCGAGTATGGGGAGGAGGAAGCAGCGCGCCGTATGGCCGCAGCGTACCGAGCACTGCTCCTGTGCGGGTCGAGCAGCGTTTGCGGCAGCACCCAAGGGCCTGACCCGAGCTCTGCTCTCCCCCCTTGAAAGGGGCCGGGTGGCCGTGGGGCAGGCACAAAATGTGCTGTGTCTAATCGGGATCTCAAAGCCTTCGCTATCAAACCTTCAGCTCTTCACACTCTAATTACAACTTGCCTGGTGCATTGGTTACGATGAGCAATGAAGATATAATCACTGCTGTTATTTGTCCTTCCCGGCTCCAGCTGTTAAAACAATTCCTCCTTCGTAGCCCAGCCAATTTCATGGCTTTAATGTGTCCCCACCGCTCCCAGCCCGCTCCCGAATCCTGCGCGTGAGGCGCGATGCACCAGAATCTCCATGAAAGCAGCCTATTTCCTGCATGAAGCCCGTGAAATTGGGGAAGATAATATTTTCAGAGCCGCTGGTACCCTGATTGCATGTTTGTTTGAAATGACAGTTTATGTTGTCTCTCTCTTTCATTAGGGAGGTTCAGCGATCGCGATGTTATTAACTAACAACAGCACTCACTGCATATAAACATGATTCCGCAGAGACACTCCAAGGAGCACTTGAAGGCAGAGGGGAGGGAGATGGAGAAGGAAGAGAGATGCGATGTTTCTTGCCTCTTTTCTTTTTTCTTTTTTTTTTTTTTTTCCAGCGGAGGGAAGATTTGGAAGAGATTTTAAACTAGATTAGAAGCTCAGAAGAGTTTCATTTTATACTGAATCCCCCTGACAGTGGAGGGGAAGCGTAGCACTGACTCTCCAGTCTAAGATGTCTGGGCTCTGCCAGGGCTTGAGGACTTCAGTGCAGAGGGATGTCTCATTCCACGTAGATTTGTGTGTTAAGGATTTATTTCAGGCCCATCTTCACCTCTCCGAGTCCTTGCAGGGTGAGGGTTCGGTTAGCTGCTCATACCCTCAGGGTGGGGGGATGATGATCTTGATGTTCCCCTAGCAGATATTTTTCCAGTCTAAACCACCCTACAAGGGGGGGCTGAGCTGCACCTAGTGAGATCCAACGTGCCTTGCTGCAGCTATATCTACTTTCCAGTGTCCGCAGCATCTCCTGAAGCAGGTCCTGATTCCACCTCATGCCCCTCACAGCTCCACCTCTGCACCAGGCAAATGCTGTCCCTTCATCAACAGGTGGTGACTGGAGCACTGTGTCCAGGTCCGGGCTCCCCGGTTCCAGAAGGACAGGGAAGTGATGGAGAGGGGACAGCAAAGGGTTACCAAGATGTTGAGGGGACTGGAACATCTCTCTGATGAAGGAAGGCTGAGGGATTTGGGTCTCTTCAGTCTGGAAAAAAGACGACTGGGGGGGGATCTTATCAACGCTGATAAATACTTCAAGGGTGGGTGTCAGGAGGATGGGGCCAGGCTCTTTTTGGTGGTGCCCGGCAACAGGACAAGAGGTAACGGGCACAAACTTGAACACAGGAGGTTCCATCTCAACATGAGGAGGAACTTCACTTTGAGGGTGGCAGAGCCCTGGCACAGGCTGCCCAGAGAGGTGGGGGAGTCTCCATCTCTGGAGACATTCCAAACCCGCCTGGACGCGTTCCTGTGCCACCTGCTCTAAGGTGACCCTGCTCTGGCAGGGGCTTGGACTGGATGATCTCCAGAGGTCCCTTCCAACCCCAGCCATTCTGTGGTTCCGTGACTACACCCCAGGCAGTCCCTAGCTGAAGCCTCTTCACCAGCCCTGTGAAATCCCCTGTGACAGGGCTGCTTTGCGTGGCATCCGCAGGAAAGCCGGGGCTAAAGGCTTCTCTTGGTGCATCTTAGAGATGGGAGAATCAGTGTGGACTAACGAAACGATTGCTGGGGGGCCATGGGAAAAGGACGAGGGACCTTTCAGATCTTGTAAGTTAAGGACATTGCTGGATGTTGAGTTTTTATGGCCATGGGCTTCTGCATCTAAAATGCCCCGCTCAAAACACCAACTAAATCTAGAAGCTGTGGCTTTCCAGGGGTGCCTCAAAAGCTCCCCAAGTCTTGCTGTGCAACCCAGGGGCAATTGGGCTGCAAGAAGAGCCTCCTCCCCTGGGGTCTGCTGGCACCATGGGTTCCGTGATTAAAAAATAACCATGCCTTTGGCCTGGACGCTGTTAGTGAGGATGAAATGAAGGTGTGAGGGTGAAATGAAGGTGTTCAACTAGGGCAATTGCCTTGAGAAATACCCGAGAGGCAGCCCTAGCCGTGGTGGGGGAGCGGTGGGAGCTGTGGCTGTTGCATCCCGTGCTGGGGTTGCTGAGAAAACAGAGGAGATAGTTATAGCGTCAGGACTTGGGGCTTGTTGGAGGGCTTTGCCCTTATATCTCTCTCCTGTCTGTGTGATGGAGGAATAAGATGAATCGGTTTGGCGTGTGCGTGAGCACCCAGCCTGCATCGCGGACGTGCTCCTGATTTCCCATGCTGCCGGTGCTGCCTCTTATTAAACATAAATAGCTGTGAAACGGACTGCAGGGGGGGTTATCTCTCCCGAGGTATGGAGCTTGCTTTAAATGGAGCCAGCAAAGTTGCTTATAGCCGAGGCTGCCCGTTATAAGATCCCGTTTGCAGTGAGTTAACTCTCTGCCAAGCGATAATTGTTCAGGCTAAAAATTTCCATGCTGTAAGCCTGCCTCGGGCTATATGAAATTGGGGGGAGAAGGGGATGGATTTTGTCTGTTGTGGTTTGTTTTTTTTTTTTTTTAAAAAAAAAAAAAAAAAGAGAACTTTAAAAAA
>VYZM01019548.1:41960-57979 GCA_013398915.1 Dromas ardeola | reverse complement strand
AATTTACCATGCAGGCTAGCAAGCAAGAAGGATTTAAAACCCTATTTGTATTCGTCCAGTGTTGCAATTTGCAGCCAAATCGTGAGAGTTGGATGCCGAGAGAAATCCATAGTTGCCATAACAACCAACAAACTATAATTAGGCAAAGAGTTGAGGAGAGGGGTCCAAAGAACGAATGGAAAAAGGAGCCGCTCTTCGAGGGGTGCTGATAGACATCAGAAAGCCTGGTCACAAGTGTGTTATAGGAGAACTAATCTCTCCAGAAGCTGTTCGGTCTTTAGGCCCCCAGTGGAGTTGTTTGAAGCCGTATAAACTCTGGATTTTCTGATGTTTTCACTTCTTGAGGACGGAAGGATTAGAAACATCCCATGCATGGAGGCTGTTGCTTTTGAGGCGTGATTGGGTTGCCGTGGCAGAGCCGTGTAGGCTGATAAAGGGGTTTGCAGAGTTTTTTCTTGACCTAGAGATGGGGATGTGAGGAAAAGCTTGAGGAAGCAGGCTGAGCTGCGGAAAGGTCTCCTTTAACTTGGCAGACAGATGAAGAGGGGAAGTTTGATGCTTCTGCGTAACCAAAAAGCATGTTCCCGCACTGAGAGACAGACAAAACTCACCTTAGCACAAGAAGCAAAGCTTTATCTGCGTTATTTTGAGCAGTTCCAAGAGGGATGTGGTTGTATCTCCTTTCTCTTGGCTTCCCCTGGGCACTGCATGTGTCCCTTGGCTTGCCTGGGGTGGCTGGAGGTCTTGAGGTGGTTGGTGCTGGTGTTTGGTGTTACCTCCTCTGAGACTCAGCGCAGTCCTCATGTGGTCAGGGCGATGGGGAACCCTTCTCGCTGCCTCCTGCATTTATAATAGAATGATAGAATCATAGACTGGTTGGGGTTGGAAGGGACCTTAAAGATCATCTCGTCCCACCCCCTGCCCTGGGCAGGGACACCTCCCACCAGCCCAGGTTGCTCCAAGCCCCGTCCAACCTGGCCTTGAACCCCTCCAGGGATGGGGCAGCCACAGCTTCTGCACAAGCCTTTTGCCAAAATCGGTTTTAGTATCCCGGTTTATCTCGGAGGGAGGAGGACTGGGGTCTGGCAGAGCTGGTGGGCTTCCTGGGCTCTGCAAAGTTCTCCCACTTCAGGCTCCTGGAGCCTAAAACCAGCTGCTTTTTTTTTTTCCTGAAAAAATGCTGCTCCTTTTCGGTCTTGCTCAGTTGGGACTTTGCTATTGTAAAAACTGAAAATCGTTCCCAAAATTACAAGAAGAAGGGGGCAGAAATTGCTCTTGGCAGCAAAAAAACCCCCAATCCCGTGGCAACTTAGGTCAGGATTAGCAGAAAAGTCCTTCTGGGGGCCCTGGGGCAGAAATCCCTGGTTGCTTTATTTTTTATTTTTTTTTGCAAGCCTGGCCTGGTATGAGCCGTTCTGCTGTTGGACATCCCAGTTATGCAAAGGGAGAGCCGGTAATAAAACCCAGGTGTGATGTGGGGAAGGATAATGAGTTCAATCCCGGCTCCCTGCCCTCCTACCCCTTCGTTTCCCCCTTTCCGAGGTGGCCGTTCTCATGCAGGCAGCATCCGTGTGGAAAAAGTCATGCTCCCGTGAAAAAAAAGGAAAAAAAAAAAAAAAAAAAAAAAAAAAAAACCAAAAAAACCCCCAAAAAACAAAACCAAATCCCCATGGAACACCTCACAGACAATATAGAACACACACACAAAAAATAAAAAATATATATTATAATATGTCGAGAATACAATAGAAGCGAAATCTCCTGGCAGCAAACATTCATGCACTTGACTGCCAAGAAAAAAGGACCTTACAGAAGATGAGACATGAAAGGGATCCCTGCACAAAAACTGAAAGTTGGAACACAATAGTATATATTTCAGGCATATGAAAAGGAAGTGCGACAGTAATACTAAGGAGACAAGATACCGTAACAGAACCGGGAGCTGAGGAGAGAAGAAACTCAATCAGCAGTGACACTGAGGCTTGGAAGCGGCAGCTCTTTGAATGGTTCGGAGTCCTTTTAAAAAAAAAAAAAAAGGCAATCCTGCGTATTTATTTTATTTTATTTTTTTCCCTGGGAATTAATCTTCCTGCGTTTTTTCTCAGCTTGTAAAGAAACAAGGGAGCGCGTGAATAACACATCGCCAAAACCAGAAAGAGACAAGGGGGCCGTGTACACGGGGAATTTGCAGTATCGATAAAAATATTACGCCCTACAAGGATGATGATGATGCCGCTGGTTTTCGGCGGCGGCGAGGGGTGTGCGGGGGAAACGGGAGCCGGTCCCAGGGGATGCGAAGGAGGAGAAGAGCAGGATGGAGCTCACGCTTCCTTCTCACCTGGGCTGGTGCCTATCAAAACCAGGCTTCTTTCTGCCAGTAAAGATTTGTGGCAACTCTTGCGGCCGTCGCAAGGATTTGGGCTTGCCAAATGTGTGTTGGGCTTGCCGTGCTGTCTGCGGGAGCCTTTTGGATGCGAAAGGGGTTGGCGTTGCTTATGTAGGTGCTGGGGGTACCGCTGCCCATGCTGCGAGGGAGGGATGCTCGGTGAAATCCCCCGAGCTGCTTCCTCGCTGTCATCCCGGTGACGAGGAGGGAATTCCAGCCGAGCATCTTGCACATCTCTTCCCCTGTCAAACCCTAGCAAGACTTCCTGCCTAGCCTTAGAAATCTTTTTTCCTTTTCTTTTTTTTTTTGTGTGTGCGTATATTTAACAAAAGAGGTTATTTTTGTCCCATTAGAGTGACTTGAGCTGGTGCTTCATGGGGGGGAAGAACCTATCGCTGAGCTAAAAGTGCAGGAGTTGGCAGTGCCTCGACTCTCCTGGTCGAATGAGTTGGTGGCAAAGCGGTACAAGAGCTGATTTTTTTTTCTTTTTTTTTTTTTAAAAATGAAATATTCAAATACAATTGAAGGGCTGAAGCCTGGAGTTTTTCTGTCCTTGAAAGGTACAAGAGCCTGGAGGCAGAGACCAGGGTTTTCCAACAGTTTGATGGCTCTATGTGAGAGGCTAAATTCCTTTTTAATAGGTTGTTCTCTCTATCCGAGATCAGAGAGCTCGCCTTTCCCCTCGCTCATCCCTGGCAAGGTCCTGCTGACTGCAGTTCAAGCACATACGTTATTTTTAATGATGTCCTGTAACAAGAAGCCTCCTGCAATTATCCCGTTTAGATCCGCAGCCTCTAAAGGATGGCTCGGAAAAATCTGAAGTGCTGAAAGCACATCGGGAAGAAACAAAATCCTCTGCCAAGAGTTTCCAGTGCCGGTCCCACGGGTGGGAATTGCAGCCCCGATGCCACAGCCAAAGGCTGGAAGGGGGCATGGATTCGGTTACCTGCGATTTCCCCAATCCGGCATCATTTTGGAGCTCAGAGGGCGGCAAGGGGGATTTTTTGGTCTGACCCAGCACGGCTCCGCTGATGCGACTTGCCCTAAAGCAGGCGTTTGGCTGCACTTTTGTAGTGATACACTCAGTTTAGGGTAGCCTTTTAGTCGTATTTTTTGCTTGTTTTGCAAGGAGTGAGTTTGCAAAAAGAAAACGCCGGTGCCATTTAAGTTGAATTTACCCCGCAGGGCAGAAAGCGTGGGGTAGGTAAGGATGAAAGGATGCCATTCCCGGGCCAGAAATTCCCAATATCTAGGATAAATTCAGCCTGCTTCTCTGGCGAGGGGCTGGCTGGGGGGTGTAATCTGAGGCAGCTCGCGCTGAAGATGAGTCTGCAGAAACGTGAGAGGCTGCCGAAGGCTTGTACGAGCGTCTCGTCCCCGGGGACACGCTGGGAACGTCCCCATCTGCCAGCTGGTAGCGGGCTCTTCCCATGCTGGAGGGGCCTGGGGAGGACGAGGGTCTTGGGGGGGGACCTTGTTGGTTCTCCTGGCTGTTACTTTGTTTACCTGTCTTAATGTTTTGTTTTGTTTTGTTTTTTTATGGGGCTGCCATCAAAAACACTCATTAAGACAGTGTTGTTTTTCATTCATGTTGATTCACCAAAAGCTTAATCAATCTTCTGTGACCAACGACCCCGTTCCCGAGGGAGAACAAAGCTGTTGAACAAATTAGCCTTACAGATTGGAGGCAGAGCTTGCAGATGCGACAGCCTGGGTACCAGAGCGGGCGGCGCGTGGGTTTGTGTAACATGCCCAGGAACAATGGCACTCAGCTGCCTTTTATTTATTTATTTCTCTTTTTTTTTTTGTTTATTTTTTTTTTCCCCCCAATTTACATCTCGACTGAAGCGTGGTGGCGACGCGGCTCAGCCCTTCTCTTGTCTCACCCTTCCCTGCCGGCGCGGGGAGACGGAGCAAGGAGGAGAGTTGTTAATGGACTCGGCTGAGATTTAGATGCTCTCCCTTGGCTACCTGGTCCTGGTCTGGCCATCAGGTCCCTCGTCGCCTTGCCCTTGACGATGAGCGCAATGCTTTCCCACCTCCCGGGGGTATAACCGCATCAATTGGAGAAGGGTTGGGGTTTTTTTGCAACGAGAGGTTGTTAAAAACAGCCGGCATCTAAGTGTGCTCTTCATCTCCGCTAGACCAAACTGCTTGCGGAGGGCAAATGCTTTGAGTGTTTTCCGTAAATGGGAGGGGATATCCTCAAGCTGTACCCAAGGGAAGGGGTGAGATGTTGCTAAAAACATCCAGGAGGATGGATCCGCACCCCACGCTCTGGGAGCGATGGGCTGCAGCATCCCTCCTGGCAGACGGTGATGGGATTCGGTTGCGGGGAGCCGGGGAGAATGCTCTGTCCCGCTCCCGCTGGCTTTGTGGCATCAAACTGGTGTCGCTCGGAGGCTCCGCAGCCTGTCTCTCGGATGCGGGGAGCTGGGGAGGATGCTCTGTCCCGCTCCCGCTGGCTTTGCATCACCAAACGGGTGTCGCTCGGAGGCTCTGCAGCCCCTTCCCCCTCCTCCTCGGGGCTTGCAGACCCACCGACTCATTTCACACCGGCTGCCGGCAGGTTGGTAATGACTTTCCTTCTCCCTCCCAGGCTGGATTTGAATGGCTGGTCCGGAGGTGAAAGGCCCCCATTCCCATTACCGATCCAATTTCCTGGACTTTTACCGGGTAGATAGGAATTGCCAGAGCGGAACAGCCTGATGGGCCATCGAGCCCGGTGTCTTCTCTCTGACAGCAGCTTGTGTTTGGCGTGTAATTAAAAGCCTTTGTACTATTTGACTTGTAATTTAATATCAGGCTGCCACGTACATATCTCATTCAAGAAAGAATGGGCCCTGACACTTGCAAAGAGGGAGGCAAACCACGTTCCTCGTGTGCTGCATCCGTGGGGTTGGCTCTGCATCCCTCGGCGTGCCTGGGCAGGGACTCCGTGCCCTGAGCATCCTTGTTTCACGCGATGTTCAGGATGAGGATGCTTCTCTCCGGCACGAGGGGGAAGAATTTGGGGAGAGCGGAGTTTGCCGGGAGCAGCGTTGTGGCTGCCGGCGGGGGAGTTGCTCCGTGATTTATGGGGTCCTGCCGCGAGCGCGGAGATTAAGGAAAATGCCTTAAATGGTCCTTAAAAGCTGGCTTTGGTAGAAGAGATGAGCCCGTGTGATTACACCCTGTCTGCCTCGGCGCGGGCTGGCTTGAGCCCCTCTTCGGCTGACATTGCTGCCCGACTTTGCGCTGGAGCAGATAAGGAGGGCGCAGAGCCCCATCCATCAGCTCTGCCCAAGGGCAGGACGGGGAGCGGGAGGCAGCACCGCATCGAGGGCTGGCTGGCAGACGCGTCCCTGCTCCCGTAGCCTTACGGAGGGGTTGGATGGCTCTGCCTCGCAGCGATAACGGCGGGGGAGATGGCAATCTGCTCCCTGTCCTGGGCAGGCATCAGCGCTAGGGGATGCTGCTCCGTATCTATGGGCTCCGCGCGGTGCTTTGCCTATAGCTTGCCCCTTGTTTGGCTGCCAGGCTGGTGGCCACCCGCCCTGGAGGGGCCGGTGGTCATAGGAGATGCGCATCCGAAAAACGCATGGGGTTACGGGGGCAGAGGAGGGACCATTTGCCTCAAGGCGGGTGGGTAACAAAGCCTTGCCGGTCTCTCACCCCTCTGCTTTTTGATGAGAAGCAGAGAAGAACCTCTGAAACTCTAATTTTAATGGGATTGAGATGATGCTGGAAACCTGGCGCTGGCCATTTCGCAGGGATAAAGCTCAACTCAGCGGCGGGGGGGTGGCGCGGGGATGGTTTGCATGAGCACCAGGGCTTGTGCAGAGCCAAGTCCCTCTCGGTAGGGGGGCTCTACTTAAGGCTGATTAATTTGCCCACCTGAGCGCTGTTCCCCCTAATTGACTGAGCCTTACAAGAAAACAAACCTGGGCTGATCAATAGAGAAATAATTTTGCAAATTGTGGGCATAAATCATTCCCGATCGGCGGGTGCTCACGTTTGTTAATGAATAAACCAAACGGAATCAACTTTCTTGATTAAAGCGCAATTGTTTCATCTATTATTACTTTAGGCAGGTGGCGTGAGGAGGGGGACGGGGGCTGCTCACCTACCGCACGCTTGTGTCATGGGGTGTTAATTGGTCTCATTAGTGCGATTTTTTTTCCATCTGCAAGGATAGATGGCGATGATGTAGGCACCAGGAGCCTGTGTCACTGCTGTTGTCACCCATCGCTCAGGCTGTTGTCACTCATCCCCGGGGACTGGGAGTCCAGTGGGATTTTCCAGCCCTGATCTCGAGTGTTGGCAACTTTGCTTCCAGGATATTTCCCTTCTTGATCTGTGTGTTTTGTTGGTGTCGGAGCTGGAATGGGCCAGCCAGGCAATCGTTGCCTTGCTCTGTCCTTGGGCTTTTCCCATCAACAGTCTTGATTTTCACCCCCATAAAGCACGTTCGGCTCTGGAGAGGCTCCGATCTGCATCTGGGCATCCAAACTGCTGCCCTCCCCGGAGGTGAAAATCAATTTTCTCTTCCCTCAACAGTAGGAGAAGGATCGGGGCTGCTTTGTGTCCTGATTTACAGCCTTTGTGGCCAAGAGGAGAGTTGCTCCGGGTCGTTTGCCTCTTGCTATGTGTGATGACTGCCTTGGAGAGCCTTGCGGGTGCCCTAAGTGTCTGTTGAGGGAGCCCCATCTTTGTATTGATTTTTGAATAGGACAAATGAACAAATAACAGTGCAACAATAGAACCAGGGGGATAAATAGTCTGGTACTTGGCACGCTCGGCTGGATGGGGATGAGTGAAATGCAACGCAGGCGCGCGCCCGGAGAAGGTCAAGTTTTTAAATCTAAACCGGAGCTAAGTAAAATATTGGCTAACTAACTGGATTCCAAAGCTCATAAAATGTTGATAGCACTGAATGTCGACTGGAATATATCTCCTCATCTTTTAGGCAAGGGAGCTGGTGCCTTCCTTGATCTTCCCTCCCCAGGGAAATGCTTCTCGGGAGCAGAAGGGAGCCTGTCAAGTGGCTTGTTTTCCTCCGTGTTGTCAGGGCAGAGCCGGAAAGGTCGCTCGGGTTAAGAGCAGCAGCAAAAGCTAAGCTACAAGCGGTGCTTCAAGTGGCCGTGCTTTGATTTCTTAAGCTGAGCCGCAGGCTGGGATGGTTGTGGAGGACGGTTGGGTAGAGGAGCTCTTTGCTCAGAGCCTGACTGAGCGTTTCCCTGCTGGTGTTGAGGGTCAGGAGCGAAGGTTTGGGTGTAGGCGGTGGGAAGGTGTGTAGGTGTCTCCTTAGCTGGACGCCGGTGTCCTCCTGCGATGCGTGAGACACCACCCTTGTAGTTCACGTCATGGATTTACCATGAGGATGGATGTTGCTCTAGAAGAGGGCTGCCACTATGTCATCTATAACAGCATAGTCAATCTGAGGGTTCAGGTTGATGAAGAACTGCCCCTTTTCCACCCCGGCAGAGCCCACCAGCTCCCAGGGAAGGGCGGGTTGGTACCCAGGGAACCCGCGGCTCACTCGGCTGCTGAAGCAGCGTTGGATGCCCCAGCTTCAAACCGCGGAGCCTTGCAAAGCTTCAGGCTGGGGCCTGAACCAAGCTGCTCCCGCAGTAGAGAAAATAATAGTGCCTACCACAAAGAGGTGTTGGGGAGACGAGTCAGTTAATGTTCGCGCAGTGCTTTGAAACGGGGAGGCTTTTGAAGTCGGGATTCGGTTCTTTGCTTTTCTTTCTTCTTTGTTCCCGGCAATGCTCTGTAAGGAGTGTGGCTCAGTGGTGTGCCGGTATCAAGGTTTGATGGCCTCTTGCTCCCCGGGAGAATTACGTTCTCCCTCGATGGCTTCACTTCAAGGCAATGTGTTCAATTGGTATTCTCCGTATGGCATTTGCTCTTGTACATAGTGCATTTTTATTCAAATAGCGGTATTGATCGTGGGAAAAGTAATGGAGAAAATAAATGAAAACAAATAAACACAGAAGATTTGCACTAAACTTTTTCAAGGTCTGGTTCTGAAAGTCAAGGAACCGTCTGTGTCCTCTGTAGGAGAAGTGAATGGTGATGCAGCTGGTACCTCCTTTATTAGCATGTAGTTGCAAGATGCCAATGGCAGCGAAAGGGGTGTAAATATGCGAATGGTTGGGGCAGGCACCTGCTTGTAAATACAGATCACAACCACCTGTGGTCTCCCCCAGTTAGGAAGATATCCTGGCGAAATAGACCTAGCAAATGGGGTGTTGCACCAGCTCAGCTCTTGGGAGAGGAGATGGACCGCTGCATCTCCTCGCCAGGGTACTTTGTATGGTCTGCTTGGCTTGGTCTGGCCAGGCTTTTAACTTGCAAAAGCCTTGAAAGACATAGGCTTTTGTTTCGGTTCGTGGTCCATCTTCTCTCATTTATTGACTTGAAAGCGGGCCTAACAGCCCTG
The DNA here is from genome assembly GCA_013398915.1 of Dromas ardeola. NCBI lineage: Eukaryota > Metazoa > Chordata > Aves > Charadriiformes > Dromadidae > Dromas > Dromas ardeola. The sequence continues at coordinate 49,166 of VYZM01019548.1, read as the reverse complement.
CTTTTGCATTTGATGCCAGGAATGCCATCAATAGTTTGAAGCGTCAGAAGCATCGCACCCATCTCACACCAGTCGATGAAGGCGACTTTGGCATGGAGCAGAACTACAGCTTCAAAAAAATGCTCTTTCCTCCCTAGAACAGACATTTCCTGATATTTCTTGCTCCTTTGAGGGTTTTGTGGCGGGGAGAGACTCTCATTTTTTTTTCCGACATATTTCCAGGCCTTGTGTTTGATATGAAGGCAAAGGACATTGTCTGAAGCAGTTGGAAGGACTATAATTTTAAACTTGTGGTTCTTTTAAAAACTAGTCCATTGTTAGGAGTGTGTTTAAAGGTGAGTTGCTTCAGCAATACTATATTTTCGCACCCAAAAGACAGGAGTTCCTTCTGTGTTCTTCTTGGACTAAACATTTTTCGGTAGAAGAAACTGAAGTGCGGTCTCTGCTCGAAAGCACCAGCAGGGTTTAGGGATGCCCTTTCCCAGCTTGGTGCGGAGATGGGACAGCACAGCCAGCGAGGAGCAAATGCCCCAAAATTTCATTCCAACCCTTCTTCTAACCTGTTCCTCAGCCACGGGAACCGTCCTCTCCCAGATCAGACGTGGCCTTCAGGTGGTCCGGGTGGGCATTTTGCCTGGGTCTTCTGCGTGGCTCCCGCAAGGCTTTGCGTGGCAGCCTGCGAGTGATGGAGTGTGCTGGGGGAGCCGGCCGGTTCCAGCTGACAGGATAATGAACTGCCAAATAAAGCAGGGGAGAAAGGGAAATCCGTGATAAATCCACCTCTCGCGCGCCGCGGAGGAGACGGATAAACTCCCTCTCTCTTCCTGACAGCGGGATTTTTCGCTCCCGCGCTCGCCGCAAAAGATGCGGTGAGGATGCTCCCATCGCTCTCCTCCTCGGACACATCTTCACAACGTGCTGCATCCCGCCCTCCTGGAGAGCTGTGCATGGCTGGGGACGGAAGAGCTGTCCCCGGCAGTGCCGTGTCACTTCGTAGGGCTGTGTCTCCCTTCAGCATTCCCTTGAAGTGTTCAAGGCCAGGTTGGACGGGGCTTTGAGCAACCTGGTCTAGTGGGGGGTGTCCCTGCCCAGGGCAGGGGGGTGGAACGGGATGGTCATTAAGGTCCCTTTCAACCCAAACCATTCCGTGATTGTATAAATCGTAGAGTCCATGATTCTATTCTGTTCTATAAATCATAGAATCCCAGGTTGGAAGGGACCTTAAGGATCACCTGGTCCAACCTTTCTGGGCAAAAGCAAGGTCTAGACAAGCACTCTGGCCGGCTGAATCCTAAAAGTGCCCAATGATGGGGAGTCCACCACTTCCCTGGGGAGATTATTCCCATGGCTGACTGTTCCCACTGTGAAAAACTTTCTTGTGTCCAACTGGAATCTCCCCTGGAATAACTTGTACCCGTGACCCCTCATCCTTTCCAATGGCTGTTGAGCCCTTGCGCTCAACCGGTGACAGCTAATTTTGAGGCTGTTGGGCTCTTGTTCCCCTCCTTCGGGGTGGGGGGCGGTCCTTGCCCCTCTCTTCTTGGTGCGTGGTGGCTGAAGCTGCTTCCCCGGCCACGTGCCACAAGGTGCAAATATGATCGCAGCTCCCAAATCCAGCCCCTGCTGCTCCCGTTTCTCCCACTGCTCTCTTCCTGAGGATGTGATGTGGTCTTAAATTCTCTGAAATCAGTGAAACGCACGTGCGGGTGAGATAGATTGGGCTCAGCGGGGTGTTTGGAGGTGAAAAACTGGGGGATTTTGGGTGCTGGTCGCCGGCTGCATGGGCTGTGCTGGCCGTGCGTTAGCGGAGGAGCATGGCGGGGGACGAGATGTGTCAGAAAAGCCATTTAGCGCGTGGGCCGCGGACTGGAATAACAAGGGCGGCGGCGGGTCGGCGTTGGGGTGCGTCACTGGAGCCGAGCAGCCCCCGAAGGGTGCCATTAGGGGTGTCCTGCGAAGCCGGGCCGGGGTCAGGCTGGCTCTCAGCTTTGCCCAGCGGCTCGGAAGAGGTCGGCCTCTTATTTTCAGTGCACTCACTCTCCCGACTCTTTTTTGCCACGTCTGATTAATAAACCATGAAGTTTGCCCAAGACTCCCTCCGTCCCCACCCAAATACAAACATTCCCCGTCACCGCCACCTTGCAACTAGCAAAGCTGCTCCCTCTGACAATCAATTACCCTCCGGAGATGAAATTATTGTTTAATGGCTTTTGGAACAGGCTCCTGCTCTGACATTCATCACAATCAATAATGCATCAGCGGGGACAAAAGAAATTACCTGCCTTCTGCTAAGTGAAAGGGTCCATTTGTATTCTGCACGGCCCCTTCACGCCCACTGAGCCGGCAGCCACGGGGGGATCGTGCCGACGGCGCGGAGGGCGGCTGGCACCCGGCTAAACTCCAGCGAAGTTGGCTAAAACTTCATGGTCGGAGCTTTTATTAGTGGGGCTGGGGGTGAGAGGCAGGATTGGGCGATGGGGGATGCCGAGGGATGGAGGGTGGAGGTGAAGGTATGGCTTGGGACAGGATTTCCTTAGGATAAGGTTAAGATTTAGGTTGTGCCTTACTGGAAATACAGCTGGGATGGCAAGCCCGGCTAATGAGGACATCCGTGGTGTGGAGTTAATGTGTTGGGGATGGGATGGGAGGGCTGTGGAGGCACCGGGAGGGCTGGAAGAGATGCTAGGACCGTGGCAGAGGAGCCGAGGAGGCAGCAGGTATCCCTGAACACGTGTGAAGGAATATTAAGCCTGGCCCAGGTTGCCTCGCAGGCATCGTTTCCCCGTGGGAATCGCCGCTCGCCACTGCTCGTCCTTAGCTCCGCGAAGGCAAGGAGCTGCTTTGGTCTTTGCTCAAAGCTGAGAGGGCAGAGCGTCCTCCGAGGGTTAGCTCTGATCTCTCTAACTCCTCTCCTGAGATGTGGTGTGATATCAGCGTGTCCCCGCGAAGGGATCGGCGTGATCGATGCATCTGCAATGTGAGCAGCGTGTCTCTTAATGGGGCTGCAAGACGGCGTGTCTGCAGCCGGGGCTCTGGGTTATTCGAGGTCCTGGGTAGGGGGGGGACCGCCGGGTCCGGCGTGTGTTGCTGCAGCATTCGGGAGCAGTGCTGCATCCCGGTGATCCCAAAGAAACCAGTTGTTACAGCAGGCTGGGCGTCTGCGGGGAAAGTTTGGAGTATTTTGCTTTTAAATCTTCAGATAAAAAGCCCAAATACTCAATAAACAGAGGATGGTCCTGCGGCTGCCTCCTTTAATGTGACTTTTAAGGCTCCAGGTCTCCTGCAGCATCACTCTCGCAGCATATGCCGTGGCCCGTGCCTCGCGGGATCTCGCGGTGATTAGGTAGCGTTATTTTCTTTTAAGCGGCCGGCCCAATTAGCGATGAAGTGAGGGAGCCTCATCAGCTCGAGCACAGCTTGCGTTAGAGCCACTTGATTGCTCTTGTTTGTTTTCCCACCTCAGCCGCCGCTTTACCCCGAGCGTGTCCGGGGGAGCCGGGATGAAGGCGGTGATGAAGGTAGGACCAAGCGAGCCGGGCGGGCTGCCGAGGGTCCCCCTGCCCGCAGTGAGGAGAGTCCCTGCTGTTGGACACCAGGGGGGTGAAAAAAAACAACCCAACCCCAATCAAATTCCCAAATTGCTCCTTTTATTGCTTGAAAAAGAACATCTCTGACAGGGAGCCTCTTTCCACAAAGAGTTTGGGAATTTGGCAGCCTCTAAGGCTACCCAGGACGTAAGTTGGCTCCCGCTGGGAGGCAGCGTTTGACCAAAAGCACTTAATTTCTCAGTTTTGCAACTTGCGTTGGCTCATTGTGGGGCTCTTCGCTGCCAGTTTCAGCACGGGGGCAGCTTTTCTTGCATTGGGAGTATAAGTCCTACAGAGCATCCCGCTCAGCACCGGTGCTGCCTGGTCCTGAGTCGCACCACGCTCCTGCTAAGGGGAAGATTGCACAGCAAATTTGGCTCAAGAGAAGCCTTTCTGTGGGTTTTTTGGCACCCTGAATTGTCTCTTTGCTGGAGGCGGGTTGAGCAAAGGGGTTCGCCTACCTGTTTGGCTCCGGATGCATCCGTTTTGGGGTGAACCTAACGGTTTTGGGGCTTGCTTGGTGGGTGCTAGAGATCAGCCTTTGCTCTGTGATTCCCGAGAGGATGCTGAGCGAGGAGCGAGCAATCGCCCGGGCTGGAGAAGGGGGGAGGAAGAAGGCGACGAGAGAGGCAAACAGCATTCACACCAGCGCCGTGTTTAGCTGTAATCTAACATGACTTTCCCCTCTGTTGGCGAAGGGGCGCCCACGATGTTAACATTCATTATCATGTCATATTCGATCGACTGCCAGAACGCATTACCCTCTCTCCCGTAACGCGCCGAGCCCTGACAAAACCCCATGCGCTCCCTCGGCGAAGGACTGCGCCTCTGGAGCCTCGCGGCGTGCCGGGGAGGTGGAAGGCCATCGATACAAACGTAATGAGTGTCGTTCCCGGGTGGAGAGGTGTCCCCCCTACCCTTGCCTTGCCACTGCTCAAAGAGGGGGGGAAATACCCTGTAAGGTTGGGTATTTGTGGTATTGGTTGGGATGCAGCTGCGCAGGATGCAAAAATTAATTGTTATTATTAATAATAATAAATAATAAGGGAAAAAAAAAGTAAGCTGGGTGCAGCGGGAGAGAGAACACCCTGGGTATGAGCATGCCGCCAGGCTGCGTGATGTGTGGAGCGAGGCAAGGCGGGTGATGGAGCAGCTGGGCTCCTGAGGCTCCTTCACTGGGGATGTTGGTGGGGAAATGCCGCCTGCAGTCCCGGGGGAGATGCTGTGTTTCGGACCAAGGTCCGCTCAGGGCTTTGCCCCGCGTTATTGCCAGAGAGGAAAACAGGGAGGAAAAAAAAACCCCCTTTGCTCCCTGTGCCATAGGCACTAAGCAGTGAAACTCCTTTTTCTTCCCCAAATTGACGTTGGGAAGTCACGGGAAGGTGTCCCTGCCCGTGGCAGGGGGATTGGCACAAGGTGGCGTTTAAGGTCCCTTCCAACCCAAACCATTCTGTGATTCTATGTTGAAGCTCAGCACGGAGGGGAGCACATCCCTGGAGTTTGCTGCACGGTTACCACCAGGTTTTTCCTGTGGATTTACACATATATTCTTACACCCTATGCCCCTGGTGACTCCTCCTGCACCTTGCCTGCCTAACGCTTCTCCCTCTACTGGTTCCTTCACCCTGTGGCACCTACAGACTTGGCTTTGGCCTCCAGACGGTCCATGCAGCAGATGCTCAGCCAGCCAAAACCTCCAGCATCCCCTCTGGCATTCCTCCCCCCGTGCAGGCCTTTAAAATAACCACCCTCTTTTTCTCCCAGGCTGATGTTTCTGCAACTCCCCAAACTTTGCCCAAACTCCCTATTGATTGCCTCGGTGATGAAGCTGTTGAATCGGCGCTGCCATATTTGTAGGGTCTAAATGTCACTTTTCTGCTGAGATCTTAACAGGATTTTTAACTGTCGGCCGTATCCTGCATATTTGCTCCTAATAATCAATATCGATTTTCTCGTAATACCGTCCATCTAGATGCCATGCCTTATTTGTTGTAAGATTAGAATCTCGATGAGCTTATAAAATAAGGCACATAGTTTCCTCATGCATCTGCACGTGTGCATATGCAGAAATAACCCTGTTAAGATAATTATCTTGCTTCTGCTGGAAAAAAAAAAAAGAAAAATTGATGCAAGTCCTGGCCGCTGTCGTTGGAAGTTTTCTTGTGTGTGTGATCCTTTACCGGGGAAGATGTTGGCTGTTAGACTGCAAGTCCAGGGTTTGTAAAGGCTTTTAAAGCAAGGTTTTCCTTCCACGAAGTGAATTCTTCGCAGTACGATCATCTCTGACGTTGAAGCCTGCTGGAATTTAGTGTTTCTAAGTGTGGTTTGTTTTTTTCTTTTTTTTCTTGGTTTTTTGCGATGGGCACTGGTATGTTGTGTTAGAATCCATGAAACTGGGTTTACTGGTCATCTTTAATCCTCCAGTGCCTTGGGGCTGGGCAAGAGTCAAACTGTGCAGCTCAGCAATGTATGCGAGAGAGTAACACTATCCCAAATACGTGGCTAATACGTTCTGCATGGCATTACCTGCCGGAGCAATAAATGGTATTCTTACTTTTTGGGTGGTTGTTTTTCAGGGATTTTAAAGCTTATTAGTATTTTTGGTCAGAGTATGGTAGGATTTGACCGGAGACAAGCCCCCGTTTCCTAAGCAGAAAAAGATTTTCTATAAGGAGACGCGGCAGAGATAACACTGAAACAAAAGGTGATGGAATGTGACGAAAAGTGGGCCGAAGAAAATACAGGGTTTTATCCAAACTGGTGGAAGAAAAAGTCGATTTTCCCATTTTTGACAGAGGACTGCCAGATAAGATGCTTCAAATCGGCTTATTGAATTATAAAACGCCGACATTTCGAAGCAGAACGCTTTGCTTTGAAGTGAAATGCTGAGATTTTTCATTCTGACATTTCCCAATTGCTATTTTTTGGTAACTTTCTGCACACCTGGTAAAAGTGAGATTGGGGGAGAAAGGCGGGAAAAAAAAAAAAAAAAGCAAGGCATTAAAATAACTGAATTGCTGAATGGGTAGAAAATGCAGTTCTCCAGATAATTCTCATTAAAACCAAGCTGTTGGTTTTCTGCTTCATCTCTCCATCACTATTCATAATCATGGCCCAAAGTACCCATCAGCCTGATGTTAATTTTTTTGACCAAGTGTGGCAAAGGTCCCGTTGAGTTTTGCATCTCTGACCCATTAGAGGGGCTTTCTTGAATATGAAGGTTTTTCTCTTTTTATTTTTTTTTTTTCCCCCCCACTCCAAACTTCCTGATTATTGAAATTAACTCCCAAGGAAAGGATGGGAGGGGCAAAGCTCTTCTGCTTTGCGATGGCTTAATATTTAATTTTCAGTTGGTAGAAAAATATTGTCTGGCGTTGGGTTTGCTGCGAGGGGGATTTCTGGGAGAAAACTTGGTAAATATTCTCTATTCCGCACAATTCAGTCTGGAGTTAAGCAGGATAATAAAGTTGCTGCTCTTGCCAGAAATAGCTGTTGTGGATGAGCCGGAGTTGAATTGCTTTGGCTCATTTTTGGGTTTTTCCAGTTCCTTGGTGTTCGTGTAGGATGGAGGGAGCGGAGGACAGAATGGGGGTCACCGCAGAGCTTGGGAAGTATTTTG
>VYZM01019548.1:22919-38869 GCA_013398915.1 Dromas ardeola | reverse complement strand
ATTATTTGAAGCGAGCAAATAAATAAATGGTAATTTAGTCAGGGACCCAACCCAGCCTCCCATAAAAGCTGATGTAGGCCAGATTTACAGCGCCGTGCTGAGATGCTTTTATGTGAAACAGAGCTTCAGAGGGGAAGCCATCTATCAGGCGAGGAGCTGGAGTGAATGAGATTTAAAAGGCAGCTTCCTTTTGTTCCCTTTCGGTGTGGAATTGGGGGAGGCGGGAAGGGGGAAATCGGAAGGCGCTGGGAACGACGTTTATATCAGCAACGCTGCGCGCCTATTTTGGAAATAGGCTTTAAACATTTAGAGAAGGTGAATCCTCTTATTTCCCGTGTTTATTTTCTCCGGCGCTGTAAATTTATCAGTCGGGGGTCGACTCCGCCGCAAGCTGTGAGGAACCCGGTGCGAAACCAGAGGCCCTGGGTCCTCGTTAGTGCGCGGAAGCTGTCACTTCCCACGTTGCGCGTCCCCTGTGTTAATTTGAGTTTGCTTTTGAAACTTCCCTCTGTCTGGTGGCCGTGGGCAGCTCTTTTCTCCAGCATCCTTGCTCTCCTCTCCGTACTTGCCCGGGGCTGGGAGGAGAGGTCCCGTGGCTGAGGGCATCGGCCACCGGCGCCTTGCAGGACCACTGATGCTCTCTATCGGGAGGCAGGGGCTGGCCCGTGGCCACCTGCCTCACCTCTTGGCTAGCCAACCTTGGGCTGAAATCCCCATGCTGGCAAGCCAAGGTTGGGCTAGACATCCCCCCCCAACCCCCAAATTTACCAGTGAAAGCTCCTTCTAGCTGAAATTAGGGAGCTATAGCCTCATTTTTCTGATTTCCCCCTGGGAAAACCAGGCTGTTGCCCTGGCTCGTTTTCGGACTGAGGTTGGGGCAGCGCTTGTCGTCCCCCCCCCCGCCTTCCTGAAGCCACCGTCGCTCCTCTCCACGCATGCAAAGGTGATTTGCAATGTCGTTTGTACTTGCTATGGGCTTTTTCCTCCGGAGGAGCACGGGCCAGTCGTTGCAATCTGCCGAAAAGAGTGTGGGGGGAAATAAAATAAAATCATTACTTTCATCTTTGTAAAGGGAAGAGCAGGTGAGGGAACAAAGAAACGGGGAAAGCAGAAAAAGTGGCAGGGAAGTCGGTTTGGGGAGAGATCAGACGGGAGAGACGGCTTTCAAGGACGTGAGGAAGAGGATAAAGGGCTGAAGGCAGAGGGTGATGGTGTGTGGGGAGGCAGAGGATCGAGGGGGAGCCCCTCTGGGACCTCTCGTTTTGCCGGGGGGAGGAGCTCAGTGCCACCCACACGGGTCCAACCCTTTCTCCTTGTCCCCTTGTCGGCATGCACGGGTCCTCTCCTGGCGGTGGCACGGGGACGAGGACAGCATCCTCGTCCCTGGGCAGCCCTTGCTCGGCGCTGCCGTTGGCTCCTTCCCAGCGCCATCAGGATCGCGGGCATCGCTGGTGACTCAGACCCATTATAAAGCTGTCCCTGGGCTGTAATTCTCGAAAAAGCCTGGGCTCAAGCTGGGGCGATTTATCTCCCGTCCCCCCGGTAGAGCCAGAGGTTGGGGAAAGGAAAAATAAAAAGGAGCGGGCATTGCGGGAAACAGGGATCCTGCAGAAATCGGAGGCTGCGGCTGCTGCTGGTGAGGTTTTGCGCTTCTCCGGCGGCGATACGCTGCCATCGGAGCATCTTTCTTCGTCCTCAGCCCTCGGGATGGTCCTCGCAGAGCTACGTCCCTCCGGTGTGTCCCCCCCCCCTCCACGCAGCCGGTGTTCAAGCAAAAGCAAAGTTTGCTTAAGCAGAAGCATGGTGCCCGTGCAGCTCTCCCCGGGGAAAGGATGGGGAAAGCAAGGTTTCTGTCGGCTGTCATGTAACATCCCAGGCACGGCTGGAAGGTGCTCGGCGGCTCCGGCGATAAGCACGTTACAAGGGGACTCTATTAAGGGGAAGACGTTCAAGATCTGCCGGGGAAAATCAAGTTGTCCCTCCAAGGCGATATCCAAGCGATTCAGATTGACGCAAATCAGCCCCCCTGAATGAGAAAACAGTTTCTAAAAAGACAAAGCGCATTGGCTTTTTAGTTTAGATTTGAAATGACTCAGCAGCGCGGGTGGCTGGGTTTTTTCCACGCCGGCTGATGGACAAAAAGAGGAAAAGAAAAAGGGGGTGGAAATGCAATATTTTGGGGTAAGCGGTGGGTAGTCCCTGCTGCCCTTGAGTTTCTACTTTCCTCCCCACTTAAACATAGGTCAGAAAATATTATTTTTGCTGGAGGACTAGGAGAGTTGTCTGCTTTGGGACATCTCTGCCCTGGGCTCGGGGGCTCTGATGGGGAAGCAATTCCCCATTCAGCTCAGAGGTCCAGGCTGGAGCGACGTCTGGAGCGTTTATAGGATATGATTTCAACTATTATTGTAGCTATCCTGTACTGCATCGTCTAATAAAGACATCAATTCAAACCCCTTACAAGTGGCAATTACCTAATAAAGTGCAGTAAGGATCTTCCAACTTGGCAGTAAAATTAGCATTACCGGGTTTTAATTAATAGCCCAAGCCTGAATGGCTCTTGTATGTCCTGTGCGAGAGGAAGGGCTGCGTGACCGTGTGTGCGGACAGGACAAGATTAGGGGAAAAAAAAAAAAATGCAATTAGCCCCGAAAGGGCTCCGTCCCCGGGAGACAGATGGGTGCTGGAGGTGTTGAGCAGTGAAGGGGACGTTTGGGGTCCAGCTTGTGGGATTGCTGTGGGTCATTTGCCCCCGATGCTGTCGGCGTCGCAGCCCCATCGCACGAGAAACCCATCTCGGAGCCCAACAGCTCCCTGGTGGCTCGGGGCTCTTTGCAAAACGCTTGGTTGAAGAGCTGCATGGCTTTGCCATCACCCCTTCTTCCCCCCACCAAGGGCGATGTTGTGCTCTTCTAGTTATTTTTCCCGGATCTTTTCCCGGATCATGCGGGCTGGATGCCAGCTGGGTCCCTTTCCCGCGCCGTCCCTGGGGAGCGGGGTGACATCTCCCTCGCTGTTACAGCGGGCACGGCACCGACAATATTTGATCCCCTGTAAAAACAGGCTGCTACAAAGTCAACCTGTCAAAAAGAAAAAAAAAAAAACAACAACAAAAAAAAACACAACAAAAAACAACCCAAAAAACCCCACTGAACAAATTTGAAGTGACAGGGTGACTTTATATATAACCTCGTGTGGTGGAACCGCAGGGTTTTTGCTGCGGTAGAAGCCCTGGAGCTGGGCTGACTTGTGCTGTCAAACCCGGAGACCTCCCTGCCCTTTTTTTTTTTTCCTCTCCTCGCTCCCCATCCCATTTTTTCCTCTTCAAATCGGTAGCCGGTGGCTAGCTGGCAAGCAAATGGCCAGGGGATGCTGCGTTGATGGAGGGAAGGGACCCCCCCAGCGCGTCTCTCAGGAGGGTGGCTCCATCAGACGGAGAAATCGCAACGCTCCGGCAAGATTGCTTTTTTTGGCGGGGTGGTGGGGGCAGAGAAGAGAGAGGGAGCGCAATCTGCCTGCAAATGTGCGTGTTGGAGAAGCAGGAAACAAAATAAAATAAAATAATAATAATTAATAATAATAATAAAAAAATAAATCAAACTGCTGCATTTAGCAAAGCCGATTTCCTCTCGGACCGGGAGGCGGCGGGGCAAGGGAAAGCGGGAGCTCAGATTGGTGCTTCCCGAGCTAATTGTATTGACAAAATAATGAAAGTATTTGTATGCACTTGTTCTTGTTGTGTAAAAACTATAGCAAATAGGAATCCACAGGATTTTTTTTCTTTTTTTTTCTTTTTCTCCCCCCCGCCTTGGGTATTTGCTCTTCTCGGAGCTGGGAAATGATGGGAATTCAACTGGGCTGGCAGGTCAGCAGGAGACTTCATGTGCCCGGGGACGGAGGGATGGGGTTTACTGCCACCGATGTGCCTCCCCCCACCCAAAAAAAAAATCATACGCCATCTGTTGTCTCCCCCGATGCTCCTTAATTTCGAGGGTGGCTTTTGATTAAGGAGCGGGAGCTGGGGTGAGGGGTTAGTCCTGAGGCGCTTCCCCAGCCCACGGGGGTCTGCGCGAGCGCGGGGCTGGTTTCTAGCAGAGCCGAACCAAATGCCGTCCCCAAACACGTGGCTCCCGTACCCGTACCAGCTGTCAAAAACCTGGCCGCTTCTGCCGAGTGCCTGCTACAGCGTGGGGGATGGTTTTTTGGGTGGTTTTTTCATATTTTTTTTTTTTTTTTTTTATAGCAAACCTGCTGCTTTAGCCCGTTTCCAGTGCAGCGCGGGAATCCCTTCCCCTGGTTTATGGGGTGGTTGATCACACACTTGCGTGCGCGGGTGGTGATGGACAATGGTGCTGCCTGAAGAGTCTTTTTTTTTTTTTCTTCTTTTTTTCCACGTGCTCGCTGATCCCAGGTCTGGGAGTTTGGAGCCGGGGGTGGATCCTGCATCTCTTCGTGGTCACTTCGGGGCTGCGCGTCGCTTGCAATGTGTTACCGGAGCTGCGGGTGCAGCTCAGTGGGGCAGAGCCTGGCGTCTTCTGGCTCGTTCAGGGTCGTGGAGCCCAAATCCTGAGTGTTCTGGCTGCTGTTGCAGGGTGAGACGAGGGATCTGCTCCGGGAAAGCCGTGCCGTGGCTTAAACAAGGGGGTCACCGTGAATATCTTCACTTTGTGGATAGAAGGATGGAGAAGAGGAGCTAAATGACCTGCGCTGCTTCTTTCCAGCCGCCTTTATGGTCTTATTTTGCCGGTCCTCAGCTCTCTCATCCTCTGCCGGTGCTATGCAGGAGGGAGCCCTTCTGCTGAACGAGCCTTTACGGCATTTCCAGCCGTTTATCCAGGGCAGCGCCGGCAGAGGAGGGACGGCTAACTTTGGAGACAGTAAAGAGAAGCCAGGAGCCCTTCATAAAGTGTCACTGATGTGGAAATACAGGATCAAATGAGTAGCAATTCGTGTGTCACCGCATGACAGAACAAAACCCTCTACCGAGGAATTAAAGCCATAAATATCCTACAGGGCCCCTTCCTGCTAACATGTTCCTGACATCTGGAGTGGCAGCCCACTGGAACCTATCTGCTGTCAAAGAGCTGTTGCAATTAAGCCTTGAATGCAGAGGGGAGAAGGGGGGAAAACAATTTTTTAAATGACTTGGCAGGTGATGGAAAACCAAAATACCCTTTTCCATTAACGTGAGCAAATTTACCTTAAAAGGAACTGGGTTAGGGACTAAGTAAGTTAATTGCCAGAGTCATTCCGTCAGTTTTTGGTCTCCGCGGGGCCGGCGCGGGAGCGATGGAGGGTCTATGGTTGGGTTCCCACCTAGGGCTGTGCTGCTGCAATATTTAACGCTTTCTTGGGCTTCTGTGCTCTGCCCTGGTTCGATGGGCACGCAATGGCGTGGGGATGCAGCAATGGGGAGGCAGGTGAGGCTTTTAGAGAGGTGCTAATGGGGTTTGCGGCGCCAGGCAGGAGTTTTTGGGGGTTTCGTTGAATGCGGGGTTACTGCCTGGTGCTCCCATCGTGGGGCAGAGGTTGGGGGGACTGAGAAGATCTGCTGGGTCTGGGTGTTGTTAGCTGGGACTGGAGGGAAAGGGGTATCGGGGTGGTGACTTGTGGTGCAGCTAGCTTGAGTTGAGCGTTGAAGAAGCTGAAGGAGCGTGTCAGGGTCTCCAGGAGCCTGGTGGGTGCTGAGAGCGAAGATCCGGGGTGAGCATTACCCTGGTCCAGGGGGGAGCTGGGGCTTGGCAGTGGGAAGAGCCACGTGGGGATGATGGTGCTGTGCTACCTGCTCCGAAATTGCTGTTCTCCCCCAAATCAGCAGGGTTTATTCCCTGCGAGCATAAGGAGGTGCTTTGCAGCCCCTTGTCCCCATCCTCCTGTCCCCTCCCGCATCGCAGGATGTCACGCACCTCAACCGGGCATCAGCCACAGCCTCCGTGCAAAGCCTTTCCCACCCTGCAGAGCATCAGGGACGCGGTCCAGGGCACGCAGGGCTCTCCGGCCAGGGGCAAAGGCTGCAGTGACGGTGCCTGCAAAAAGCCTCATTGGAATTCCGCCTGGCTGCTGGGTGCCATCCTGCTGGCTCGGCGCTCCTCGCAGAGGTGGGACCGCGCTTGATGCAATTTGCATTTCTGGAGTTTGCGGGAGGTGTCACGAAGCAGATATACTGGCAAGATGCGTCTGGCGGAGAATGTATTTTGTCGGGGTTTCGCTCCCCTCCTTTCCAATCTGGCCGGCTTGATTTTGATTAAAAGCGTGTAGCCGCTCCGTGAGATTTTTTTGAGGCACCAAACCCAACGGCAGGCTTTGTGTTGGGCTTATTTTTCTCCTCTTCTTTACTGCCCCCACCGTTTGGCTCCTCTCCAAAGGGCCAGCCGTTGTGAGGCTGCCACGTACACGTCTTCACTGGTAAATTTTTTTTTTTATCTCCCCGGCCATCTGAAAATCGGGAAGCAGAATAGATGCCGTACGCCTCGGATGACCAGGCTGAGCTCAGAAATAATGAATCGCCATTAGTCGGAGGCTGAGAAGTTCAAAAGTGTTTTTGGTGACTTCTCTTCATCTTAAGATTTTTTTTCCAGAAGGGAAGCGGCCGGCCCTGGATGAAGATTGGCCCTTTTACTGTTTTCTGTAAATATTTTTCCCCGTCTAATTTGTACGAACCGGGGTGGGGGGAAAAAAGACATAAGCTGAATAACCTGCGGCAAGCGGTTGGGGCTGCTCTCGTGTTTGCTCCCTTTTGCATTAAAAGCGAGGATATTTTCTTCCCAGCCCCGTCGGATTCGGCACGTGCTCTTCCAGGGCTGTTGGGGAGGGTATCGGAAATCAGCCCAAGGGCTGTGGCATCGCCTGGAGAGGAGGGTGCTTCTTGCTGTTCTCCTGGGCTTGGGTCCATCCCAAAGGGATGGAGAAAGCCCATCCTTTCTCCTTGACTCCTAGGACTCCTCGCCTCTCCTGCCCTGCTGAGGGCTGATGCGCTTTGGGCATTTCCATTCGCTTTAAATGGGCAAAATTGCGGCCTGGGGGAAGTTTCTTGTTGGTTTTGGAGGAGGAAAAGGGCTAGAGCGGCTCCCACCAAGTCCTACCGTGGACGCAGGTGGCGTGGAGGGGCTGAGCGAGGAGCGGGGTTGGGGAGCGGAGAAGCAGCGTGATTTCTTGCCAGTCCTAACGAACGAGGCGATTGCCGTCTGGACGCAGCGGTTTCAAGGGCAATGCCTCCATCGCACACCATCCAAGCTGTTCCTCACCGCGCGGGTCCATCTCTAAGCTCAAAACACCCACCAAAACCAGGCAGGGCTTCGCCTCCTCTTGAAACCTCCCCTCGCGGAGCTGGTGCTGGAGCATCCGTCAGGTTGCCTGGGCTACGGCGGCCATCCTTTTGTATTATTCTGGGTAAATAATATTTAGTTTTTCCACTCAGAGCGAACGGCCTCTGAGTCGGTGCGGTAATTTCCAGGCCAGCTTTGCAGAGTTTTAACTCTCCAATTTGGCCTGCAGCGGCGCTGGGCAAATTGCTCGCAGCAACTAGTTTATTCACCCCCTGAACGCGGTTTTTGTGCTGACCCAAGCGCTCTACTCAGCACATGGGTTTTTTCAGCCAGGAAAACAGAAATTAAAAAAAAAAAAAAAAAAGAGGCAAATTGTTTCCAAATGGTGCGTGTTTTCTATAAAGCCAGCTATACAGATTTTTTTTTTATTTTTTTTAAGGGGTGGTGAAAGGAGGGGAAAAAAAAAAGCCATCTGAAAGCAGCGTGTTTCAGCTGGTTCAACTGTTTGAAGGTCATGTTTTCAGCCCTAGAAGCACGCGTACGTGTTTTTGATTGACCTGTTATGTTGGCGGCTTGTTCTTTTGAGTTTTATCAGGAGGCCAATCGTCCTGTATGTCTTCCCTGTACGGGAAAATTGAGGGGAACGCGCCAAAAAAGGAATTATCTTATAAATAGGAATTATCTTATTTTGCACATGCTATCGGAGAAGCCTTTAAATGGATTTTAGATTTACACCTGGATGGTGCAGCGTCCCTAGGCATCATCCTGATGCTTTCTTTCAATGTGAAGAACATTAAGGAATTGCTTGACCCTTTTCTTCGGCCCCAAAGATTGAGGACCCATCCCTGCTCCAGCTGTTTCCCAGCTGTTTTCCGGATGAGAACCCGCCGTGACTCTCTCAAGGTCACTGCAGCGATGGTATTTAATGCCTTGCTTGCCCCAGAGCCAGCTTTGGATGGCTGTTTTGCTACGTAAAGCCGAAGGGCATCTCTGTCTCCCCCTCCCAAGTCCCTCCGGCTCCTGTCACGCACCCGTTAGGCTGCTCGGGAGATCGGGAACTGGCAGCTCCCGAACAAGAACGGACCTGGAGATGCGGAACGTGGGGACCGCAGTGTCTTGGCAGAGTCGCCTGGGCACGTTTGTCGCGCAGAGCCCGATTTTTATTCACAGGCAGCTCGGCGAGCCTTTCGCTATGTCTTGCGAAGCGGAGCTGATGTTTCCTGCGAGAAGGAAGTCAAGGTAGACCACATCTACCGCTCTCCCCTCATCTATCCATCCAGTCACGCCTTCATAGAAGGCTATCAGAAAGGGGGGGTAAGTGACTCAGATTCGTAAATCCCCCCCAGGGCGGACTCAAGGTCCACATTTATAAATAAATAAACATTTACTAGTTTCCCAAAACGCTTAGCCTAGGTCTTAGCAAGTCCACGGTAATTGGGTAGGTATATAACAAATTATGGCAAGCTGGGGGGGGGTGTGTGCATTGTGTTACTGAACAACTGGTATACGACTTATGGCAAGCAGTACTTAAGGTCGTTACTTAACAACTCTAATGGTTAATTAACAACTCTAAGAGAAAAGAGGGATAGAGAAAGGAAAAGACAGAGAAGAAGACAGAGATAAAGAGATCACTGGTCACAGTTCCAGTATCTTTTTCAGGGAATCTTCCCAGGCATAATCATCATCATCTTGGGAAAAATCTTCCCAGGCACAATCTTCTTTGTTTCCTCTCTCTAGGGGCACTTCTTTTCCCCTTTTACGTTTGCTGAATTAGCGCGGCCCACCCTCCCTTGCCGAGGACAGCCTTCTCTCAGGTTGCTCCCTTCTCCCAGGCGACGTGTAGCATGAGTTGGGGGGAGAGACACGAGTGCCACAGTCATACACGTTTAGCGTGATCTCTATAACCTTCGTTAGCGTATGCAGGGGCGTGCGCTTTCATAGGCGTTTTGCAGATGATGAAGCAAAGGCCACTTATTGCACACAACGGCCTCGAGAACTGAGAACTAGCAAGCTCACCACAGGAGTGGCAGCACTACTTTGCCTTCACAAAGCAGTTCTCCCACGCTTTCAGGCGCCAGAAGTGTTAGCCCTGTCAGTTCTTTGGAAGCCAGGCCTGCATTATCTATTTCCATCCATCTCTTTACAGTCTGTCTCTTACAGCCGACGCGTCTGGTCACTCCCTAAAGCATCTCGTGGCTGCCGGAGCTGGGAAACTGGTGGCCCTTCCCATGGAAAAGCATGAAAAATGCATGCCAAGGGTTGTGACCCCCCCCCCAGTTCCTAGGCATCGCGCTCCATCCTGGGGGCCGCGCTTCGGCCTCAAACGCCGCTCCGTGGATTTATCCATGGGAGTCCGAGCTTTGGGGGCTGCACCTTAGCGTGGGTGGGGGGTGTGGGTGCCTGAGCAGCGATGGCATCTTCTCCCAAAAAGTTTATGGGTGTCCTACAGCCAGCGGGCTCCCCGGGGAGATGAGGTGCTTTGTTTGAAGTGGGTGAAACACTGGGAGAACAGCGATGAGTAAGAAAGGAGAGTGGCGTCGATGGGTTTGTCTTATTTAATGCTGACATCCTGAGGTTAAGCCGTTCCTCTCTGAGGAAAGCACGGCACCATCAGTCAAACACAGCGATCCCTAGCTTTGTAGTTTCGCTGCATGATTTATAAACCACAGGGGTAAAAAGAAGTTTTTCCTCTGAAAATACTCGGGAATATTTCCACCCTTGCCTTGGTGCCTTCCTTTCCTCGTTTCGACTTCAGGTTTGACGGCATCAAAGCGCTGGAGTTCGGCTCTCCTGGTACCTGTTGGCAGGAATCGGGGTCCTACCACGTCTGGCTGATAGCTCTTGCCAATGGTACATTGCATAGGAACCATCCCACGCCCCTCTGGGTTTCTTTAAACGGGCACCTCCTGTCCCAAATCGATGTTGTAGACATTACTGGTATTTTACCGTGTTGCCTCATCTGACACAGGAGCAAGAAATCCATCTTCAAGCCACTTGGCAATGCGCGGCATGAGCTTTGTCGGTGCTCAGAGCACAGGGCAGCTGAAATCCAGGTCTCTGCCAGCATCGGGACAGAGAGTTCCTTTTCCAGCCTTGAGCCCCTCGGTGGTGTTAGGGAAATGTCAGGTCATCCCTCCCCGTGACCATGAAATGGCTGTTCAAGGGAAATAGGTGGTTATTGCCGCTCTCAACTGCTCCTTGCGTTTCGGCTCGGAGACCAAATGGCACGGCGTGAACTGCTGCTGAGGTCAAAAAGTAAAAAAACCTCCCTTTTCGTAAAGATTTCGGAATGAGGAGGGCTTTGTTTCATTCTGCATTTGCAACTCTAATGTATTCTTTCCCTGCGCTCCCACCCACTCCTCGCACTCAACCCCAGACTTTCTACTCACATGGCTATCAGTGTCACTTCTGAAACATGTCTTTCCTTGAAAAATCCAGCTTTTCATCAATTAAACATTTTTGACAGCTTTTCTGAAACAAATCCTCTTTTTAAAAGAAGAAAAAAAAAAAAATCTCTTTGCTTTACTGCAAAGTTTTGGTGGCTTTACCTTAAAAGACTCCAGCAGCCCTACTGCGTTAGGGGGCTGGGTGATCCGGGCTTGGGCAGCACGATTTTTGGGGCAGTTTTGGGCTGTTCCCGTGGGTGCCGTGGCTTGTAGCTTGTCGCCGTTGCTGATAATTGAGTGCTGCTTCACGTTTGTGCAAGTCAGCGGCAGGATGGATTGGAGAGGGCTGGGATGGAGGTGCCTGTGCCGGGGGTTTCTTTTGTGCGGTGCAGCGCTGCTATGTCCTCGGGTCCCCAGCCGGCTCGTTTGCAGGATGTTTTCGTAGAATCACAGAATGGTTTGGGTTGGAAGGGACCTTAAAGACCATCTCGTTCCACCCCCCTGCCCTGGGCAGGGACACCTCCCACCAGCCCAGGTTGCTCCAAGCCCCGTCCAACCTGGCCTTGAACCCCTCCAGGGATGGGGCAGCCACAGCTTCTCTGGGCAACCTGGGCCAGGGGCTCACCGCCCTCACAGCAAAAAATTTCTTCCCAATATCTCATCTCAATCTCCCCTCTTCCAGTTTAAAGCCATTCCCCCTCGTCCCGGGGCTCCCCTCCCTGATCCAGAGTCCCTCTCCAGCTTTCCTGGAGCCCCTTGCAGGGCTGGAAGGTCTCCCCGAAGCCTTCTCTTCTCCAGGATCATCAAGTCCACCACTAACCCATGTCCCTCAGCACCACGTCCATGACTCTTTTGAATACCTCCGGGGATGGTGACTCCACCACTTCCCTGGGCAGCCTGTTCCAATGCTTGACAACCCTTTTGGTGAAGAAATTTTCCTAATATCCATCCTAAACCTCCCCTGGCGCAACCTGAGGCCATTTTCTCTCGTCCTATCGCCTGTTCCTTGGCAGAATAGACCGACCCCCACCTCACTACACCCTCCTTTCAGGTTGTTGTAGAGTTGTTTTATTTCTCCCCCTTTTGTATTTCCTTTTTTCCTCCCCTAAAAGCCCCCCAGGTGAGAACCCCCGTAGCCAAACCCCTTCCCCCCCATCTCCTGCTCCACTCCTCTGCCAGTGCATCAGCATCCCTGGTTGGGCTCTGGCTTTCTCCCAGTCCAGCCCAGCTTGCTGCTGGCCACTTCTTGCAGCGGCTTCCAAGCCCAGCCAGATAAAGGGTGGCAGCGTCATTTCTAACGAGCGACACCATTTCTGGACCCACGCTCCCAAGGCATGAACCTCGTGCGGTGCTGGCTGCGGGCAGGTGTCCCTTGCCGTGGCTCTAATCAGCTTTTGAGCTGTTTTTTCTTGCAAGAGCGGGTAAATCTCTTGCTTATTTAATCACCTTCATCCTCTTCTGCTGCCTGGCTTGAGTCCTTCGGTGTGGCAAAAGGGTTTACGATCTGAAATCGGTCTCTAGAGTACATTCCCTCCGTGGTGGTTCTTGCTTGGAATTGCAGCCATCCTCTCTTTAGGGAGCGGGGGTCGAGCGGCACAACCCAAACAGGCCACAACCCCCTTATAAACCATAAATACGACAATCGCATCCTTTTGGTAAAAAGCAGAAAAACTAGCAGTAGATTTGCAAACTTAACCTCTGCGGCCAGCTTCGCCCAGACCTTGCCCTTTTGCCTCACAACGTGTCCCGTTTATCTTCGATAAATGCTGTTTAAGGCAGTCTGTTCCCTTTCCCTTTACTGAAAATACTTGTCTTATTCATACATCCTTCTTCTCCCATCTGAATCGGATTTAATTTTCTTGCCTAGTGGCACTTTGAAGGCCCTAATGAACAGAAGGTCCCATCCCTCAGTGCCAGTCATACAAGATTGGTTTTGTGGGCGTACAAATGCTTAAATGAGAAGACTGAACTGGCAGGACATGATGGCTTTGCAATGACTTGCAGACTCCTTTAATTAAGGTGAACATGTTTCGCTGGAAAAAAAAAAAAAGCACAGTCCATGAAAGTATGCTAAGCATGTTGATTTAATTGGCAATTACTGAATTTAAAGTAAGCGTTCGAGTGCAGCGAAACCCCGTGTAAGACAAAGTCTTAGCCCAGAGGCCTCAGAGGCAAGCGCCAAGAAAACGAGGTGGAGAAAGATTAAATGTCTTGGCCAAGGTTGAGTGGAAGGATGTGCCAGGGCTGGGAACTCGGCTGTTTTATGCTGGAGCGGGCGGTGCGGTGGCCGTCCGTCCTCTGCAGCATCACAGAATGATTGGTTGGAAGGGACCTTTGGAGATCATCTAGTCAGAGCAGGGTCACCCAGAGCAGGTGGCACAGGAACGCGTCCAGGCGGGTTTGGAATGTCTCCAGAGACGGAGACTCCACCACCTCTCTGGGCAGCCTGGGCCAGGGCTCTGCCACCCTCAAAGTGAAGAAGTTCCTCCTCGTGTTGAGATGGACTCTCCTATGTTCAAGTTTGACGCCCGTTATCTCTTGTCGTGGCATCGCTCGTGTCTGTTTTCTCTCCTCTCCCATCCAACCATGCTGCTCCAGCAGCATCGTAGAGCCCGAGGAGGCTTTTTTAACAGAATCTTGGCTTGAATGACTTGGTGTTATTACCTTCCCCCTTTCCAGTGGCGGTGGGAACGTCACCGAGCAGCTGCTGTGAGGCTTGCGGTGGGTCTGAATCTGTCTGTTGTGCCACCAGCTCAAAATTGCCATCTCTCCCCTCCGAATGTGTCAGTGTTTCGGGTCCGGGGTTGTCTGTGATGGCCACAAACCGGCCCACCAAATCCTGACCCCCTTCACCTTAGAGCAGCTTGTTTGTTTGCTTTTTTTCATTAGCAGTGGGTGCGGGATGATAATTACACTCATTAGAGGGGGTGTTTACACCCCGCTCAATTTTCCGAGCGTCCTTCTGCGTTAAACATCCCTTGCGACGCGGGCGGGGAGAGCTGACAGTCGCTTCCATTCCCTAGGACATAGTAACGTGCCCGGGCGCAAATGCGATGCCGTGGCACCCAGAGGGACAACGGGTAAGGAGAGGGCCAAGCTGGGACAGTAAGTGCCGGCCAAGTGCCGGAGCTCGGTGGCCAGAAAGCGGCATTTATGCCTTTTCATCAAATATGTGCGTTTTTGCTATAGAAAAAGACTAATTTGTGAGTTTTCTTCAGGTTTTGCCACAAGCTCCTCCCTTTGGGGAGGAAACATTCCAGTAGAAGTTTTCGGGGAAGCCCCGAGCTGTTGTGCTGAACCTTTTATTTGCTGCAAAGGGTAATAATTTAAATCATACTTTTCCGGCGGGGAAACGCGCACCTTGCAGCCAAGCACCCGGAACGGCCGGTGCCTCCCTGAGCTGTGCAAAGGAGGAAAACTCCCTCCTGCACCAGGTCCCCATCGCTCCTGAGGGCAGTGATGGTTTCTAGGGCTGTCTTAATATTTGCTAAAGTAAATATAAAGCTGGGGCAAGGCTTGGAAGCTTTGCATCCTGGCTCTGGATGGATGGGAGTCGCAGACAGCGGCAAAGCAGTGATTATAGACAGGGGTTGCAGAGATGGACGGGGCTTGTGGAGGGACAGAGATGATAGAAAAGGCTTCTACAATGTCATTACTGCAATTAGCTACTTGGCATCTAAAGGAGCGAGGGATATCGCAACCCGGAAAGCCCCCCCGCATCCTGGGCTGCATCCGCGGCAGGGCGAGGGGGGGGATTCTGCCCCTCTGCTCCGCTCGGGGAGACCCCCCTGCAGTGCTGCCTCCAGCGCTGGGGCACCAACAGCAGAAGGACACGGAGCTGTTGGAGCGGGGCCAGAGGAGGCCCCGGAGATGCTGGGAGGGCTGGAGCCCCTCTGCTGTGAGGACAGGCTGAGAGAGCTGGGGGGGTTCAGCCTGGAGAAAAGAAGGCTCCGGGGAGACCTTCCAGCCCCTTCCAGGCCCTCAAGGTGCTCCCGGAAAGCTGGGGAGGGACTCTGGGTCAGGGAGGGGAGCCACGGGATGAGGGGGAATGGTTTGAAACTGGAAGAGGGGAGATTTAGTTGAGATATCGGAAAGGAATTGTTTGCTGTGAGGGTGGTGAGCCCCTGGCCCAGGTTGCCCAGAGAAGCTGTGGCTGCCCCATCCCTGGAGGGGTTCGAGGCCAGGTTGGACGGGGCTTGGAGCAACCTGGGCTGGTGGGAGGTGTCCCTGCCCAGGGCAGGGGGGTGGGATGAGATGAGCTTTGAGGTCCCTTCCAACCCCAACCATGCTGTGATTCCCGTGCAAAGTGCTGACCCGTAGAGGCGATGGTGCCGTGCGTGTGAGCAGTGGCTGGAAGCCAGGCTGACGTGCGAGGAGGGAGAAGGGGCTGGGGGAGCTCCATCCCGGGCCAGGAGGCGTGCCAGGGAAAGGGGCCAGAAATCCAGGGAACGGGGCCAGGGCAGGGTTATTATAATTCCTTGGAGGATTGATTTGCCAGCCACTAAAGCAAAAGAAAGCAGCGCCCTGAAATGGAGACTAGCTATTTTGCAGCAATTAGCTGCCGCTGCCGGCTGCTGCTTTTGGAGGGGAGCCGAGGGGCAGGGGAGGCGGGAGCCCGCCTTGGGTTGGGGTGGGATGCTCCATCCCCCCGAGGTCACCTTGGGGATATCCGTCAGACCCCCATGCTGTGAGGCTGGATGCAGCAGCGTTTGGAGAGAAAGGGGGGGTTGTTGGCATCCTCCGAAGAACCTCGTGGCCGGGAACTGCTGGAGGGATGCTCCTCAAATTAATAAATCAGATCGCTAATAAATCCACAGCCCCTAAAAAGAGGACCTCCAGCAAGCCAGGAGTTAAATGGACACACGCGTTGCCCGTACCAACTGCGTGGTGTATTTATATACGTGCCACTTATGTTTTGACATGATGACTGTTCATATAGCGCGTGGTTTAGTTTTTAGTACACGCTTTTCAAGGATCCGCCGGGATGCCGGCGCTGCGGGAGAGGGATGCGCGGGACGAGTCGGCTGGTGGGGGTGGGAGGATGATGGCAGGAGTCTCTCCTTTTTTACAGAAAGTGAAAAATCAATCCTTGACCTTTAAAGGAGTTTATGAATTCCTGGCTTAGGGATCGATGCGCATTGATTTTTGTGTGTCTGCGTGGGCTTTGCCGTGTACACTGTCAGGTGATGAAAGCTGAGTTTTGCTGAGTCTGGAGCGGGCAGAAGCAGGTGCTGTCTCCGCCGAGCTGCCAGGAGTGAAAACATTATTTTTCTTCTTTCCTCCCTGCTTTTTTTTTTTT
>VYZM01019548.1:7711-22894 GCA_013398915.1 Dromas ardeola | reverse complement strand
CCCCCTACGTGGCAGCCGGGGGTTGAGGTCACTTGGAGATACCGCGCTTGGCATTTCGGTGGCATCGCACCTCCCTGCCTCCTGCCCTGCCGCGCGGCGACTCTCCATCACCCTGCGGAGCATCCCGCAAAACGTTCCTGCCTCCTCCTGTGCCCCCCAGACCCACCATGGGACGTTGCAGGGTGTCTCGCCTCGTTATTTAAAGGGTCTGGAAGAGGGGGAAGCTGCTGGCTTGTCTTGGGGGGCGGCACCACTGTGGGTCCCCCCACGTAAATCAGGTCTGTCTGTTCGGGGGGTGATTTTTGGCAGCGTTGTGGGGGAGGAGAGGACAGAAAGCCGGTCCTGTGGGTGCAGTGACATCATGGAGACTCAGTGGCAGTCGGGGTTGTCACTCTTGTGTTAACCCTTGGATGAAGGAGGAGCTGGTGGGAACCCAAATTCTGGTGTCGACTGCCTGGGTAGCAGGGAGAAAAGCTTTCCCGTTTCTCCCCTAATAAAACAGCCGTTTTCTCCAAGACTTGCAGACTCAGCCAGCGCTCAAGTTCGCTTAATGAATTAAACCTCCGCTGGGCTCGACCTCGGGGGTGTGACGTTCCTCCTTGTGAATGAGGATTGAAGGGAGGAGATGCGCCGGCAACCTGTTTCCCGACCTGCTCCCACGAGACGTGTGAGCAGAAGCCAGGCCCTCCTGTGCCCGTTTCTATATATATAGATATAGATATAGATATAGATATTTGGTGTACGTTCGTGTCCGCCCACTGATCTCCCGAGATGAAGCCATGCGGGCTGACAGCTGGANGGGGTGGGATGGGAACAGAAGGCTCTGAAGCCTGTTCAGCTGCTACAGGCAAGGGAGGGGGGCAAGGGAACAGAAAAGCTGACGTGTCTCAACTCACAAACGGTGAAGAAGGCACGGCACGGAATAGCGGCGCCCGACAGCACAGGCCTGAGTCGAGTCTCCGGCGTAGCGTAGGGATAATGGCTGTTATCTTCAGCGAGCCCCGGTTCCTAAGGGGTCAAAAGCACCGGTTGGTATTTAAGGGGGCTGTACTGGGGGTTGGCACAGAGGGGGCTGAAGAGGTATTTCTCCATCCTGCGATGTGTGGGAATATAAGGCGATGAGGCTTGATCTCGTAATGGGGGAAACTGAGGCACAGAGGGAGAAGTAACCCAGGGATTCTGCAGCAGAGCCAGGAAGCCAATCCAGGCCCATGGAATGGTTTGGGTTGGAAGGGACCTCAAAGACCATCTCGTTCCACCCCCTGCCCTGGGCAGGGACACCCCCCACCAGCCCAGGTTGCTCCAAGCCCTGTCCAACCTGGCCTTGAACCCCTCCAGGGATGGGGCAGCCACAGCTTCTCTGGGCAACCTGGGCCAGGGGCTCACCCCCCTCACAGCAAAGAATTTCTTCCCAATATCTCATCTCAATCTCCCCTCTTCCAGTTTAAAACCGTTCCCCCTTGTTTCAGAAGACCCATGTTTTCCCCTTGCATCATCTCCCTTGGGGGTATTTTCCAAATCTTTGATCTACGGTGGAATTTGGTAGGAAGCGTGCTCATCTATGCCATCATAAAATCCACCTTTATTGTAACGGGGTGCCAAAAATGTCCTGAAATGTTGCAGCACTGCTTGATTTTTAGCCATTTTTGCTAGCTATGGTGGATCTGTAGCGAAATGCAGAGGCTCCCCAGCCTCGTCTTTCACCTTTTTCCCTCTCCCGTGGTATGAATAACAAAAGGAAGATGCTTTCCTGTCTTCTGGTGGTTTTCTCACACAGATCCCGACTAATGCATGCTCCAGGATTTAGGTGTTGGCAGTGTCACACCAGATCTTCTCTTGCAAAACAAAAACCAAACCAGCCAACCCGCTGACTCCCCTGAATCCTGGAGCTGCCAGCTCCGATGCGCTGGGAAAGGGCTGGAAGGAGCAAGCGGATCAGGAGACGGGAGGTGGGTCCTACTGGCGCTTTATTGGGGCTTTTTTTCCCCACCCCAGGACCCTGCTGGTCTCTGCCCAGGCAGGGTTTGGGGGGCTGCGAGGGGAAAACAACCCGCCTGGTCGAGGATTCTGATGTCGCGTTATTTAATCCGACCATTTCTCCAGCCTCTCCTACTGTCTCTTCTAATGTATTCGTATTTGTTTGATCTCCTACAAACTTCCCCTCTCTGATCTTCTGATGAAATAATAAATCTGGGGCCCTTGAAGACACTTCGCGGCAGGAGAGTCTAAACGAAAACCCTTTTAAGCATTTAGAGTTTTTTAATGTGACAATCCCCTCCTGCAAGGGTACCGTATATACTGGATTGCTCGTGGCTGCTCCCTGTGAAATCCAGGGCCATAAAACCTTGCTGTTTCCGCGGCTGGATCGGCTTCCCTGTCTCAGAAACGCGAGGATGTGGAATATCCTCCTGCCACATGGTTTAACAGCTGATGAGCAGATGCAGAGGATGCTTGTACTTATCTTCGGAAAGATGGGCGTCCGCATCCAGGGTGCGACAGGTATAAGGCAGATGTGCCGTACGCACGGTGTGATGGGGAGAAAAGAGGAGCTGGAGGGATGCTATGGCTTATTTGCTCTCCTCAAACTGCTTTAAAAGATAAACAAACCCAACAAAATGGATAGGAATGGTTTTTCTGATACTTGGGAGGTGAGTGGAAGGAATAAGGGGTAACTATGGGCAGCTCTTCTCATTGTGAATAGCGATAACAACCTTTGTACAAGCTGTGGTCTGGTCTGTTTGCAATCCTCGCAGCTCCAGTTGAGGCAGGAATTGATTAAAACCAACAGCCTGGGAACTGCGGACCAGTTGGATCCAGGCCCTGGGTTTTACTGGGAGCTCCTTAACGGCGTGAAAGCTCTCGGGGTACCCACAGAAGACACCAAAATCTCCTTGTATTCCACTTGAGACATTAGAAAGTGCCTGAGGATAAACCGACTAGGCTGCCACAAGCACGCTGAGTGCTCGGTGTCCTGCCGTGGAGCTCCGTGCCAGAGAGCACCTCTGCCCTGCGCCGAAATGGAGTTTAAATGATGCTGGTAGAGATGCGGCTCCGTGCTGCTCTGCCCAGGCTGCCGAGATCATTAGATCCGCCGAACAGTGACCCCAGCTCGAGCATTTTCCAGCACGGGGGCTCTGCAAAGCCACTCCTGGCCTGAGCCCGCAGAGATTTGTGGGGTCTTTGCAACTTCGCTGCAAAACCTGAGCTTTTCCTTCCAACCAGTCCTATAGGCTCCGCCTGGGAACGCCTGCCTCTTGGTTTAATATTAATATTTCGGGAGTGTCATGCCATGCTGTCTTTGTGGTTTTCTCCTTCTACCAACTGTGAGAAGGAAAGCAGGCATCCCCCTTTGCTGCTGCAAAGGTAAATGCTGCATTGTGTCTCGCACGGCTGCGGAAATCGGAGAGCTCTGGAAAACGCAGTGCCATCGTGTGGCTTTGCTCCAGGGATGGAGGCTTGGCGTCCCGGCGCAGCTCTGCAGAGCCGGCTCCAGGACGTGTTCCCCGGCTCTTATTTCTTTACAGGGTATAATGATGTTTTTTCCATTTCGTGGTTTCGGCTGCTGCTGCTCTTGATCGCATTGGATCCCTCAATCTGCTGCCTCTGATTCCATCAGTGTCCGGGAGCCCCCTAATCGTGTTCGCTGGCGTTGGGGTTTCGCTGAGGAGGAGGGCAGGTTTGGGGAGCCCAGCAGCAAAAGAGCATCTAGTGCTGGGCAATTAAGCAGCTCTGATCCGGGTTTTGGGTTTTTGCAGGGAAAAGTCGTGTTTAGGGAGGCTCTGGAGCACAAAGCTGTGTGGGACGGCAGCCTGCGGGCGGTCCTGGGTCTGTGATGCCCCACTACTGTGGGATTTTGAGCTGCTGGGTGCTCAGGGGCTGGTCGACGTTCAGAGCACGTCCGAGCTCTGAAATAGCAAGTTTGCCGTGCATGGAGCTGGTAACTGCACCCAAAAGCCATGCTCCCGAGTGTCTTCAATGAAATAAAATGATCATAGAGTCATAGCCTGGTTTAGGTTGGAAGGGTCCTTAAAGCCCATCTCGTCCCACCCCCCTGCCCTGGGCAGGGACACCTCCCACCAGCCCAGGTTGCTCCAAGCCCCGTCCAACCTGGCCTTGAACCCCTCCAGGGATGGGGCAGCCACAGCTTCTCTGTTCCAGTGTCTCACCACCCTCACAGCGAACAATTTCTTCCTAATATTCAACCTAAATCTCCCCTCTTTCAGGTTAAAACCCTTCCCCCCCGTCCCATGGCTCCCCTCCCTGACCCAGAGTCCCTCCCCAGCTTTCCTGGAGCCCCGTTAGGGCCTGGAAGGGGCTCCAAGGTCTCCCCGGAGCCTTCTCTTCTCCAGGCTGAACCCCCCCAGCTCTCTCAGCCTGTCCTCCCAGCAGAGGGGCTCCAGCCCTCCCAGCATCTCTGGGACCTCCTCTGGACTCGCTGTGTGTTGCCCTGTGGAATGATAACGTACTGCAAAGGCATCCACGAAGCCCTCTGAGCTGTAGGGACATGTCCTGCTGCCCTCTCTGCTGTAAAGGAGGGGGATTAGCTCCGTCAGTCCTGGTGGCGTGGTCGTACAGGTAGAAATGCCACCAGCTGGCTTTGGGAAATCTGTCGTGTGCCAGCTCTAGACCGTGAGCCCCGCAGGGCTCGTGCTGAGCTCTGCGAGTCCCTGCAGGGGGCTGTCCCCTGGCTGGAGGGTGGCAAAGCCCACAAGTGGTCTGCGCGGTGGGTGGGGAACTGGCTGCACCCAGAGGGTGGTGGTTCTCCACCATAGCTCCTTCTCAAACTGGTAACCTGTCACAAGTGGGCTCCCCCAGGGATCGATAGTGGGCTCAACACTATTTAGTATCTTCGTAAGTGATGAGGATGATGGGATCAAGTGTACTGTGATGAAGTTTGCTGATAACCCCAAACTGAGTGGGGAAGAGGACACTTGGGAGGGGAGAGCCAGCCTGCAGGAAGACCTGGACAGGAGTGGGCCAACAAGAACCTTATGAAATTCAACAAGGTCTTTCCCAGGTCTTTCACCTGGGAAAACAATCCAGGAGGGCAGCGCAGGGTTGGATCTACCCGGCTGGGGAGCTGCGATCATATTTGCACCTTGTGGCAAGTGGCCGGGGAAGCAGCTTCAGCCACCACGCACCGAGAGGGGCCAGGCCCCCCACACCNCTTTCACCTGGGAAAACAATCCAGGAGGGCAGCGCAGGGTTGGATCTACCCGGCTGGGGAGCTGCGATCATATTTGCACCTTGTGGCAAGTGGCCGGGGAAGCAGCTTCAGCCACCACGCACCGAGAGGGGCAAGGCCCCCCACACACCCCGAAGGAGGGGAACAAGAGCCCAACAGCCTCAAAAATTAGCTGTCACCGGTTGAGCGCAAGGGCTCAACAGCCATTGGAAAGGATGAGGGGTCACGGGTACAAGTTATTCCAGGGGAGATTCCAGTTGGACACAAGAAGAAAGTTTTTCACAGTGGGAACAGTCAGCCATGGGAATAATCTCCCCAGGGAAGTGGTGGACTCCCCATCATTGGACACTTCTAGGATTCAGCTGGCCAGGGTGCTGGGCCGTCTTGTCTAGACCATGCTTTTGCCCGGACAGGTTGGACCAGGTGATCCTTGACGTCCCTCCCAACTTGGTATTCTATGAAAAGCGCATAAAAATTTCAAATCCCTCATTTCTAGCCAAGGGGAGGTACCTTCCCCTCCTCCTGCCTTGGGGTGGGGATGGTAATTCCCTTTCTCCTGTGCTAATGGATGTCGCTAAGTGCTTTGGGAAAGCATGCGTGGCTGCAGAAGCGCCAAGCGCTGTCATTATTCGCATCCCAGCGGCTTTGGGAAGCTTCAGTTGAGAGCAAGACCAACACTTTGTGCCGGATTTTGCATGCGGGCTGGCCGCAGCTCTGCATAGAAAAACAGGGGGAGGCAATGGAGATGGAGAAAACGCCTTACTCAAGGTCACTGAAGGAGAGAACGGACGGGTTATTTTATTTCCAGGACCACTAGCCTTTTCTTGCTCTTCTTACCATCATAGTTCATTTTTCCCCTTTTCCAGTGTTGGCACCTTGCTGTTTCGATCCCATCCGTCGCGAGCGTTCAGGCAGTCAAACACCGGGATTGGCTAAACATCCTTAAGTGATTTTAAAACGAGGAGGGGGGGGAAACACGAGCTAGGGAGAAAATAATGAAGTTTGTGGCTCTGAATCTTAAGCAGTCGCTTGGGTCGGGGCTGCGTGGTGCACAGGGATGAACTCACCCCTTTGCAAAGCTTGCCAGCCAATTGGCGGTTCCCTCAAGCCAAGCTGCTTTATAATTAAGTGATAATTGTTTTTGCTGGGGAGCACACAAGAAAGATAAACAGCTTGAGGAATCAATAAGCATCAAGGTCATAGGCTGAGTTATTTACTGAATCATCCGCAATTTATCTGCCGACTTTTCTGCACAAAAGAAAACAGCGACTGTTTCACAGAGGGTTTCGAAGTGCTGGGGTGAGCGTCGTTACTTTAAAACAAAACACTGCAAATTTGGCAGCTTCGTTTTGAAAAACCTTCGGAGTTACCCAAGGAAGATTTTTGGGGGGCAAACTGCCAAGGCGCAAGAGAGTTATCCGTGCACATGCATACACACGTCCACACATGCACTCGCTCCCTTATATTGGTTTAAGCAAATCGATGTAAAGCCCTGCCTGGACACTTACTTCTCATTAGCTTAAATTTGTCCTTAATTGCCGTAGACCAAACGGGCGTGAACTTGGTTTAAACTGAGCTGTGTGCAGGCCCGTACATCCACGGGTTGGAATTGCTTTGGAGCTGAACTCGTGCTCGGCGGGGGCCAGTTTGCGGGGTCGGGTGGTCGATGGGCACGGCGGAGGGGTGGAGGGAGCAGGAGGACCTGCGGAGATCGACAGCGAGGGGTCCTTTTATTGCTGAGGGCGGCTGGAAGGGCCTCTCTGTGCCATGGCTGTGTGGTGGCCCCAGCATCACCCTTGGCTTGGTCTCATTGGAAATAGGTGGTTATATTCACGCTACCCTAGCCTGAGAGACTTGTCCTGCAGGGTAGCTAATGCAGCGATGCCTGTAGATGACAAGCTTGTTGTCTCCTCCGTTGTGGTATCTCATGCAGGCTTTGCTGGAGACCCTCTGTATGTTCTCCAATCCCTGAAATAACAATTACGGAGCTCTTTCCACTGGGGGACCTCATATCTGTTGATTAGCGCTATTTTACTTAGGAGCAAGCAGAGAAGGTCCCAAGGCGGGATTTAACTTAGATTTAACTTAGACGCTGGCCCAGGTTGCCCAGAGAGGTGGTGGAGGGCCCATCCCTGGAGATATTCAAGGCCAGGCTTGATGAGGCTCTGAGCAACCTGATCCAGTTGAAGATGTCCCTGCTCACTGCAGGGGGGTTGGACTGGATGGCCTTTAAAGGTCCCTTCCAACCCAACACGGTCTATGATTCTATGAACTTGCTCTAGGTTATCTACCGACCCTGCAGCAGAGCAGGAGCCCCGGGTCCCAGCCTGGTTCATTATCCACCGGGCAACACCATCCCCTTGCACTGTGCTTTTAAAGGGGATGTTCGATTCATCCAGCCTCAAGTGCAGGAAAGGACTTTTCCCTGGGTGGCGACACGTATTATCCTCATCACCTTCCGTGAAATCCAAATAATAGTGAGCTGCAGGACTGATAAACGAGTCCCTAGCCCAGATACAGGACCCACGTTTCCAGCACTCTGGTGCCGTGAGTGCTGCGGGTGGGAGAACATCTCTACTTAAAACACTTCCCCTTTGCCGAGGGCTCGGAGCAAGGCATCGCATGCGGCTTCGCCCACGGCAGCTGCCGCCTGGCCCCGAAACAGATTAATGAGATCAAAATCAATCTGGCAGCTCGTTTGCCGGCGCAGGAGGGCTTTTGCCAGCGCCGTGGCTGCGAGCGGCTCTCCCGCCGCGGTAATCTCTTCGTGCCGGATTCCGCCTGCCTGCGTCTCCCTGTATTGATTGAGTAATGTCGCCGCTAGGCTTGCGGTAGATCAAGTAGCTTTGTGGACGGCAATGGGCCGGGTGGATGCAGGTGTTCCTGGCTGTGGCTGTGGCTGGGGGGTTCTGGAAGAGCTTGAGCCCGACCTGCTCCTCTTTGCTCGCCGAGCTTTGGTTTGCTACAGGACCGTGCTCTGTGGCGGCTTCTTGCCCGGGCTCGCTGCAGTGCCCTTGGAGACACTGCCGGACCCTCTAAACCCTACGGCTTTTAGCATCCCTCATCTCTCGCTGGCTTTCCTAGCTCCTTCCCTCTGTTTTCCATAAGAGCATCCCTCCCTTTTTTCAGTCTCCTGCTTTGTAATACCCTGATGATCTCCATGGCTTTCCTCCCCTGCCGACCTGCAGCATTCATTAGTCTCCCTTAGGTGGCCGCCAAAGCATCCTCCTGTTTCTCCGTCCTCTTTTTCTCTGAGCAAAAGCGCCGGAGCAGGTACTCGGAGCCTGCCGTGCTCATTTCCCTGCGGCACCGGAGCGGAATTTAAACGAAGGCTGGGGAGGCCGGAGCTCAGCGAGCTACCGGGTCCCCAGTGCTTGCGGATGGAAGCGGCAGGAGCTGGCACGTGAGCAGGGATTATACAGCCCGTAGCTGTGTCGCTATGGTCCTCTGCATCCAGCCTGGACAGCAGAGCAGATTTCTGGCATCAATTTTTTACGTCTCTACTAGCTGCCTCGTCTAGTAGCATTTCGGACAAGATCCGTGGTCCCTCTGGACTTAGGGGAATGATATTTCATTTTTCCCTTATTCTGCCCGGCCAGTGTTTCGAGATGCTTCCCTTGCTGTGTGGAGTTCACGGGTTCGAGTAGCCATCAGAGTGATATTGCGTGGTTATTTCTGATGGTGGTGGTGGGGGGGAAGTAGGGCTGCTTGACCCAAAGGTCCTTCACAGACCCCGTACAACTCTCTTTTGTTCAGCTCTTGACTCCGATGTAAGCCCGGCGCGCCATCCGCCACCCCCTTTCCTGCCCGTCTGCGCTGCCTGCCACCAGATGCTTCCCAAGTGCTGCGCCTCTTATCTCGCCTTCCTTTATCTAATGAATTTATCATATCAAGGAAGCAATTCGCACACCTCCTTCACTCTCGGCGCGGGCTGGAGTGCGTTACCCGTCATGCTAGCGTCCCAAATTGCAACTTGGCGTAGATCAATCCCGGCTTTTGAAATCCATTTATAAATGGATGTGGCCATCTCCAGCGAGCGAGGCTCGAGAGAAGAGATGCTGTGTTAATCTGTAATGAAACAAGAACTAACCCTGAAGGGAAAGACAAGCGAGGGTGAATGGGGCTCTTGTTCGAATGAGCATTTCCCGTGATGTTCTCATTCTCTTTCCATTTTTGCTATATACCCTCTATTTTTCTCCATCCTTTCTTTCTGTGCGTCGCCTTTTTCCTTTGGAGATGCTCTATATAATGATCCCGTCACTTGAGTTTTCCCGAACAGACGCGAGCTCTTTCTTTTATTTCATTTGCTCACGACCCTAAGAAATTTTAAATGGAGACGGTGTTAGTGAAAAGCAAGCTGTAAGCATGAAGATGACAACCTTATATTATATTTATAAAGTCTGCCTTTAGATGAGTTTGAATATACTTTCCGTACTTCAGGAAAGAAACTTTTGAAATTGCTCTCCCACATTACGATTAATTGAATTTCTTAAAGTTGGAGTGTTTGCAAAGTCAAAAAGTGCTTCCGTTCGCTGTATCTCTGTGCCATAAACTTCTCTGCTGTACAACACAAATTAAATTGTTTTGAAGCTCGGGACCGAAAGTTTCAAAAACGCCTAAAGCGCTTTGATTAGAGCCGGTTGAAAAAATTTTCTAATGAATCAGTTTTCGAAAGGGAAACATGGATTCACCAAAATCGAATCGTTTCGTGGGGCCGTCGCCATTTTCCCATTTAAAATTTCATCAGAACGTTTTATTTCAACGCAGCCAAATCCCCTTGGTTCACTTGATCACGTTGCGCGTCGCCTTGCTGCGATTTGTAGTAGGAAATGGTATTATAAGAGGAAAACAAAGCCTTTGATGAGACTGGTGTGATATTGCTGAGGTCAGCCTTTTTTTTTTTTTTTTATTTTTNTTTTTATTTTTTTTTTTAAATTGTTTTGGGGAGGTGGGAAAATGATGCAGGTTGGGATTTCCCAAGGACAAAAATGTGGGTTTTTTGCTCCAGCTGTGGTCTGGGTGCCTGTTTCTGTTGAGGTTTCTCTTAGAACTGGCCCCATCCACCCAATGCTTTCCCGTCTCTCCCGTATCAGAGGAGCTCAGCTGTCACCGCAACTCATAAATCAAAATTTTGTCTGCAGTGTAGCTGGGGCGAGATTGCTTTGAAGATTAATTCCTTTAAAAGATTAGGCCTGAGGGCAAGATTAGGACCTCTCTCACCCCTTGGAATGGCAGCGGCGATGTGAAATGTCTCGAGGTCTGAAGGAAACAGCAGGGCTGGGTGTTGCGGACGTGGTTGTTGGATGTGTTTGGGGAGGGCTCGTCTGGAGTGGTGGGACAGAGGGACTCCGAGGAGCAGAGGTTGTGTTGCGTGGTGGGTCACCATAAGCCGTGCATGCATCTCCAGCATCCCGGTCTCCGTCTGCTCTTGGGGAGCATGCTTCCGTTGGAAATTTGGGAATTGCATCGTAGAGGGGGTGCTTCCCCAAATCCTATCCCAGTACTGAGCCCTGGGGACCTGCTCTTCTCAATGCGATCACGTACATCCCTGTGGTTCTTCTCCACATCTCTGTCGTGCTTCGGTTGAAGCCTGTAAATGTGGTGCCATCGGTTGTGCACCACAGTCTCTCCATACGCAATGGCAATGTCTAATTCTCTTTAAACATAAACTGTTATCTTTTGGGGTAAGCTCTGCCTGATAGGGCTCCATCTGAGGTCAAACCCTCCTGTGCTAGTTGTTGGAAAAAAATGAAGGAATCACCCATGCCTTGAGGAGTTTCTTGTCTAGTAGGTGACCAAAGCACGGAAGGGAGGAGTGGAAAGCATTACAACCTTAAGTCCTATGCCCAAAACCGTGCTGAGCTGACTCAAACAGAAGCCACCATCCCAATAAAAGACTTTCCCAGTCTGTTTGGAGCTCAGCCTTGCTGGGAAGTTCCCACTTCTTGCAAAACCAGCTCTGGGACATGCCTCATACCCCTCGTTTTCCCCATTTTTTTGCGTGATACCTGTAGGTTTGGCAGAGTTGGGGTGAAAGCCCCACCGCCGAGGTCTAGCACCACCTTCGCTGGTGCTGCTTCCAGTGGACCTTGATACCCTCGTGCTGCGAAATCCCAGGGGCTGGCCGGCCAGGAGGCTTTTCAATTTCCCGGTGCTGGCAGGTAGAGCACCAGGGTTGGGATTTAGGGCTTGGGCCAGCCATTTCTCCTGCCCGCTCGCCAATTAATCCCCCGCCGAGTAAATACATTCCCCGCGCTTTATCATCCCGCAAAGAGTCTTAAAGACAAACAGAGAAAAGCAAGGAGGAAACAAAACAAGCCACCCGCCAATAAATTAAACGCACCAAGGAAAACACAGGAAAGCCCGCACAAACCCCAAGCAGCCCCTTCCTCTGAGTTAATTAATTGGAGCCCTGTTTGAGGACAAGCACCCTCTTAAATCCCCCATTGCTGAATGCAATTTTCTCGGTGCAATCACTCAGTGTCCCTGACGGACAGGAGCCCAATCACTTCTCGACAGAAGGCGAGCGCTGCTGCAGTGCCGGAGTGAAAAGAATAGATTTTTAACACTACTTGCAAGGCTCGTAAACACCCAAGGAGAAACAATTCCCCCTCCCGCAACCACCTCTCTGTCCCTCCGAGGCGGCCACCGCTGCCAGGAGACGTTGCTGGGCTTCCGCTGGTGTTGCCCACAGAAGGGACAAGGTGGTGGTTGACTTGTCCCAGCGGTTTTTGCAACGGATGCGGGAGCCTGCAAACTGCTGGGATGCAGTAGATCATTTTTCATGGCGGCAAAGACCCCGCTTCTACCCTCTACCCATCCCTGGGGTGGGAGGACAAACATCTTGGGGTGTGCGACCACCATGAAAAAAGGTTGAGAAGGAAAAAGGCTGGATGGAAGTTGGGTATGAGCGAGCAAATGGCCGGAGCAAAGCTCGGGATGCGTTTCGTGTAGCTCCCAGTGGTTTTTTAGCCGTTAAATTGCCGGCTGCGTCCTTGACTATGAACCGGCCCTGAAGATTTTTGGTGGCTGTACGCGCAGCACCGGCCAGCCAGCGTGGGTCGGGGAGGTCAGCGCTATTAAAGGCCTAATTCTCGGGCACAAGGCTAACGATTTAACTATGTTTATAATATCAGCGAGAACCCATGTCAAATCCATTGTTGCATGATGTGACCAAATCCATTACTGCACACATGGAAATCAATTACTGCACATTAGGGAACATTTAACACTTGAGCCTTTTCCGCCGCATTGTTTGCATGGCGTGGCTGGAGGAATCGTTATCTGCCATTCTGGAAATGGATTTTTTTTTTTTCCTTATTTTTTTTTTTTAAACATCTGTAGCAAATGCGCACGGGTACAGGGCAAAACACGCCTGCGAAAGCGCTTGGTTAATGGTGGGGGGCTGAAGCTGAGCTGGTGCGGGATAGGGAGTGATGGGTGGCGTGGAAGCCGGTGTTATTACCGACAGCGCTTACCCCAAAAGGAGTGGGAATAAATGTTTTCCTCTGCCGTCTTCACACATACTCCTCCATCTGATGTTTCTGTCTCTCGGAGCCACCTCTCCCACGCAGGCAGCAGACGTCCCCGCGCTCGTTGGCCCACACTTCTGCATTTCTTTTTTCTTTTCTGTGTATTTAAGCAAAAAAAAACCTCAACCCCAAACCAGGCAACTCTGCATGTTAACGCTGGCGTTGCGGAGGATTGCGCAAGAAAACGGCGCGTTGGGTGGCAGGAGGTGGGGGAGAGCCCGTCCCTGGTGGCATCTGGGGAGCTTTGGCTTCATCTTCATCTTCTAAAGTGCACATCTCCTGATGTTTGCACGGGCCGAGGAGGGATTTGAGGACACGGCTAGGTAAAAGCAGCGTGTAACAGCGGTAAAGAAGAATCCCTTTGGGGGATAATGGGATTGATGGAGCTCTTTCCCACCCTGGAGCACCCCTTCCCATCTCGGGAGGGTGTCCTGGTGCGTCTCTCCTTGTACCTTCTCCCAAATTCCCAGCCCCACATCAGGTTTTTCCTCTCTCTACCCGCTTGCGCGTCCCACCTTTCCCCCGACGCTAATGCGCTCACTTAGCAGGCGCTCGCCACCTTTCTTCTCCCGCGTGCATGCAGGGAGATGAAGGAAATGGATGAAGGTTAATTTTTTTCGGTCCCTCTCATAATGACTCATCCATAACGATTTCTATTGGTTATATTTCCTTGTGTGACAGAAACAATTTACTGCGTTCCTGCAAAGCCTATTTTCTCTGCATGATCTGCTTGTGTGGAGGTTTGGGGAAGTAATTTACAGATATTTTGCCTCAAAATAGCTTACAAAGACAAAAGAGTCCTGTTGACACCAAGGTGCGCTCCTCATGAGCTCGGGAAATGGGGTAAAACGGCTTAAAAATAAAACCACTTTATTGTAGTCACTCAAAAGTCAAATTCTACATCACGCACCGCGATCAAAAGCTCCTTTTGCTGATGGGGACTCGGGGGTGGTGCAGGGCGTCTCCAAGGGTCGCTTTTGGTTCGGGCTTGGGTTGTAGGAGTGATATAAATCAGCAGCGGGGTTTTGGGATGCTCCTTATGGATCTGGGTCTGTATATCCTACTATAGAGGACATCCAGCCCGGGGGCTGTCGTGAGAGTGGTCCCCAGCCTCCATCGGGGACGATTTTGGTGTGTCTCACTGTAGGATCGGGGCCAGAAGCCCGGGAGGAAGCAGGGGGTCGTGAAAGGATGTGTTTTTGGCAGAGCCCAGGTTTTCTTTCCGGGTTGGTGCCCACCGGCCCCGCCGTGACCCGGCTCTCTCCCCGCTCCGTGAGCAATAAGCTCGGAGATAATGACTATTCAAGGTAATTCGCTCAGGTAAATGCTTTTGCTGATGTGCACGATGCTCTGTTGATGGATAGCTCGGTTATTTCTTGGGCGTCCACTACTCCAGGACCTAATCCCCTCCCTCCCCGCTTGTTTCCATTGCCCCACGAGCTCGGCATCCCCTCTGCTTGGCAGGGCACGGGAATCACGTGTGGCCGATGCTAATGGAAGTGGTGGGGGGGCATTTCAGGTTTGCTTCTCCATCTGCTCGTGCTCTTGGCCTCGAATTTAGTTAGCGGGCACGGTGGCAGAAAGGTGAGCCTTGCCATTGCCTTCTCCTGCAGTCATCGATGTAGGTAACGACCCCTCGGGCCGGGAGCGAAGGCCACTGTCACCGTCACGGCAGGAGCTGGAGAGGGTTGGAGGCAGGTCGATGTGCCAGGCGCTGGGGATGCATGAGAGGGCGAGAGGAGGGGGAAAGGTTTCTCGGCTGAAGAGCTGGGCTGTGCCGAGGGTCACGGCTGGAGTCGAAAGGATGCTGGGCACGCGATGCATCCGAAACCCGGGAGCCGGAGCCAGGAGCGTTTGACGCGAGCCTGGGCTGGTTTAACTGGAGATGGGGGAAGCAGAAAAAGGTACCGACTGGCCAAAGCTTTGTGCCTCGCACCCAGACTGAATCCAGGCTGGGTGCTGCGGTGGTACCTGCCTCCTAATAGTTTGGGATTTACTGGGAACTCTTAGTTGCCTACTTGCTTTCCCTCATTTCCATGCTCTTTTGCTATTTGGGGTAAGAAAATACTAGTTTTGTCACTTATTTGGTGCTGTGACATCTAAACCGACCAGAAATTTCTCAGCACAAGCTGCTTTAATGCGTGATGAGGTTGGACAAGGCTTAGAGCAACCTGGGCTGGTGGGAGGTGTCCCTGCCCAGGGTAGGGGGGTGGAACGAGATGATCTTCAAGGTCCCTTCCAACCCAAACCAGTCTATGATGCTCTGCGCCGTGCCACTTACGGTGACCCACCACTCTTCAGCCTAACCTAGGGGTGCGTTTTGGAGGCAGAAGGATGAAGGGGCTGAGTGTCAGCAAGGTGGTAGGGGCTAGCGCAACCTCTCTCGGTCCCACCGCATCCCACAGGGCTCCCCATCAAATGCGGTGTCTGGAAACCAAAGTTTCCATCCATTATGGGGAGCTCTTG
>VYZM01019547.1:24255-50589 GCA_013398915.1 Dromas ardeola | reverse complement strand
GGGGACGGGATCGGGTGGGACCTCGGTACTGTGTGCAGGAGGGTTTGGTTTTCCAAGAGGTGTCTCGTCTGCACCGGAGGCGTCAGGACTTAAGAGATTTCCCCTCGTAACTGGCTCGAATGAAATGGATTAAGACCAAAGCGCAGCAGCAAAAAATATTATTGGAAGTATATTATCTACTAAAGTAGCATAAAGAGAAGGGATGTGTCTCATATGGTGATGAATGGGAAACTTCCCGATCTTTTCCAGTGTTATTCCCAACTGTCAGTTCAGATCAAAGACTGCACGCTTGAAAACCTTCACGGCGAATCAACTGGATGAAATTAAAGATCCCTCTGGTCTTTTTTATATTCTCCCTTTTCAGAAAGTAAGTAAGATATCCTGAGTTTAATGTTATAGTCAAATGTAAATTGGTATTGTCATATTCAAAGGAATAATTTTCATACAATATGCCCCAGGTGCAGGGTATATGTAGTATCATACAAGAATCACATTCAGCAGCGTGAAGTTTAACAATCATAGAATCATTTCAGTTGGAAAAGACCCTTAAGATCATCAAGTTCGGCTGTAAAGCTAGCAATGCCAAGTCCACCAGTAAACCATGTCTCCAAGTGCCAGGTATACTCATCTTCTGAATACCACTTCCCTCGGCAGCCTGTTCCAATGCTCGTTAACACTTTCGGTGAAGAAATTTTTTTTCCTAATATCCATCCTAAATCTCCCCTGGTGCAACTTGAGGCCATTTCCTCTTGCCATATCACTTGTTACTTCAGAGAAGAGACCCACACCTACATTGCTACACTCTCCTTTCAGGTAGTAGTAGAGAGCGATAAGGTCTCCCCTCAGCCTTACTTTCTGCAGCTCCCTCAGCCACTCCTCACAAGACTTGTTCTCCAGACCCCTCAGCAGCTTCATTGCTTTTCTGTAGACACACTTCACACTTCTGGTGCAGCCTCACCGGTGCCGAGTACAGGAGGACCGTCAGTCACTTCCCTAGTCCTGCTGGCCACACTATTCCTGATATAGGGCAGGATGCTGTTGGCCTTCTTGGCCACCTGGGCACACTGCTGGATCGTATTCACCGCCTGTTGACCAACACCTCCAGGTCCTTTTCCTCTGGGCAGCTTTCCAGCCACGCTTCCCCAAGCCTGTAGCATTGCATGGGGTTGTTGTGGTCCAAGTGCAGGACCCAGCACCTGGCCTTGTTGAACCATCAATCCAGCCTGTCCAGATCTTTCTGCAGAGCCTTCCTACCCTCAAGCAGATAAACACTCCCACCCAACTTGGTGTTGTCTGCAAACTTACTGAGTGATGATCTCCTCATCCACATCATTGATAAAGATATTAATGAGAACTGTCCCCAATACTGAGCCCTGGGAACAGCACTTGTGACCAGCCGCCAACTGGATTTAACTCTATTCACCACAACTCCAGGCCCCGACATCCAGCCAGTTTTTTACTCAGCAAAGTGTACACCCATCCAAGGCATGAGCAGACAATTTCTCCAGGAGAATGCTGTGGAAAACGGTGTCAAAGGCTTTACTAAAGTCCAGGTAGACAACATCCACAGCCTTTCCCTCATCCACTAAGCAGGTCACCTTGTCATAGAAGGAGGTCAGATTAGTCAAGGTTTCATAAACTCATGCTGACTGGCCATGATCAGCTAGTTGTCCTGTACGTTTCATGTGATGGCACACAAGATGATCCGCTCCATAACCTTCCCCAGCACTGAGGTCAGACTGACAGGCGTCTGTCAAAGAGAATAATGTATATAGGAAACACAATTTCTGGTTTTTTTGTAGTGTAGTAATTAACATATTGATAAGGGAATATTTGTAACATTCTTTATGTTATGTAATATTTACACATTAGCATAGAAATGTGAATTTAGACATTTTTACTCTGAAATTTCTTTATATTACCCTAGTCTATCAATCACTTGACATTTTTTGTTTTCTAGTAATTGGTTTGGTTGTTTTTTTTTTTACGTATGATTTTATTTTCTAAATAGTGTAAATTTTTTTCTAAACTCCTACAGGGTTACTTGGTGAATTGGGATGTCCAGAGACAGGTTTGGGATTATCTTTTTGGAAAAGAAATGTACCAAGTAAGAGCTTTTTTTTTTAATTACAGATTTTGTGTAGGTTAAATACTAACTAATGGAATTAACATAAATACATCAAATATTAAATAGAATTGGTGATCTTACTGTTCTCTTTGGAAGTGCCTTCAACTTGAAATCACAGGGATTTATTTTTTTGCAAACTGAAGAAAATTTTTACTTGGAGCTCTGGTGTAGAAATTTAAAAAACATTTAAATTTTTCAGTTTTGTGTGTATTCATGCTGAGTTCTGTTCACATATGTTAAAAAGTTCACATTGATATAATTAAGGGTTCAAGTTAGTAAAAAATAATAGCGATTATAGACAGATACAATGCAGTTTAGAGATCAAGAAACTGTAGATGTAAAAGAGTGATGAACTAGGTCAGTAGGCCAAAAGACGTACACATTAAGTAAACCATCTTTGGCTAACCATTTTCTGCCTATGGGTAAGTTGAATGTATAAAATATAAATATATGATACTTAATTCTTCTTATTTATGACGCAAACTGGATTTAGCACAAGAAGTGTAGTAAGGCTTCCCTTTTAATTTTTCATTAAAAAAAAAAAAAGGTATTGTTATATACTCTGTAAGTTTTTGCTATTTTATAACACCTAGGAGGCAGAATGGTCCTGAGAATGAGAGTAATGCCTCAAAATATCTTAGTCTCCATACATGAAAAATATACAATGTTGGCTTTTGATACTTAGCTTCCATTTTAGTTTTGGAATTAGATTCAGTTTAGTCATGGTTGCAAGGAGAATTTGTTTTTAATTCTTTTTCATGAGTGAAGACTATAGAGAGATGCAGCTGGTAATACGTTTAGGGCCGTATCCAGTTATTATTGAAGTAACCCTCTGAAGTCCTCTCTAAAAGAGTTTGAGGTATCAGTAAATGCAAAAAGTCCAGAATCTTTTGCTGGCTTCATTAGAGGTGACTGGGATTTTTATATTATTGATTCTACTTTGCGCAGGACTGTGGTGCAAGTGCTGAGCTGTTGAAGAGACTTATCTTTCTGTAGTTGACAGGCTTAGTGTAAAGTATCTTAGGTTAGTATGTAATATTGCTCTATGGGTGTCTCTTTAAAATGTTGGATACAGTTCTGCAGGAGCAGAATATGCGTTCCCTTCTATGATGTTTTTACCCATTAATTTGATAAAGTTATATCACTGCTCATGAAGTCTTTATCAAAACTAATACTTTCTAAGCCTGGTTTCTACAAACAGATACAGGAAGTGGTAATCATGTCTTGAGATTTACATGGTCTTCAACTGCTGCAAAATACGGTAATGGAGTATTAATTTCTAAGTTTTGTGTAATGACAATCTTAATGCGTTTTTCATAGGTGGATTTTGTAGATACCAATATTATTATTACCGAACCTTATTTTAACTTCAGTTCGATTCAAGAATCCATGAATGAAATTCTATTTGAAGAATATCAATTTCAAGCAGTTCTTAGAGTAAATGGTGAGTCTGTTTCCTTCTAGTTCACATTTATATATTTTGAAGGTTAACCTTGTAAATAAATAAATAAATATGCATGCATGCATACGCACACACATGTATATAAAAGATAGTAAAGAAATTACTTTGTTTCCTTCCTGTCTCTTGAGTAACATGCTCCTACGTGTACTCTAACTGGATTAAAAATTTTTTTTTTTTAAGAAATTCCAGCTATAATCTTATACCACTTTCTTAAGAGTGTCATGGTATATATTTAAAGGAAATCTGAGGAGAGTCAGGATGACAGAGATAACGGATGGATTTTTAAACAGCATAGCATTTAAGAAAGTCTGCTGAAGATTTGCATGAAGACTTTGATATCTTTCCTTTTTTTTGTGTGGGGGTGATGGTGGTTTTTTTGTTTGGTTTTGTTTTGTATTAGCAAGTAAAATGCAGCATTACAATCATGAAATATATTGTATCTCACAGGAAAGGTGGAAATAACATCACAACCCATCTGAAAGATAGTTGAACATAGAACACACCTTTAGATAGGTTTGATAAATTGTGATGTGATCAGTATGCTTGGACTTTAGGAAAGGAAACTGAACATGGACTGGAATTCCTGAAAAAGAATAAATGGGGGGCATATACGATACTTAATTTTATCCGCTGTCAAAATTAATTCATGTGTTGGCTGTAGTATTATGTTGCAAGGTCTTGGAAGTCTGTCAAAGGTATTTAAAATACAAAGCAAGTACACTTTCATATCAATTTAAGTTCTAAAAGTGTATATTCATATAAAAATTGAATGACATTTTCTGTATTTCAGCTGGAGCTCTTAGTGCGCATAGGTATTTCCGGGATAATCCATCTGAGCTGTGTTGTATCATTGTGGATAGCGGATACTCTTTTACACACATTGTACCATATTGTAGAAGTAAAAAGAAGAAAGAGGCAATCATCAGGTAAACCGCAGTATGTATTTTCTAGAAGAATTGTTTGCTGTGCCTGAAGTTAATAATGATAGAATTCCATGTGTTACTCCTTTTCTGTAGGATTAATGTTGGAGGAAAGCTCTTAACTAACCATCTAAAGGAGATCATCTCTTACAGGTAAAGCATGCTGATCACCATCATGTGACCTGGTATGAAATGAACTAGATGTTTGTGGGGATATTCCTACTGGTTCTGTGAATTTTAGATTAAATGCTGTTTAAAGGAGAAGGGAATTTTTGTCTTATAAGCTGGTAGCTGCCATCTTGAGCTGAAGCTCAAGATGGATTAAGATGAGCTTAAACTCTTTGAAGAATTAGGCTGTTAGTTTTTAAAGTGCCAGCACTTCTCAAGTTGCTGAGGTTACCGGTGCATTCACAATTATCCAAGTCTTTACACGTTTTCTGAGATGTCTTAGTAGATCATCAGTCAGTTGGTTAACTGATTCTATCAATACCACAAATAAAACTCAATAGGAACAACTTTTCATTAGGA
This sequence comes from Dromas ardeola, assembly GCA_013398915.1. NCBI lineage: Eukaryota > Metazoa > Chordata > Aves > Charadriiformes > Dromadidae > Dromas > Dromas ardeola. The sequence continues at coordinate 45,551 of VYZM01019547.1, read as the reverse complement.
TCCTTTAGCTTGGAACTTTATCTAGGTAAAGGTCTTTGCTAGTAGAACTAATACAGGATTATGGCTATGCTTGTTATGAAGACTTTGGGCAAATGCAGGTAGATGTTTGTATTTATTGAACTGTGAAATAGGAAAATATTAAACTCCAGTAAGCCAGGAATGCTTTTGTAAATTGAATACAAGTTTTAAATATTGAGACAGTAGCTTTCTGCGATTTGAAAATTGTGGTTGCTCATTTCCAGTAGAAAACTGGACAGGTTTCTGGACAGATGCTAAGACTTAATTATTCTCAAGCTTCGGTGGTTTTGGTTTTTGTTTTTCACAGGCAGCTACATGTTATGGATGAAACACATGTAATTAATCAAGTGAAAGAAGATGTGTGTTATGTTTCTCAAGACTTTTACAAGGACATGGACATTGCGAAGTACGTATACAATGGTACACTACATGTAAAAGTTGGTATTTCTGAATAATTTCTTTGTACAAACAAATAAAACTATATTCTTAATCAGAAAATTTTCCAGTTAAGTCAAAGGAAGTCTTGTCAGTATGAAATAGTTGGGATTTAGAACTTGTTCTTTATTCTGTTGGATTTTACTTTCTTCTCTTTCAGATTGAAAGGAGAGGAAAATACTGTAATGGTAGATTATGTTTTGCCAGACTTCAGCACAATCAAAAAGGGATTTTGTAAGGTAATGCTAGTGTGGTTTTTGAAGTACTTTTTGGATTGTTCCCCTGCACAAGTCTAGCAGAGACGTTAAAAAGGCTTTCTTTTTTTTGTAGTGCTGTGTCGTAACTTCTTCCTGTGCTATACATTAATTGGTAAAGTTTTCCTTAGGAAGTTAAGATGAAAATTAAATACTGTTTTTCCAGCATAGCATTTTATGTTCTATTGTTTAATACTTGTAGCTTTCTATGCTTGTGCTCTGTCATATGACCTATCCACATCGTTAATGCTGGGGTTTTTTTAAAGTTAAGTTGGAAAATGTTTTCTCTGCTTTGATACCTTTTTGTAAGTCTCTCTGAATTTCATTTAAATACCCTAATAGGTAGAAGGTTCAAAATCATGTTATTGAAGAGCCTGAAAAGTCTTCATACCAATGAAGACAATTTAACAATTTTATCTCATTTACTGAGTTGGCCATAGTTTCGAAAGCAGTCCCAATATTTCAAGGCCACTCTCGTGCATACCTATTTTATTTTGTTTTAGGCAAAACTGCAGTTGATAAAAGCAAAGTCACTTCAGATTTAATACCAGAGTATGTGTTATTCTTAAAAGATTTGTTGATAATACCACTTAACGTGGAACATATTGCCTGCCTCTGCAGTAAATGAAAAAGATTAGCTGAATTCTCTAGGATGCAATTTCTTAAGCAGTGGCTACTATTCATGTCTTTATTTTAGCCAAGGGAAGAGATGGTGTTAAGTGGAAAATACAAGACTGGTGAGCAAATACTTCGTCTAGCAAATGAAAGATTTGCAGTTCCAGAAATACTCTTCCATCCTTCGGATATTGGTATTCAAGAGATGGGAATTCCTGAAGCCATTGTTTATTCTATTCAGAATTTACCTGAAGGTATAACCTACAAGTATTTTGAAAAGTGTGTGTGTGTGTGTTGTGTTGTTTTGGGATTTTTTTGGTTCTGTTTGGGTTTTTTTAAGCATCCAAAGTGTCTTTAAGAAGTTAGTGCTCTCAGTATGCCAGTTACTAAGTTGTTGTGAACTGTTCTGTCTTCCGGTGTGTGTCATATGCTCGAGAACTGATTGTCTACAAGATTCTCTGTTAGGCAAACACAGGTTTGTGGTGATTCATTGATTGGTTTCTACTCTTGTTTCAGTTAATTGCTGTAGGCTTAATTCTTCTCAACATCCTTTTCTGATGTGACCTATCTGTATCTGTCTTTGACGCCGATGATGGAATATACTTGAAATTAGTTTTAGTTTTGTTTTAAAATGTCTTTCTTCACTGGAAGAAGAGAAAAATCAAACTGAAGAGAAAAATGAAACTGGCCAAACTCAGTAATTTTAAGCATCAAAGTAGAAAACCTTCGACTGCTGTGTTTGTCAAAAGTAATACTAAAGCTTTCATTTTATAGATGATGTGCGTGAAATTAATGTTATTATTACAAAAAAGACTTTAATAGGTTTTATGATACCACATAAATATCACAGCATTGAGGCTATTATTTTGTACTTTTAAAAAAATGGTATCATTTACAATCCCTTTTGAAAGGGGAGTTGTGTTTGCAGACACGAAATTTAATAGACAATATAAAAAACAGTAGTTACCGAAGCCAAATTCTAAAAATCAGAAAGAACAGAAGGTGATTGATCACCTTCTTGTATTTCTCAATAAAACTATTTAACTGATGTGATCATTAGACGATCATAAAATTCTTCTATGCATATTTCTTCTGTTCCAATTCATAACAAAATTGGGAAAAAAACCTTTAAATAGCTATTCAGTCGCTAACTACAGATTTACTTATTTATTTTACAGAAATGCAGCCTCATTTCTTCAAGAACATAGTTCTGACTGGGGGAAACACTCTTTTTCCAGGCTTCAGAGATAGGGTTTATTCTGAAGTTCGCTGTCTCACTCCAACTGATTATGATGTTTCCGTTGTTCTTCCTGAAAAGTAAGTTCTAAACTGTACAGAACAAGTTTTGTCCTTCTAGCAGAACAAACTATGAAGTAGGATTTCTTTTGCTGATTAAAAAGATAGATTGAGTAAAGGCGTTAATTTAAATATTAAGTGAACCAAAATTGTGAAAGAAGAATACTTTAAATCAGCATATTTTCAGACAAACCAAATAAATTAGAGACTATCTGCTTCCCCTATACTTCGGCTAATAAAGTTAAGAATACAAGTAAGTGTTTTCAGGATCAGTATTTTTATTGTAAACAGATAAATAAGACTGTATTATCATTAAGTGGATACGTAAGTATTCAATATTAGAGTTTAGTCTTTTACTTAGAAGATGTTTCAGCATCTGGATGCTGCCATGTCATTAACGTAGTTACTTCAGGGATTTGGGAGGGGTAACATCTTGGGAGAGAGAGAGTATACAGTTGAGATAAAACAAGTATATCTTGAAAGTACAAAAAAAAGTGTTTTTAAACATTATTAAAGAATCATTATCTGTGCAAAGTAAATACAAAGACATCTCCACTTCCTGCCCTCTTCACACCTGCTTCCAAAGAGGCACTTGCTTTTTATAAAAAGCGAAGTCAGTCAGCCTTGCTAAAATTTCAAACTGTCTCATAACTGGTCTGGAGCTGAATGGTTTGATTTAGCAATCAATCAGAAATATTTTTTTTAATAGGTATGGCTAAATAAAGTCTTTAAAATCATCACTGCATACTTCTATTTTAAATGAATGAGTAACAATAACTGTTCATTTTTCAGCCCTATTACTTATTCTTGGGAAGGCGGGAAGCTCATTTCTGAAAATGATGATTTTGAAGACATGGTAGTAACTAGAGAAGATTATGAAGAACACGGACACAATATCTGTGAAGAGAAATTTGATATATAGGTAGCATAGTTGGACACGTTGTTATTCCATTGTTTTACTCAGAATGGAACTCCTTGAACTACAACCTGTTTTCTGTCAGTTAGGATTGTGTTTTAGCTTTCCTATATCTAAGTGGGTTGGGAAAAAATCATTTTCAGAGTTTAAAAATGAAGTTTTACAAGCCTAGTATGTTCATTGTCATTTCATTATGTTCTCATCTTTTACTGATAGCTTCGTTGTATTCCTATTGCAGAAAACCTCAATGCATGTAGCAATAAAAATATTGAATGCTTCTACTGGTGTGACATTAATATATAGTGAGAAGAAAACAAGAGTTTTTATTTTTTTTTCAAAATGAATGGACATTAAACACATCTCAAAAGGTCTCTGAGATTGCTGATCCTGAAAAGGAATGCACAAATTTTATTTTTGGTTATTTTAGTGAATAGCCATGAGAGGAATGTACCTGAAATGTAACCGCTGCTATTGAAAGTATACTTAGGCTTTGAGAAAAGAATAATTTGAACAATTCCTTTTTAGAAATGGGTTTTGGGTTAGTAGGTTGTGGGTTTTTTCTGTTTATTTTTTGTTTTAAACAATGGCTGAGCAAATAAGCTTCCTGCCACTCCTCTCACCTTTCTGAAAAGGTGACATCAGAAGCTGCCTGAAGTGAATAAATCTTGCAGCTGTGTCCTGGGTAATCCCGTCTGTATCCTGTCCGTGCATTCTAGATAAACACAAATGCCCCAGCCTGTACCTGTAGCTCTGTTCTCAGAGCAAAGGTGGCATCGGAAGCTCTGTTACTGTGCCATCAGTGCGTGCAGGGCAGTAGCCAGGTAGAAGCCTCGGAGGGCCCCACCTGGCTTGCTCGGTTGCCGGGACAGAGGCAGACACTCACACAGGGTGGATAATGGACACGCAGGTGCTGATCTTGACCTGATGCAGTTCGTGGGCGCCGGGGAACTGCCCTTTCAGAACAGCTGGTGGTAGCTGGTGGTCTCAGATTTGCAGAGGAGTATCCTGTTCTCAGCTGAAGTCTCACATTCCCTCTCTTGTCTGCCCCTGCGTAAAACCAGTAAGTGTACTTACCCAGTACACTTACCCAGCTTGGAATGAAGAGCACCGACTGACTTGGGCAGTTGATGGCAGGGATCAAGCAGAGGCTTCACTGAATTTCAAGCCCCTCCAGTGATCCTTGACAAGGCCCCTTGATGCTGAAGCACAACTAGATGCTATTGCCATCTGAAAAATTATTGTTTGTGATGATCTGTGCCCCAAGGGTAATTGATGTAGTTGAATGGTCAGAGCTGTGAACAGGGGGAACAAAGGTGGATACCCCCAGCCCCTGGGATCACCATCGCGTTAGGATAGAGAGATCCTCATCTCTGGCTTCCATCTCTTTTCTACTTCAGATAAGCACATGCAGTTAGACACGTTGCTCTGATCAACATTCCAGATTCTCATGAGCTGCTCCTGTTGCTAGCCAGAGGTCTCAGCACAAGGACAATACAGAAGAGAAGTCAACATTCCAGAGAATGGGAGCTGCCCCAATTAAATAGCTGTCTGAGATGATTTTTCTTCTTGAATATGATCTTTTTTACTTTGGACTGCCAGCTCATGCTGGCTTCCCTCCAGTCTAACCTGCTGTAAGGAATGGAAGAGGTGCCTTCCTCCTCCTGTTAATAGCTACATGAGCCACATAGGAGGCAGCTAGGGTATGGATGCAGGAGACCACCACCTACAAATTCTGGGATATAGCTGTTGTATTGCTCTGTGTAAGAAAATACAGGACATGAGTAAGCCTAGTACACCATTATTTTGATAGCCACACATGCAGGCCCTTGTGTCCAGCCTCTAGTTTTTTAAATAACTGCTTCACAAAGTTATCAGTATACTTTAGCTGGGACTTAAAATTATGGAAATAGGCATGTTGTTCCCATAAAAGCAACAATGAATCTTTTCCTTCGTAGGTGGAAACAGGAATGCTCTATGAATAGAAGTAAGCCTCCTTACTTTGAAGATGGCAGCACTTGTTCCTTGATAAGACTGCACTGCAAAACACCTCTAGACTAAACTCTTCACTCTGGAAATTTTATACTTCAAATACAAATTCATACTGGTAACTAATTTGATAGCTCTATGCTAGAAATCATAAGTAGAAATGAGTGAAAGGTCCAAGTTTCCCTATCAGATAATTCTGCGTCAAATATTGTTAAAAAATAAGTGATAGACCTTCCTACAGTCCAATAAAACTTTCTTAATTTTGGAATAACTGAAAGTGTAACAATGAAAAACAGTAATCTCTAGTTCACCAAACTCGTTCTGTACGTAGATGTAAAATATCACATTTCTTTCAACAGAAGATTAAGAATTAGTAGATACTTCTGTCAGGGTAGGTGAATAAAATAGGGCTCTCAAGAGCTCTTCCTTTCCTTCCTTTGCAGAACTAGATCAATCTTGACTTGTCCTATGAGCTGAAGGAAAGCACCTGGCAGCCATAAACTCCTGTTGTCCACTTTAAGCATTTCCTTGCCATTCGATACCTGGTTTGACAGCCGCAGAGCCGCCTCTTCCTTATGAAAGCAGTATTAAATGATAGACTGATTTGGTGCTTTTTATACAATGTTTTATTATCATTAAATTAGCACAAGAAAATCCTAATCAAGTCACAAAGTGCAAGAATTTGTTTTTAAAAAACACAGTTTTTCCCAAAACAATTCCCAGTTAATCTAGCCTACAAAGTACCATGTCATCACCTCTCCCTCTTACCAGGTTCAGTATTTTGAGTGAGACCCCGTAAACGGGCTGAAAAGAGAGAGAGAGAACAAAAACCAAACTGAAATCCCCTTCTCCCACTACTCAACACCAGAAGCACTTAATCAGGAAATACTTTCCTGTTTACAGTTCTCAGTAACCTACTTCTGTACATGCTCCCTTTTCTGGGACAATGACAAAAATGCCGACACAGAGCTAGAAAAAGAATATGTGGCCCTGTAGTCTAGCAATTAGGGCATTCACCTCCAAAAGGTGAAACTTGGTCTTTTTTCCTCCTCCAGAAATTGTTTTACACTGGACAGTCACCATTAAATAACAAGAGCATAAACAGGGACACATGGACAGATTTCAGCTACATTCCCTGACTTCTAATAGGGCCAGGTCATTTAAATAAGGCCACTTGAAATATGCAAATTAACACAACTATTACCTATACACATAGTTGATTATATCTAACAGTGTAACTATTCCAATTTATAAAAGAAAAGAAAACAACACTTGTTTTCAGAAAGCTTTGGTATCTGGGTAACTTTGACCACGTGTTTTAAGAGCAGCTGAGGATGTAGATACCTAAAGAACCACATTCACGAGAAAAAAAAAAAAAAAAATCATGGTCATAGCGGAGCTAGTCCAGCCAAGGGGCCATGAAAATAAGGGATTGGAGCACCCTTCATATGAGGAAGAGGCTGAAAGACCTGCAATTGTTTAGCCTTGAGAAGAGAAGGCTCAGGGAGGGGAGTAAAGACAACTGAGCCAGGCACTGCCCAGTGAAAGGACAAGAGGCAAGAAACACAAGAAATTCTACCTAAATATAAGGTGGGCTTTTTTTCTTGGTTTCCCCCACCCCCAAATACTGTGAGGCTGGTCAAACTCTGGACCAGACTCGCCTGAGAGGTTGTGGCATCTCTGGCCTCGGAGATATTCTAAACTCAACTGGAAAAGGCCCTGAGCAGCCTGCACTAACTGACTCCACTTTAAGCGGGGCAGTGGGACTAGCCAGGGGTCCCTTCCCATCTCAGTTCTATGTTTCTATGTCCAATACACGATCAAACGGCTGTCATGAAGATGGAAGAAGTAATTTAATCCCTATAACATTATATTGTATATTTATTTAATGATTTGAATCATGACTTCCTTGTCAATGCAGTTAACCATCAATGCATCAAGACAGGCCAACATGCTTTCTAGCTTTACCCTATGAATCCACAAACACTATCAGAGTGTTTAAAATAAAAAATAACTGGACACTATCAAAGTATCCTCGCGTTAAAATAAATCGCTTAAGTACACCGAGAGATCTAAAACAGGATTCTTATTCTTCAAGGTTTTTTTTCAAAATTTAATTTTTTACTTGCTTTTGCATAATTAGCAGATTAGCAGCAGCTCAGTCTGCCAGGGTGGGGAAGGAGCAAGAGTCTATAATTACTGATTGCAAGCACACACGGCTCCCCGGCCTAATCAATCCTGCCTGCCACAGATTGAAAACCCACTGACCCACTCCTAACGTTTTTGACATACTTTGTACACTTTTACAATACTCACAGGAGTCATAATCTACAGTTTAAGATTAGAATACAGCTAAATTATGAACTACAGATAGAAAAGCTTAAACCCTTACTGGTTATGAACCCCAGCATGGCTCTGAATGCAGACTTGGCTAAGCTAGAAAGCCACAGGGTTGTGGGACACAAGGAAAAGAGTGCCGATCTCCAAACTCAAAGCAGCGTGCCATTATTACTAACTTAAAAGTAATTAAGTACATTTTGCTTAGAAGAGATATTAATTAGAATTAATACTTTTTAGCAGCATAGTCATTTTGATACTTTCCTGTAACTGAAGATGTAAGGACATAAGAAGCAAGTGGTTTGTATCACAAGTAATTTTCATATGCTTTAAAAAAAAAATATGGCTGTATTGATGTCTAACCATTTAGAGTACAAAATTCACATGTAGTTTTACAACCGCTACAATAGATGACAGAATGGTATTTTCGGAATTCTTTAATTAATTTCTTCTTCTGCTTCAAAGGAATAACGGGGTCATTGTCTATCTCTTGAGCCAATGCGAGAAGATACTGATTTGTTTGTTGTTTTTGATCTTCATATTCTTTAGCTGTCACACGCTGACAGAAGGTGAAGCCTTCGTAAGAAATCAGAGGTTCAGATTAAGCTTAATGCATCATGCAAGAGCCTGATTAAAAAAAGTATGATCAGAAACATATGTATATCGGTAGTCCAGTTCAGATGTGATTACAATTGTCTACAAACAATGTGAAACCCATGGCCTTCCACTGAGCATAGACAAACATCTAAACATTAATTGCAAAAATAAAATTGACAAGCAGTGTTACAATTGCAATATCACAGATGATTTTGTATTGCAAACAGGCCTGCAAGACAAAGAGCCAATACAGTTCTTGCAAATAGGAGCCATAATGAAGAATGCTACATGACAAGAATGGCACCTCACAGTTGTCATGATCCAGTGATTCCCTGCGAGTGAATCAGATCCGTGGCAAGGTCCAGTACATAGTGCAAGTGAATAAATACTTGTGAATAAACACCAGACCTCTGAATTCAGGAATACGATTCAGGAACTTCTAGGTGACTACACAGCTCAGCATGGTTTGGGCACTGGAAGGAGAGGTGATAGAACAGGCAGCAGTTCACGGTGAGGGCAGAGCAAGGAACTGGAGCCTGAGAGTTACGCAACTTCAGTACTATTTAGCTATAAAAACGTTGTGAACATATGCAGTAGAGCACTGCCCTGCAAGGATTCAAGCCCCATCATTGGATAGGTGAGTTCCGGCCTGAGGAAAGACTGGCATTCAGCTATTCCACATCAGTGAGCAAGCTGGTTGAACAAATGTCAGTTGCCAAAGGGGGGAAAAAGATTCTTACTGTTCCTTCTGTACAAACACCATCTTCTTAAGGCTTCACATAGAGAGTGGTAGTAACCTGAGATGCCAGAGTTTTCACATGGACCTGTCCTTCCCTTCTTTTACAATGAGTCTGTCAAACACCACATGTGAAAGACTTCCTACGGTTTAGTAGAGTCAGATCAATACAAGATAGCTCTTTCAAAAGGGAAAGCTTTCTGGTAAAGATATTAACTCTTGAAATTTCAGGATGGATCCTTTAGTCCCGTGGTTTCAACTGGCTAAAACCAACCCTGGAGTTCCTTCAGTGTTTATAGTATTTTATATTTCCAGCAAACCTAAGGATTACCTTCCTGCAATACACAAACCGCTTTTCTTATCAGGGTCCCCTCCTGCTCCCACCTGCACTTCAGAAGCTCACCAGCTAAGACAGCTCAGTAGCTCCCAGGAAAGATTTTCCTCCTGTCTCCTCCATAAGAAAAGGGAGAATGACACCACCATACGAGGCACGCAGGAATATGCCATGCTGGAGAGCTTGCAATCAGAACAAACTAGCTACTTCAACAAGTACATGGAATCCATATGCATTTACAGATTGAAACTCCAAAACTTAGTAGGGAGAATATAGTATGGGATCTGTACTTTAATTGTCTGTTCAGTGTGCTGAAGGAGATCCCACAGGCCCCAAGAAAACTGCAGACAGGCAACTCCTTCCTCTGTTGCTCATCTCTGTATTCTTTGGCTGCACAATATGCGATACTCAGAACACTGAACCGGAAGCAATTTGGACACACTCCAGAACCCAACACAGATGGTAAAAGAGTCTGTACCAAAACTACTTCCCAGGCAGCTGCTGTATTAAATATAGTATTAAACAGCACAATAAGTTACAGTGTTATTCAGTTCCCTAATGTTTTCTCTTCAATGTTTAAGTACATAATGCACTGGCAGTACAGAAGTCAAAAGGAAGAAGGTAGAGAGTCAGAGAGAAATTCAATTATTTAAGCCAACCCTTTTAGTCACAGTGCTGAAAGGTATTTTTGGCATCAAGGCTAGATGGAATGTCAGCTCGTAAAAGAAATGAGCTAGAAAACACATACACACCAAGTGTCAAATGCCGTCCTTTCAGGCTACACTACCCTTCTATAAGTCTAAGTCTTAACAAACTTTGTGCTTACCCAGAAAAGGAAGAGAGTTCTTCAAAACGCTAAAGAATCAAGGTCTGTGCTCAAGATATCTATTAGAATCCCAAACTACTGAGCTCTATGAGAATTTTTAGGTGTCTTGTGGCAGAAATATGAGAATGCTGTTCCTAAATATAAAAATCACATCACAAACCAAATTACAAGCATGCTACTTCAGGAAGCACATTTTGCATCAATTTCTCCAGAAGTAATTATTTCATAAAAAAGTTTTGTAATGTGTTCAAACTAGATAATTAATAGAATCCTTCTTTAATATTCAAAGGTCAGTGTTTTGCTTATAGCAGATAATTTAATTATTTGGTGAATAAGCCATTAGTCACTTTAATGCTTCACTTCTAATAAAGACACAGAATGTAGTCTATGCAAAATTATAGTCAACTGATGATAAATCAATTTGTATAGAAAATTTTATATAAAAATGTGTATCACATCATCTACCTGAATCGGTATCTGGATCTTGCCCTTCTAGCAAACTCTCAAGTCTCCTACTAGTTAGTTCCAGAAGAGTTAAAGGAGTCTGAAAATACAATCCGACAAAGAAAAAAGTTACAAAGCCAATACTTCTGTATTTTTGAGAATCTAAAGCATTCAGATGATCAATTTAAAAATCACGTAATTAACTACATCAGAATCTATGCCTACGTTTATTTAGGTACACATTCAAAATCTCTCAAAAAATTGCACTAAAATACATATATGTATGTTTATTCCTGATATTGCTGGCCAAAGAAATAGGAGGCAAGATGTTCTACATGTTGTTTTCCACTGAACTATTTTAAAAACTGTAGTGTAGACTATGAACTGATTTCAGCTTATATAATACACAAGGCACTCAACTGCAGTTGTTAAAAGAGCAAGTCACCATCCATTCTGCTGTCACTGCTATGAAGCAGTGGGCACTTCATTTGTCAGATCTGGCTCCATCTCCAATCATGAATCAAAGCCCTAACCCTCATGTCAGAACACTTAATAACAAAAAGAAAAAAAAACAACACCTAACAAAAAATATTTGGCTTTGGCTGTATATTAACGCATACAAAACTCACAGTAATCACTTGATACTTTCAAACTAACCTAGAGCTAATTAAAAAAATAAAAATCTCCCATGTCTCTTTAGCTGAAGTCAGAAGTGGAAATGAACGTGTTGTGTAAGAACTAAAAATAATATTTTACTGAAACCAAATCAATGTTTCTGTGAGGCTTATTTGTAACTGGACAATAAATGTCTAGAGCATTTCACAGCTATCTTGCAACAGCTAAGATAATTAGTTCATCTCTATCTAGTTTAGTGTTTTAATGAGGAATTTTATAGTTGAGGAAAACAGTAACAAAACATCAGAACTTCAATGCACTGGTTGAATTCAGAAAGTCAATATATGGGCTGAGAAGGTTGTATCTTTTCATGTGCGACAATATGATGGAACGTAAATAAAGGAGACTACAAAATCTATATTTAGATAACCGATCAAGTTAAAAAGAAAGGCCATTTCATTTTGTGGTTCTACGTATTTTCTTTAATTTTGAAGTTAACATTTCAAAATACCAAAAGGAACTCTTAAAAGAGTTGTCATAGCTGTACATGTACACTGGGGCACCAGAGTATGCCATCTAACATATCGCTCCGGAGCACGCGGCTGAATTCTAAAGGAGAAAGACACTAAGAAGCCTAAAAATTTAGTAGACAGCCATCAGAAACAAGGTGCCAAAAGGCCTCTATAAAAATTTCTTAATACTTCAAATATTTTCTTAACACAAATGATGCAAGTAACAAGAGAGGGTATTATATATAAAGGATTGCAAAGCTCTCAAAAAGCTGTCCTCCACAGACTGAAATAGCTTCTCACCCTACTTGACTGTACTATTAAGCTGTATGCTGTGGTTTCGGTTGGGACAGAGTTAACTTTTTTAATAGCAGCTGGTATGGTGTTATGTTCTGGATTTGGGATGAGAAATACTTTTAACGGTGCACTGGTGTTTTTAGTTGTTGCTAAGCAGTCAAGGCCTTTTCTGCTCCTCATATCGCCCCACCAGCCAGCAGGCTTGGAGGGCAGAAGAAGTTTAGAGGGGATAGAACTGGGAGAGCTGACCAAAGGGCTAGCCCACGCCATGCGATGTCATGCTCAGTATATAAAGCTGGGGAAAGAAGGAAGGGGATGGATGTTTAGAGTGATGGCGTTTGTCTTCCTAAGTAACCGTTACACATGATGGAGCCCTGCTTTCCTGGAGATGGCTGAACACCTACCTGCCGATGGGAAGCAGTGAATGAATTCCTTGTTTTGCTTCACTTGCGTGTGCGGCTTTTGCTTTACCTATTAAACTGTATTATCTCAACCAACAGGTTTTCCCCGCACTTTTACACTTCTGATTCTCTCCCCCATCACCGCTGAGGGGAGTGAGCAAGCAGCTGCATGGTGCTTGGTTACTGGCTGGAGTTAAACCATGACATTGTAACAGATGGAATATTAAACTCTGCTCCTCAGAACCTTCATCTCCAAAAAGGCACTTCATGGCATTTAACATTTAAAATGACAAGGCCAACGAGGTAAAGAAAAACGCTACCTTGAAAAGCTCGGAATGATTGTCCATCAGAAACTGAGTCAGCAGTTCTGCCTGTGGCTTTGACAATGTCTTATTGTGTAAGATGAACTTTGTGCAAGTCTTGATGATCACCGATCTGTTATCAAACTAGAAAAAGAAGAACTCAGATTTGCAATTAGATTTACTTGCAATGTGTCAGCAAAGACTAAATACAACAAGATGCTATCAGTGGGAAGAACATCTTGATACTTGTTTTAAAACAAATCACATTGGAAGGCAGTAAACAGAATACTTCAACTCTGGAGAAAAAAGTTAGCTTTACTATAGGAAAGTGCTATTTCCCACACTAAACATAACAGATACTTACTTGTTTTTGTAATTTGTAGCCCTCTGATTCAGATGCAATGGCTATGAATGTCAGAAGTCTATATAGTTCTTCTCGGATATTTGGTGCTAATAATTTTAAATAAAGTTGTGATGCCTCTAGAGCTTGATCTGTTTTTCCTTTTTCTGCAATGGAGTAAAACAGTGTATCCAGTGCAACCGTTCACTTTCAGAGTCAAGAATACATACTTAAATTCCAATTTAAATCCCATTTTTGGGGGGTTTTTCCCCCTCCAAAGCAGGTTATCTCAGTGACTTCTAAAACCTTTTGACAAGAGTCAATACAGAATTTAATCAATATAAGCTTAAAACCTTTGTCCCGTACTTAGTCAGGGAACAGATGTGTATACAGGACATTACTGTGTTCTGTGTACAATGTGCAAACACTGAAGTGGTGTTGCACTGTTTGTGCTTAAACATCTTCGTATTATATTCCAGGATTAATCTCAAAGTAATTAATGAGCTGAACAATTCTAACTTTCTCATTGCTTTGAAGGTTCGTTTGTTTGTTTGTTTGGTGGTGGTTGGTGTCCACCCCCCAACACCCCCCTTTTTAAGGCATTCTAGTTATCTTCACTTTGAAAGTGAGGAACTATCAAAAAGCCAAGTAATTGACTAAGGCAAGAGCAAGATGAGAGCAGATACAGGAATTGAACCTATGTATGATTTTCTGGCCTCTGTCCTATTACTGGGACAAAGGTTACATTTTACAAGAAATAATCCAGGACCTTCAGAGGTGTACCACAAGCCATTTGAAACCATCTTTGTGTAAAAAGAACACCAAAAGAACAGTTAAGTGACCCTTTTCCAAAAGAAGAGCAACAAAAAAGCAGGAAAGAGAATGGCCAAAGGACATGATCAAGACAGGTAAAAGTGCAGATATGAAGACAGGAAGTGAAATCACTGCTAGAGAAAAGTTTAAAAGTTTCTCTGATCCGTGATTAAAGCGTTACTGAATTACTTTAAAAGACTGTAAAAAAAAAAGTTCCAACGTAAAAAGGCTCAATAAACCGTATGGACTAGTTTGACCAACCGCATTCATCTGTAACAACTAAAGTACTCTAGATCTGTTCATTTTAAAGGCAACAAGCACAGCAACATGTTTGCCTTCACAACAGACTTGTATTTTCAGCCGTCTTAAACTAACAACTGAGGAAAATACAGTTATAACTGTATATACATTGGTAACAAAATGAAGTTGTACTTTAGCTAACTACAGCACTTCTCAAATTAATTCTGAAAGTGTTTTAAATATGTAGATGTTCATAGCTAGTTTGAGCTCTCTCTTGCACTAGAGTCAGAACAACAGCATTTTATCAAGGTAAGGTTAACTGCACTGGATTCTACTTGAAAATTATTATTAGAATCCAAGTTGTTATTCACTAATGACCATAATCTATTCCATAGGACTGAGAGGGAAACATGGCTGTAAAATAGTTAAGCACAACCTCCTAACAGTGTTCTAGTATGAACTAGAGCACAGCTGAGAACCCAAGAGCATAGACTGATATATGCAAACAAAGAATCTTTTCCTAATAACGTTATGGCTACCACTTCATCAAAAAGAAAGAAAGCTTGCGAGTTAGTCTTACTTAATTTGGAAAGATGACAAGATAAAAGCACGAATAAGAAAGCAGAATAGCCCTGGATATTCATCGGTCACGTAGGTTAGATCAAGCAGATACTTAATAAAGAAAAAGACCTATAGGCAACTAAAGCATTAAGAGTAATTCAGCAGAATTATGACACTATCTTTTCTCTTGCCTACAGATTTGGCTGTTTTGATTTTCTAATTTAGTAATACTCTATTAATATTGGTTTATATCAGTTTTGTATTTAAAGTGCACATATGAACTATAACATCTTTAACATAAGTGAACGTTCAGCAGATGTTACCAGTAGTTAAGTCAGTTATTTCAAATTAGCATTCTTTTTTTGTGGATGGGTTATGTAATTTTGCAATAGTTTCCCTTTCACAACTTCCATTATAATTCGATTTTTTTTCTCCTTAGCAAAATACTACTGAATAAAAATACTGCCTTTTGTATTTTCATGAGCTTTTGGACACAGGATCCACCACTGTGCTCCAATTTTTATGCAGGCCAGTTGTGCTCCTATGCCAGAAAGCTTGTCATAGTTCTCTAATAATTGAAACTTTTAATAACCTCCATTAAACTTACAGAACTGAAGAAGTAATAGGGTTTATTTAGGGTAGGATTAATCTTAAACTAGTATTAAAATTAAACTTTTCTCTTTTAGTTGTGAGCATATGTAGGGAGGTTTTTTGGGGGGGTGAATCACAGCCTGAATCACAATCTCAACAGCCCCTTTTATCATTTTTAAAAAACATTTATTACTAAAAGAAGCCTTAAATCCAGGACTCACAAAACCTTATTTTGGTAAACAAGAAAACTTTACAGCAATGATTTTACTGTTATGTTATTAGTCACAAGTAGCAATAAAGGAAATTCTGACTAGAAGTAAGAAATTTTCACAATGAGAGCAGTTATATATGGAAACAGGTTACCCACAGAGGTTGGTGAATCTCTGTCCTTGCAAAATCTCTATCCTTTTCAAAATTCAGCTGGACCAAGCCCTAAGCAACGTTGAAATTTGTCCTTGCCTCGAGCAGAGGTTCTGACTAGCAACCTTAAGTGTTCCCTTCCAACCTGTAAATTAAAGTGCATCTGCAATAGCATTGCAAATGGTGTTATGATTCAAACAATTAATGCTTAGTAAGTTCCATCCTTTATACAGCTTTCACTTGCATTTTTTTTGTTCTAGGTTGCTCTTACCTATAAGTTCTATAATTCCTGAATGAATATCGAGATCCTGAGTGGAAAGAAGGGAGTCCTTCTTTTGACTATAGTACTTTATTATAATATCAAAAAGAATCTTCTTGTATGTATTCAGACTGCTCGGTTTCTTAGTGCTTTGAGGTAACTGCTGACTAACCATCACTATGAATTGGTCTGGGAAATACTCCAAGCATTCAATTGCAGCATAGAGCCATTTGTCAAGCCTGTAGAAGGAAAAGTTAGTTTTAGTGCTTACTTTAAAGGATTAAATAAGAATAGGCAGAGTATTTTAAAGAAAATTAGACAGAAATAACCATGCAGGTATAGTCACATATTGAACCACAGCATTAAACTTGTTGTTTATTAAGCAGTTTATGTAATTTATTTCACCGTATTAGTTCAAGGACCTGCTCAATATAAGCAACTTCCATAGTTCTCCTATGCTACAGACAATACACCTGAGGTATGTCCAGATCAAAACAAGCTGCACTCATACCAGGCTATCACTGACCCCAGGACACTTGCCTGATTCAGCTCGTATTTAAAACCAAACACCGCCCCACTATTACTTCAACACACATGATGACAACCCACCAGGGCTAACCAGAGTGAAAAAGCAAGGGGCTGAATCTTCGGATAAAAGACGAAAAACAATTAGTTTGAAAACTGAGAAAAGTAAAAATAGTTTAAATCATAGAAATCCCAGAAGACTGGGAAAGAAGCTTATTGTATGACCTACTATAAAGGCATGAGTTTTCTTAAGCATTTGTTGCCTATATAACTTAACTAAGGGATAGAAAATGTAAGGCGAATCTAAAATTCAGATAGACAACTCATTGTTCAAAGAGGCTGCAAAGTCAGACGAAAAAAGTCACTAACTTAATCATTTGTCCAGAAGAAATCTAAAATCATAGAACTGTTGGGGGGGCAGAGGACTGACTCTCTGGATATAAAATAATTTGAACTACATCAATAACTCATGAGAAGATGCAAGTATTATTTAAGATCCACAGAACCTTATTTTTATCATGGAGAGCAGAAACGAAGATTTTGAACTAGCTGCTGGACAGCCAGGTAAACATGAACTTTTGTTAGAACTGCTGCAGCCAACAAGGACTGTATAACTCTTGGATGCATCAATGTGGTAATACGGTAAAGTAGAAATAGGATCATGGCTTCCCTTTAGTTATGATCCCACAAGCAGAGCAACCACTGCGAGCAGGATTTGATTGCAGTTTTTAAGTACCTACACGGGCAGCAGGTATTTGATTATTTCAAGCATAACATGACACTAGTTGAAAACTGAAGACAGAAAATTTGAGATATAAATTATGCTTACTCCCCCACCTTCATATTGGGGGCAATTAATCCTACAACTACTTGTAATACTGGTGGCTATTCTTCATACCTGGAATTATCCAGGTCTCATGCATGCTATAAGCCAGACCTAAATAATACACTGTCTACAAAGATGCTACTCCAGCCCCCCGCTTAAGTAATTGTGAAGTAATGAAGCAAGCCTTTAATTTTATTAACACTCATCTGATATATTACCAAGTGTTAGAGGCACTTAAGACAGAATAATACAGAATAAGAACTACATATGAGATATTTTAAGAGACATAAACCCACCAATCACCCAAGAATCAAGTACAACAAAAGTATAAAGCTGGAGAGAAAGTGTTCGTTAAGCTATTCTGGGAGGAAAAACCTGTGGAGTTAAGATGCTACCCAGCAATAAATCTAGTTTGTAACCAGGAGTTTCATTAGCTTATATAAAACTCTAAATATATTAATAGTTTCTCCCTAAATCAAGAACAGATAAAAACTGTAAGAAAAGAGTCTCTTTAGGTACACAGATTGACCTCAGTCTCACCAACAGGTAAAAATTGTATTGATTTGACAGAAATAAGCATTACTAAGACATATACACGAGGAGACATGCCTTGACATATTCATTAAAAGTATATGCTAAGATAGAGATCAGCCCAAGTGAAATCAATGGGAACACTACAAAAATAAGAGAACATTTAAGGAAAAGAGCACTGATGACACACAGCCACTTTCACTTTTATATTCTCTTGATATAAGCATTCTTTGGTACTACAGCTTAGCTTCTCCTTTTCTGTTGCTAACAATAGATGCCTTATTGACTTTGTATCTTCACAGCACCACCATCAGGCACTGTGACAAACAAACAAAAAACCTCATAATAATTTTTTTTCCCCCCAAGTTCTAATATCTGTTCTAGAGACCTAAGAGTGAAGTGTCTCGTCTAGAAACTAGGAGTGTTTTTGACACTTGAGGTTAAAGTTATAATGTATACTTAAAATCCCCAAGTGGCCAATCCTAAACATCTATTTTTGTGAATTCCCTTACCACTTCTGCAAAGAAGTCAAAGGGAAGTACATTAATGCCACCCTTGCCTACAAGTGTAAGAATTTCTATTTTGTTCACTTAACGCAAATCTTTGATCAAGAGTAAAATCAAGCGTTTACTAACAAATCCATTGTATAGATGTATAACTTACTCAGGCAAGTTTAAGCTACACGTAACCTCTCTGTCCAGGAAAGTATTTGAGATAATTAGGTCTTCTTCTTTGCCAAAGCAATCTGGTTTTGTCTTCACTGAAGACACCAAGATATCTTCCAGAAGCGGAACATCAATTAACTGCAGCAGTCGTAGCAGAGTTTGCTGTTTCCAGACATCTTCTATTACTGATACCATAAACAAACAAAAAAACACCCTCAGAAATAAGATCTTATGTAAAACACTAACCTCTGTTTTTACTCACTCAAGAATGTTTTGAGTGTTCAAAGAAAACAAGGTAACAGCATAGCGTGAAGTTTCTGTGTTGGGGAAGAAGGGATCAAAATAGGAATGCTAAGAAAGAAGGCTTTAAAGAGGACATCTCTCTCCCCCCCATCATATTAGAATTAGTAATAACCTACTCTAATCAGTAATACGTATAAGAAAAGACAAGTGAATAGCAAAGGAATCGTATAATACAGATGTACTTACTCTTTAAAACATATTTCCTTCTGCAGTGGTATTTGCATAAATAGAATAGCACCATCCTGTAAGAACTTAGTCCTGTTTCGTTTCCTTCAGTTTACTGACTACGAGCAGTTACCCACTTAGCACTCATTTAGCTATTTTGTCATTAGTGACATGTTAAATTCAGGACTCTGAGGGGCAGCGTTTAACAGAAATGAGGTACTCAACTCCAAGTAGATACAGTGAAGAACAATCAAGTTTTAAAAAGAAAAATTCAATCCTCACCTCTTTTTGAAAGCAGATGAGTTGGTTCATTAACCATGATCTTTGGAGGTAAATATGCATGAACATTTATTGATTGAAGAAGCTCCTCTACCCTCTTTTTATCGGCTGCTTCTAATGCTAAGGGGTTTGAAAGCGTTGTTTCACATTTCACATTGCTTAGGGGGAAAAAAAAAAATTGATGCATAACAAATATGATCAGGACACATTTATCTTCCTGTCATTTCCTAAATTGCTGTCAAATCAGGACTTTAGGGCTTCATTGTACCTGGGTTCTATCCTGCTGCTAGAAAACCAATCATTCACATCTGCTTTGTGGAAAGGGCAAGGATATTGATTCCAAATACTGTTTATTAGTTCCATTTCTTTTACGAGCTTCCAGAAAGTAGCTCATTCATTCTAATTCTCAGCTTTCAGCACAATTGATTGCAAAACAAAATGATTCTTAGGCTCATGCTACTGTGCCAGACTCTATTCTAAGTAACAAAAGCCAATCAAAGCAGTTTAACATTACCAAGAAATATTAGGTAGCATCTGCAATTGAGGCACGACATTTCTCAAAACTGGCACATAGCTTTCAAAAGTCTCTAATACCTGGGTTAGACAGACATAACTTCATCTACAGTTAACTCACCTTAAGTTTAAAAAAGAAATAATAATCAGATAGATCAGAATAACTCACTTGGAACTTGGCCTTTTTGTCTTCTGTTTGCAGATTTGCTCAGTAGACAAGCTCTGATTGTCTTTATTCTTTCTCAGGAGAAGAGGAGTATGACTGCTATTTACAAATTTATAGAGACTACTGTTTGTGTCTTCAAACTCTGTTTCTTTCCCATTCTTGAATAAGTAAAGCTTTGCTCCAACTGGCTCAAACACCTTGTGATCCATCAACGCTTGGCATACCCGGACTCCCTTCAGCCGAGAAACATCATTACAGCTCAGGTACATGCTTTGCATAAGATGGCTCAGTACCACATCAACAGCATTTGAGCCGGTGAAACAGTTTTTATAGGTTTTCAGATGTTGTCTACGTCTTTTGATTTCCACCTGACTGTGAAGAGCGTGAATAATACTATTCCACAGCTGAGTTGCTTGAAAAGGACCATCACAATCTGCAAAATATTTATATGAAGCTTTATAAACATCTGTAAAACTTTAACATTTTGAAGCATATTTTTACTCTGCGAAATTAGTTACAAATATAAATAAGTTTTTATATATATATATATATATATAAAAATTTTCCAGAAATCAGCTTAGTTTTACAAAGACAGAGAAAGGTAATGCTTCATGAATCAATCCTTCTGACTACCCACTAGGGTCAAGTCAACAGAAGAGAACAAAAAGACACTAAAAACACGTGAAGGTTTTTTTTGTATTGTTATTACCACACATACTGTATGTATGTATGTATACGTACGGATTAATTCATTATAGAATCACAGAACGGCTGAGGGTCACATGGACTTCTAGGGTCCACCTGATCCAACCTCCCCTGCTCAAGCAGGGCCACCCAGGGCCATGTCCACACAGCTTTTGAACGCCTCCAAAGGTGGAGAGCTCTCTAAGCATCAGTGCGAAGAGTCTGGCTTCACCCTCCTTCTCCCTCCCATCAGGTACTTGTAGACATTGACGAAGACCCCTGGACCTTCTTTCCTTCAGGATAAGCACTCCCAGCCTCCCCTGGGAGAGATACTTCTCCAGTCCCCAGTTCCTCCTCCGCATACCACTCTCACCTCAGCAGATGACAAACCAACATTCGCAACGCATTAAACCTGCCGCCTCCCTTAAGCACGACCGGGGGAAGGGTGGTTACAGACAGAAGAGGCCCCTCTACCCCCTGTACGGCACCTGCCCCCCGCACTCGCCCCTCCGGAGGCCCGTCCCGCTCCCCGGCAAGACAGGGATAACCCTCTTTCC
>VYZM01019547.1:9670-23943 GCA_013398915.1 Dromas ardeola | reverse complement strand
GCCCCGGGGCAGCAGCGGCTGCCCGTGGCCTAGTGGCGTTGCGCGGGGCGGGCAGGGCCCGCCGGGAGCCCGGCGCTGAGGGGCGGAGGGGAAGGGGGCCGCCCCGGAGGACGTGAGCGGGGCCTGGCGGGGACCGCGGAGCTGCCGGAGCGGGTCACCTGCCCGCAAACGCCGCTGGCCTCCGCCTGCCGCCGCCGCAGGCAGGCTCCCTCCCTCCGGGCTGCCCCGCCGAGCCGTGAGCGCCGTCACCGGCCCTCCGGGCAGCGGGAAGGAGGGGACTCCCTCCGCGGTGCGAGTCCGGTCTCACTAAATAACAGTAAATACTTCGCGGGGGACGACTGGCCCGTGAGAGACAGCCCAGGGGTCTGTGCAGCCGTGTGGATTGTCAGCAGGCGGCAAAGAGATCTCGTTCCGGGAGTTTTTGGTAGGGTTTCGATTGCAGCTCAGTACAGAAATACTGAAAAAAAAACCAAATCGTAAAGGTGACTTGCAGTGAGGGCAGCTACACCGTGCACAGCAGCGCATCGTTGCGTTTGGTTCTCCTGGTGTTTTTGTAACGGATGCAAAAGCTTTATTGTGCCTGAAAAATTGTGTTGTTTTTTTTCTTTCTTTTCTTTTTTTTTTTTTTTTATTGTGAGACTGTGAGGCTCAGTTGTTCTGGCACCTATTTCTACATCCTTGTTTGGGTCAGATCGGTGGGGTGGGAGTTTGGGCCGGGTGGCATGCAGCACCCGTGCACCTGCCTGGTTCACAAAGGGGAATCCCAGCCCGTTACAGGTCAGAATACGGGCAGAGTGTGTGATGCACCGCTGTACGGAATGCACCCGTATCCATGCACCAGATGAAGCTATGGATTAGTTCAAGGATAAATTAATAGTTTTAAATCATGCTGTTATCTTACATGAGTGAGAATTACAGAGTGGCAGGGAATCCTTGTTTTGGATTTACTTTTATTTCAATATTTTGAATGTTTTGCCTCGCTTCTTGTTGCTGTGTTGGCTGTTGCTTAGTACCTTGCCAGGTGATTAGGTTGTGGTTGTGCTGTGTTATTGTTGCTGATGTACTTCAGCATAAAGACCATTATTGATTGTGAGGAGAATTCAGGAAAACAACACATTGGCCATCCATATTTCTTTTTAGGATTAGTTCTA
Organism: Dromas ardeola; assembly: GCA_013398915.1. Taxonomy (NCBI): domain Eukaryota; kingdom Metazoa; phylum Chordata; class Aves; order Charadriiformes; family Dromadidae; genus Dromas; species Dromas ardeola. Next base: position 22,792 of record VYZM01019547.1, on the reverse strand, counting down.
GGTTTCATGGACTTATTATCAGTAGCATTAATATTACCCATGAAGTTCAAACAGGAAGAAATCAAGGTTCTTAAATATTTATTGCATGTCTTGTGTTGCTTGTCTGAACACTGTTACTTTTAAGATTTTTTATTTTTCTCATTTATTACCTTTTAACTTGAAATGAAAGTTTCATTGTGGGTGACTGACTGACTTTATTGTCCTGTGGTTGTTAATTTTTCTATAAATAGTAGTTCGGTGTTAAAAGAACTGAACGAACCAGTTTTCATACAGGTAAGAACAAAAGTTGCGTATTTCAGATATGGTTAAATCATCATGATTTGTGGTGTTATAGATATTACCCAAAATAGATATGCTGGGGGGGGGGCATGGATTTTCTAGGTACGTTGTTCCTGTTGACATATATTGAGTTCTTACTGATATTGGTAATAACAATTGCTTTTATAAAGCAAAATACGGTTTTTTAGATTACAGTCCAAATGTTGACATGAGGATTTCTACAAATTTACAGTTAGATGGACATAAACTTAAAACCCAGTCTGCTTATTGAGAAGTAAATTACTCAATACTCCTTACTCAGTAGTTGAACAGTAGTTTGCATACTGTCAAGCTGGAGAGGAACAGGTTGGACAGGGCCTACCAGGCTTGATTTTTTTTAAATCCTTACCCTTCAGACAATGGAATGCTGTTAACATTCTCACCTAGTGGCTTTTCCAGGCTTCTCACTGCAGTTAATCTGTCACCCACAGCAGAGGGCACTTCTGATTTATTCAATACTACACCATTTTTCCACCACTGGTATAGAGAACCTTGCTTTCAGATTTAAACAAAGGAATTTGAACAGGGATGCACTTGCATTTTCTTCATAATATCACCACGATTAATTGTGCAAAGCATCTCTTTAGTTTTGAGAGTTCTAATAACGAGATTGTGTTGCATTGACACTAGAGAAGGTCTGATGGCTGGGAGTTAGTGAAACAATGCAAAAAGCATGAGATTTAAAAACAAATAAATTAGATTTGTGGTTATCTTAAACTCATTAGGATCGATCTTACAGTCCTTTAGCATATAGAGTTTGCCCCATGGAATAGCTGCAGAATAAAATCTCTGAGAGCTGGAAATACCAGAATACTCCATGATCCTTGTTTCTATCTATTTATCAGGTTAATGAAAAGTTCCTTTATACAGGGATATTAGCCAACGTCTAGTCACTGTTTGGTCTTGGGCTGCACAGTTAGGAATTGCATGCATTTTTCCATAGCACAATTCATAAAGTAAAATTAATATATTGTAATAAAATGTCACATACTGTAATGAAATTACTTAATAAAGGAATTCTATGTTTCCATAATTTATTTCCAGCTATGTTCTCAACAAAACACTTAATACAGGCCAGGCAATTATGAAACAATTCCTAAGTTTATCTCATTGTATTCAGACTTAGCTTCTCATATATAAAACTCACAGTCCTCACAATTAAGACCAATTCCACCCTGAACATGCTTGTAGTCATGTCTGGTTCTGCTCCTGAGTAGTCCCATTGAAGCCATAACTACTACTTGTGATTTTAAAGTTGAATACTTGCAAGATTGAGATCTGTGCAGCCGCATACCTTTCTTCTTTATAATGTATTTTCTTAAAACTTCTAGTCTGATTCTTCATTTAGTAGCTGATATGGAAATTGGAGAAATACCTTTGGATTCACAGCATTACTGTGTTACTACATTTCGCTATGGAAGAGTCCTGAAGGTGGGATATAACTGCAACAACAGTGAAGACAGAGCAGCATAGCTGTGTTGCGTCCAGCACTGTAACAGAGTTTGATTAGGACTGGGTTAATACTGTTACACACATCTATACTGGAGTGAATTGTACAGTGACTCATACAACTTTTTAAGAAGTTTTCTTTAGTATGTTTATTACCTCTTTTAGAAAACAAGCCTATCTTTCCAGTTTACTACTAATCAGATTATTTGTCCTGATTTCTAATGGAATCAGATCTATAGTACCAGGGGGGAAAAGGTGTGCATGTCTAAATAACTTCAGCGGAGTTGATTTCAGTCAAGTTTGACTGAAGTACATAGGTGTCAAAAATTAAGTTGCTACAGGTTTTGTGAGACCAAGGAGCTGTGGAAAGGAAACAAACTCCATCTGTGTCTTGAATGTAGAAAAAGTTGTGGCGTAAATGCCTATATTAGTGGACACCAGATAATCTATGTAGACCAGAACATTGCCTTATAAATGTGTATGATACAGTGGGAAGAGCTTTAATTCATACAAGCAAGCACCTCACATCAGATCAGAAGGACATTGGGGCTGATTAGTCCCAATGCTCACTGGATTATTTGTTAGTGCCTTCTACTTCTTTTGTCCTTGTTACCATGCCTTGGCAAACATCATCTTCATCACAACAGAATCTTGTCTCTTCCATTTGAATAGGAATGACATTCCCTATTTTTCAAAGATACGGTTTTACCCAAATTATATGCCAGTGAGTTCAGTACATGGCAAATATGGTCATAAATGAAAATAGTATTTCTGCAGATTTTACAACATTTGCTGCTGTAGGTTGAAGAAATTTGTACTCTTCACACCTTATTTGAAAGAGCGTATGAAGAAATATCCTTAAATGTTGCTTTTGAATATACTGCATAATACTGATTCCAGAAAATCATTTCTTCTTGCATTCTCTCTCCATCTTTGCTCACACTGATAAGGAAGATGAATGTCTATCTGTTTTATTTCACTGTTTCTTTCCTCTCTTAATTTTTCTTGTGTATCCGTTATCAGAGAGATGATTGTATAAATGGGACGTAGGCTTCAGAACTTTTATCTTGCAGAATTGGCAAATCATTTTTTTTTTGCACTAATTATGACAACTTAGGAAACTGTGAAAGTACACAGTACAGGGGAAGATGAACTAATTGTGAGCTGCAGCAGTCTTTTAGCTCCGGAATTTGGAAGGTGATGTAAAAAACTTCCTTGTACAATTTTGTTAAAATAAAGCAAAAAAAGATGATTTCTTGTTTCCTTGCTCTACAGCAGCTGATCGGCTCATTAATACTTAGGTCATACAAATAGTAATGTCAGCAATCTGAATTTTGGGCTTGTATTTTGACAGACATAGTGTAGGAAAGAACACATTTTTTAATTGTCTTCTGTGTAATACACATCTATTCTTTTGCTGTTCTGGGATCCTAAGCAATCCTTCCCTTCAGAAAATACGTAGTCCCATAAGCACTGGAATTAAAGGACCCCAGTTTCCTCTAGATTTGGTTCTCTTTGTTGATTGACATTGATATACAAGGCGTGAACCTTTCCCTTCCTGGGAGCAGTTTATAGATTCTCTGCTTTATTCAATCACCTGTTTTCAAGAAATGGTTGAATTTCACAGTCCTTAATTGCTTTGTTAGATCGAAAGAAGTATGATCAACAGATTCAAAATTTTTGGAGGAGGAGTAGAAGCAGTGACATATAATCCCCAGGTGTGCGTGCAGAGATATGCGTATGCAGTGTGAATATGTATGATTGCAAAGCTCTGGAAGTTATATTTCAGTATCATTTTTGTGGGTTACTCCTACATCCTATTGCATCCTTGGTTAGATGTCTTTTAATAATACAGTTTTCAACACGTGTCTTATGTTGAAAGAACTGTGAAGCTTTTTTTTCTTGTCTTTGTAGGATAATACATTGGTGTACAGTTGAGACAATGGAGTCCATGCTGAATAAATTGAAGAGCACCGTTACAAAAGTAACGGCTGATGTCACCAGTGCAGTCATGGGAAATCCTGTTACCAGGGAATTTGATGTCGGCCGACATATCGCCAGTGGTGGTAATGGTCTTGCTTGGAAGATTTTTAATGGAACTAAAAAATCAACAAAACAGGTGGGTTGTCAAGTAAAGACCTAAGTTTATAAGCATTAGATAACAGACTGATAGGTAGCAGTTGGTAAGTGGCATTTAAAAATGAAATCCAACTGGGCAGTCTAATGCTAAGGGTAAGTAAAATGAAACAAAGAACTCAACATTTTAAATATAATGTTCTGAGCTACATAGGTGATAATTGCTTTAAGCCTTCACTGCTGGAGAAAGAAGTGGTTCTGCATTCATACCATACAATTTGAGACCAAGATCAAGAATTAATCTGAGTTAAAAGTGATCTGACAAGAAGGAAGAAGTTTGTTTTAACATGGATCCCTTCCCCAGTTTATTTTACCTTGCAGCTTTTTTTGGCAGCAGTACTGGCATTTTACAGTCTAAAATAATCATGAAGTACGCCATCGTTTTTTTGCAGCAAAAAAGACTAGTTCTTTGCTCAGCTGCCATACAGAAATTGAGGGGTTAGCAATGTTAAGTCATGAGATACAGTAACAGGAAGGCATGGGATAGAGGAGGCGGCTGTGGAGGAAGCGAGTTGTGCCTTCCCTGTGCTGCTTTCAGATCAGTATCATTCCCTTTTAGTTTCCTTAAAGTATTAGTGTTTCGAGTGCTAGTATATAAACTTTTGACTCCCCGTAAGTCACATATGTTAATGAAAGTGGGATTGCGACTTTGGAAGAAGGTTTGCCAGAAATAGAGTTTAAGAGCCATTATTATAGGAAATTATTTTGTTGTACTAGAGAAATGTGAAAAGTCTTTTTTCAAAATTAGAAAGGAAATAGAATTTTCAACGAGTAAGTAGAAGTGTTAATAAGTTATGGCCTTCAGTTAAACTTGATGCTGAAGTGATGTGAAGTCACTTAGACAATGAATCAGCTTGCTACAGATGTACCAAAAAGAAATGGACGTAAAGGAATAACTTTGGAAAACATGTATACAATCTGTTAGATTGTAGGAAAATAAACTGTATCAAATAGAGAAGAAATACACTGTGCAGAATAAATAATCTGTGGAGAATACATGATCTGATTGTGACAGAATCTGAGTAATGTTAAGTAGGTACTTTTGCCACATTCTCAAGCATCTGTCTAGCTGTTGCAGAACTCCATACATCTAGTATTTACTGAATTTACCCAATGCACCAATTGGGTTTGGTTTTTTTAGGTCTTATTCAACTATACAAAGATGTGATAACCTTGAAAGTATGGTAGTTTCGATAGGTTTTATACAATCTCTGTGCCCAGTAAGCATTTGACCTGTAGCAGGTGTAGCTTTAATGTCTGGAGAGTTGCAGCAAGTTTCTTTCACTGTCTAATTGACAGAGTGTATGTAACTTGGCTCCTATCAATCATGTTCTTCAAGCTTTGAATGGGTGTTCTGACCACCGATTTTGTAGAGTTTTAGTTCAGGTGTTACTACACCTGCAGTGTCTCTGTAAACCCTGGCTAACATCTGTGCATTTGTATGCCATCATTAGTCATTAAAAATACAGCAGAGGTTGTACTGCAAGGAATTTTAGATGGCTGGTAATTTCACATACAATTACCATTCATTATTAATATTACCAGTTAGGTAACATCATGTCAACATTCAGTTTGACATTGCAAAATAAAACTATGCAGCAATACAAACAGGTTATGTTGTTTTGTGTTACAGTATATCTGTTCTTTAACATTATTTTTTATTTCTTGCGCATGTACCTTTTGAATGTTGGCTGGGCAATATGGAAGTGGCTGGCTGTCATTTTCCAAGTGGTAGCAGTCACTTGTGAGGTGATACACATATTGGCTGTAATGCAAGCGAGTATATCTAATTTGAAGCTACAAGCACTTAGCTTTTTTACAGTAATGTGCATTGTAATCAGACAAACAGTATGTAAGGGCTTAATTGCCCATGTTGTTGTCACTTTACAACAATACAAGTAATAATTTTAAGTCATTGTAGCCAGATAAAATAGCTACATTTGGAGTTTTAGCATTCCAGCAGTAGAGCTGATCAGAAATTTTTGTTCTCAGGACAAATGAAAGTCAGCAATCTTACAGAAGTTGGTCAGTTGAAGTTAAGATTTCAAGTATGGATTCATTTGGTTTTTATTTTAAGTCACTGGACAGTTACAAATATTCCATCTCTGGTGACAGTAGATTTGTATGATTTTATTCCTCTTTTCAGAGTTCTGCCTGGTTCCTGCCTTGCTGCTTTTCCTGGATTTCTGAATTTTTTTTTTTTTTTTTTTAAACGTGGCTTTTCTTGCTTACTTTGTAGGTGACTGAATAACAAGGTAACAGAATGAGAGGAAGTTACTTACCTGTGTGCATATGTTTGTCTGGTGCAATTTGATAGCTGATTTGCCGCTGTTTGTTTGAAAGATTTATGAGTCTGGTTATATGTATATACATGAAGTAACATCTCGTTAATTTTACAGGATGTGTTTCTGCTCATCTTGGATTTTTTTAACTTAGTCTTCGTTGTCTTTTTTTCTGGCATAATTTGGCACTTGGCCTTTTTTCTGCTTGGAAAGTGTGATCATAAAGAAATAGATAGGGTAAGGTCACTTAATGTTCTTTTTGGCAGCTCAGTCATAAAAAATAGCAGAATTAAGGATATAATGGTTTTCACTTCAAGACTACTGTAGTTGTGTTCAACTTTTATTGTCGTAGTACTAAATATATTAATGGTAGGTAAGTCAGCTTTCTGGTTTTTTGGCTCTGCATATGGTAGCTTTGAAATGAAAGCTTCCTATTATTCAAGCTTTAAAGGCTAATTAATTTTAAAACTGAAATAGTTGTATTGTATACCTTATGACTGAAACAAACTGATGGGAAAGTAGGGTTATAAAAAAACATTGGCAAGCTTCTAAAAATAACCCCCCCAAAATCTGGAGGGAAATCTTTTTCTGGCAAAAGGCCAGAGTAATACTGGAATACTTTCCAGTATTTTTTAGTTCAGAGACTATTTTGCTTTGCACAGTGGGAGGTTTTGGTAAAACATCATGTGTTTCATATTGAGTTACATTTGATTATTCATTTAAAAAAATGTGTGAGTGCGTATGGGTAAAATAGGGAACAAAAATGAAAGGGAAAACAAACAAAGTTTCTAAAATCAAGCACACTGACTGTTACCTTAAAATTTCCTTTGCGTTTACGTTCATTACTTAGTCTTTAACATGATCACATTTAATTTTTTTTCGAGATCACTACATCATTCAGTTCACAGGATAGATAGTTATTAAATATTTTGGTTTTTTTTTTATTGCTTGTTATGTGCTTAGTCTCTTGCATTATTACTCCACACTGTTCAAAATGTCCGTGAAAACAGAAGGATTTGAGTTTCTGTAGCATTCATCACTATAGTGCTCGAATGTTTTACAGGTATTGTTAACATGTTTTCTCAGTATGCAATGAGAAGAATAGGAAGAGGTATTGCTATTCCATTATCATTACATTTCCACAGCTTTTAGAGTCTTTAATTTAGAAATACTTTCTAGTTTTATTTGCATCTTTTTTGGCACACAAACCCAGTGTGTTTCTGAATTCTTACATTCCTTTTGGGGGCAGGAGAGAAAACGTGATATGCTTTGGTTGCCTTTTTCTGTTTAGGGAGAATTAATTTTCTCTCTCTCTCTCTCTTTCCCCCCACTCCCCCCAACTTTTTTTTTCTTTTTAGGAGTTGCATTGGCTAAGATAGGAGCAGGATTTTTGCATTTTCTGGTTTATAAGGTATTTACGTGGGTAAATAAGGACATGTGTTTAAACTGTCAGTGTGTGTTTCATAAGGAATGCAGGATTGCAAATGGACTTGGAGGATGTGGTGGGTTGACCCCAACCGGCAACCAAGCACCCACACAGCTACTCACTCACTTCCCCACCCTCAGCAGGATGGAGGCAGAAACCAGGGAGAAGAAACGCAAGAAAACTCATAGGTCAAGATCTGGACGACTTACTAGGTGAAGGAAGCGGGGGGAAAAAACAAGCAAAGCAAAGGAAATTGCTCACCATGTCCCACAGGTAGAGCGAAGGTCAAGCTAGTCTCCAAACAACAGCCACCTTGGAAGCCAAGACCCCCTTCTTCTATCACTGACCGTGATGTTATATGATATGGAACAGCCGTTTGGCAGTTCAGGTTGGCTGTCCCTGCCATGTCATGCCCCAATCTGCTGCCTACCCACAGCCTACTCACTGTGGGGGCAGAGTGGGAAAAAAAGAAAGCCTTGACCCTGTGCAAGGACTGTTCAGCAATAGCCAAAGTGTTATAGCAAATAGCCAGTGTTAGCAACACTGTTTTAGCCACGAATCTAAAACATAGCACCATATGGGGTACTATGAAGAAAGTTAACTCCATCTCAGTCAGACCTGGTACAAAGAAAAACTGCATAAAGAAGCTGGCAAAAGGAAACTGGGGCATTTAGTGATTAAAACTACAAGGATAAAAAACCTTTATGAAGGGGTATATTAGTGAATACCAGGTTTCTGGGGCAATGGTCAACAGGATTTCCCTGAAATACACAAGCACAATCAAAGAGAACTTATTTACACTTTTCAGTGTCTAAAAGCATTCTAGATGAGTTAATATGATTATAGCCCGGTCAAACCATGTCCTGTGTCTTGCATGTTGTGGACAATGCCTTACTCCTGATTGCACAGGTGACTTTTAATTCCTTGGCAAAGGCATTATAGAACTAAAACACTGACCTTTTCAGTGACAACAGTAACAACAGATCTTTTCTTGAAGGTCTTCATCCTGGCAAATATTTACACTGTACCCTTCATAACATACGCCTGTCTCAATGTCATCACTGAGCTTTACCTAGCACCACTTTTGAAGTAAAGCACTTGGCTTAAACATGTGGGAGGTGAGACAGAAGGTGCAGACTATTTCATGTTTGTGTACAGAACTGAGATTTAAACTTAAGAGCGGCCAGTCTAGTCCCCTACATACTTGTCCATACTTCCTAACCCAGGTAGTAGTGTTACCAGTGTACTGTGTTGAGACAAGAGCACGTTGAACAAGGTGTGCATACTTCCTATCACATAATGAATGAAAGTTTTTGTCGCTTTTGCTCTACTTTTTCACTTTCTTTGTGGAGAGCAGTCATATTTTTTTAAATATATTTTGTTCTTTTTATGTTAAATTTATTTTTGTATCACAAAGTTGGAATTACGGCACAACTGCAGAAGTAAATGACAAGTAGTCATCTAGAGGAGGAAGCTACTCTTCCTTCAAACCTGTGAAATGGAAAAAAAAAAAAAAAAAAAAAAAAGAGAAAGCTCCCCCAAAGTNGGACACATTAAAAGAAAAAAAAAAAAAAAAAAAAAAAAGAGGAAGCTCCCCTAGAGCTTTCTGTGGAAAGAAGTAGTAGCTATGTAAAGCCTTTGCAAGCTTTCATCTCAGGAAGCTTTCATGAGAGTAATTCCAGGAAATGGAATGCCTGTCAGCTGCAGTCAGTAGCACTCCTTTTTGGGGTTGAAGATCAGTTCTTGTAAAACAGAAAAGGAAAAACAGAAATAATGTGTTCATAGCCAAAATTTGACAGGGTTATTTGGTTCACGCAGCATAAAACCGTGAACATTTTTAAATGTTTCCAAGCATGCTATATGGTTTCAGTAATTTTTGTGCATTGAGCTTGTGTTCTATGGCCCATGACTCAGCTATCTCTTCATTCTTCTGTACAGGAATATCTGGTGACTTATGGGGGTTAAGATACTAAATTGTTGATATGGCATTCTGCATACAAAAATCAATGTTGATTATGGAATTGAATTTCAGAATAGCATATTTTAAATTACTAATATCAGAACATTTAACACTTCAGTGTCCCTGAGTAGACAGAGAAGGCTCTATGTTTTCTTGTATCAGATGTGTTACATGAAAATAAAGGTATTGAAAAGAAGTTGTCGGCTCAAATTATTTTGATTCTTTACACTCCACAATAACTAAGTCTACAAAATCAATGTGATAGTAATCATTTTCATACCTAGAATACTACAATTTCACATACACACTTTTATGTAAGCAGATTCTGGATAGGTAACAGTTCTGTCAAACTTCACACAAACTGTGCAGGATTTCAGCAAGGACCAATACAACTTATTAATAGCCATCATAAAACGTTCAAACCATAGCTGATGTTCCATAATATCTGATTTAAATATTTACTTTTGATTCTTTTGACTTGTCATTAAACAGAAATGCTTTCAGAAGTGCTGTATTAGTTTAAAATTTTGTTATTGGTCACGTACTGCTCAATACATTCACACTTTGTACCAGAAAATGTGTATTTTTTTAAATAGCGGGCATAGTGTATGTCTTCAATCACCTGTTATCGGTTCCTCCGTGCCTTGTGTCACTGTTAATGTTTGATCCATCACACGTAAGAGTTGGGAGCAGGGAGCTGGTAGGAATAGAAGGAGGAGAAGTGTACTTAATTGAGTTAGTTATAGACGTTTACCTGCTAATGGCTTAATGCAATAGGCACGAGCTAAAAAATATAAACCAATTTTTTTGTGCATTGGACGGAATTTCTTTTTTATATAGCCTATTTTCTAGAAGTGTTTTTTTTTTTTTAAAGTCAATAATATTCCTGTGAGATTTTAATTAGAATAATGGTTATAAAATACGCAGTACAAGAGCATAGACTTCCTTTTGGGACTGAAAACTGTATTTTCATAGTATTTTCTACTGGTTTCTAACCTTTATTATTATTCATAATGCTGTTGCAGGAGTATAAAAAAGTCTTTCTGTTTCATGGTAAAGTTTTTAATTCCTTTTTTCTTCAGTTGATTTATTTGTCTTTACTGGCTTCCAAAGTGGTGATATAATCTAATTTTTTATTACACATCCACCTCTGTAATTTCAAAGTTTCATATAAATTTCTTAATTTTCTCCCACTCCGTTTGCAGAGGTTGGTTGGAAGAACTATTTTCTCTATTTTTGACCTCTACCGCATTTCTGGGACTTTTTTTTGCACATGCTAAGCATTAAAAAATTCTTAATGTTTTATCATGTGAATGGTCTGATCGGATTAACTGATTACTGTGACTATAAATTATCTTTCATGAATGCCTAGTTTAATATAGATTGTAGTGGTTTGGAGCAGAATGCTGAGACAGGGTCTGGTTTAACAAAGTACCACTTGGTATATTTAATGCCAAATGAATGAATATGTGCTCAGAATATTTTAATTGTTCATAGTTGAATATAAATGCTTTCATCTACTTAAAATCAAGATGATTTCTGTCCCGTGGATCCGCTGCTTTGTCACTATGTAGATAGTGGTTATAGTTTACATATTACTGCTTCTAAGCTAAGGAGCAGTAGTACCTTAACTCTTTAAAATATATATTCAGAGTTGATATATAATAACCTGTATGATTATGACTGGGACAAAGTAAGGACAGTATGTATATATACATATACGTTGAATATACTTACTGCATTGGTAGGATTGTACTGTTGATTCAAAAAAAATGCGTGTGTGTGTAATTTTGTATAGGCTTGTTTTTTGGCTGTGTTATATATGCAGTGAATTTTGTTGCTTGTTTCTAGGAAGTGGCTGTTTTTGTCTTTGATAAGAAGCTAATAGACAAGTATCAAAAATTTGAAAAGGATCAGATTATTGATTCTTTAAAACGAGGTGTTCAACAGCTGACCAGGCTTCGACACCCTCGATTGCTTACAGTTCAACATCCATTGGAAGAATCCAGGTAAGCTGTAGTAAAGTTGAGAACAGACTTTCTTAGCCATTGTTTTGTTATTGGATGTAAAATATCTGGAACATTCAACGCATACATCTGATGAGATTCAAGTTTATTGTATTTACTCGTGTGAGAATAGTATTCACCCCACCCTCAGATATTCCCTCCCACCCCCAAAGCTGTAGTGAATCTAATTAATAATATATTGCATGATCTTAGTCCAGTTGCAGCTATAAGGCTGCACATGACCCTTAGAGCATGGAAATGTTATAGTTCAATTAATTTTGCTTTTAAAGAACTCTCTTTAAAAATTTTTTTCTTTGAAAAGGTTGTTCATACATTTGTTCCATTTGTGAGATGTATGTACTTACTGCATGTGAAATTGGAGATTTTTGGTGTATGTTTTGTGGCCATGTATGTGTTTAAAAGGTCCTCAAATGCCAATCGAGGGAGAAAAAATTCAGTGTGTTTTGGTAGTGCGTACTTGATTTATGTAGGGTTGGTCACTAGGCATAATAATGGATTAGTTTTACAGATTTATTGTTCAGCTGTAGTGATAACAGCACACTCAAATCTAACAACTGAAATGAAGGTTTCCTGTTCAAATAGAAAGCTGATCCTACTGAGGAAGATCTTGAAGGTTTTAGAGTTTGGGGTTTTTTTCCAAAGTAGTTTTTCTAAATGGCAGCCTAGTAAAGATTCACGTACATCACCTTTCAAACCTCTACATTCTTGATTGTGTCTGCTAACCTGCATTTTTCCAAATGTACTGGCTTCCGGGAGCTGAGAATACTGTAGGAATGCTTCTTCATCTTCGCGATGCCTACTTTGGGAAAGATCTCTTGGATTAAATGACACTTGCATATTCGTATATATCTTTCCTCCAGTACTAAACATGTTTTGCATTAACAAGGGTTCAAAGCTGTCATTGCCCCTGTGGTTCAGAATGCCGGTCACAAAAGCCTAAGGAAGATTAATTAAGTAATTGAAGGCAGCCCTCAGTACTCTACAACAGTAAATAAACTATTACATGCTAAAGGGCCTAGGGTCTTCTCAGTCACAGTGTATGCAAGTGAGTCCCAGAGTATATCCCAGGCTTCTTCCTAAAATTGTCACAATATTTCATTTGACTCAGGACCTGCATCTGTAATTATCTTTTCCCTGAACTCTCTACTTCGGAAGAAAAGGCTAAGATTCATACCTTGGAGTTTTAATAAATCTTTGGTGTTATTCTGGTGAAGAGTTCAAGCCTTTTGAGTAAAATTAACAGTGTAGTTATGTTAGATTTCTTGTTTGTGAGTTTTTACTAATGCCCTATGCTTTGCTCCAGTTGTTGTTCTTTCTGTACTCAGCACACTCAGCTACTGGTAGAAACAGCAGTAGCAAAAAACCTGTCCAGTTGCTTGCTGTGCCAGAAACTGATGTAACGGTTTTTGATGGGGGTTCATAAAAATAAAATTTTGCTTAGAATATTTATGTGTGTAACCTTGTGCAAGCAGGCTGTAAGATTTCTTCAGAATTGCAGGTCTTTCCAGAGTGTTTGTTCTTGAA
>VYZM01019543.1:459849-482889 GCA_013398915.1 Dromas ardeola | reverse complement strand
ACCATCCAACCAATTTCTCATCCACCAAACAGTCCACCCATCAAATCTCGATCTCTCCAATTTAGAGAGAAGGATGTTGGGGGGCATGCGTCAAAGGCCTTACAGAAGTCCAGATATGCAACATCTGTAGCTCTCCCTTGTCCACTGATGTAGTCACTCCATCATAGAATGCCACTAGGCTGGTCAGGCAGGACTTGCCCCTCGTGAAGCCATGGTGGCTGTTTTGAATCACCTCCCTGTCCTCCATGTGCCTTAGTAGAGTTTCTAGGAGGATCTGTTCCATGATCTTCCCAGGCACAAAGATAAGGCTGATAGGCCAGTAGTTCCCAGGGCCCCCCTTTCTACCCTTTTTAAAAACAGCTGTAAAGTTTCCCTTTTTCCAGTCATCAGGGACTTCACCTGACTGCCATGACTTTTCAAATATCATCGATATAGAAGTTGTGACTGTTTGTCATTCATTTCACCTACTTTAGCTCCTTTTAAAATACACCTTCGGTCAAAGACTGTCATCTGACCTAATGTTTGTGTAGAAAGATGCTTTTCTAGGGTACGACTGTGTCGTGATTTAACCCCAGCTGGCAACTAAGCACACACAGCTGCATGCTCGCTCCCCCCTGCTGGGATGGGGGAGAGAATTGGAAGAGTAAACATGAGAAAACTCGTGTGTTGAGATAAAGACAATTTAATAGATAAAGCAAAAGCCATGCACACAAGCAAAGCAAAACAAGGAATTCATTCACTACTTTCCATCAGCAGGCAGGTGTTCAGCCATCAGCAGGAAAGCAGGGATCCATCGCGCATAGGGGTTACTTGGGAAGACAAACATCATAACTCCAAACATCCTTCCTCTTCCCCCAGATTTATAAGCTGAGCATGACATCATCTGATATGGAATAACCCTTGGTCAGTTGGGATCAGCTGTCCCGGCTGTGTCTCCTACCAACTTTTTGTGCACCTCAAGCCTGCTCGCTGGCAGGGCAGCTTGAGGAGCAGAAAAGGCCTTGACTCTGTGTAAGCGCTGCTCAGAAATGATGAAAACATCCCTGAATTATCAGCACTGTTTCCAGCACAAATACAAAATTTAGCCCCAAACTACTATGAAGCTACTATGAAGAAAATTAAGTCCACGCCAGCCAAAAGCAGCACAGGCTGGTTGTATCCTAAGTTAGGTGAAGTACTGCTACTGTCTAGAGGTTTCCCCCTCTCACTCTCCCCTCCCCCTCACTCAGCCTTTCAAAAACAGTATCAGACCCGGTATCTTACGTCAAGAAGTTTTACTTAGGTGAGATAAATCCTATTTAGAGCACCTAACTTCTGCTGGATTTAACTCCTTAGCTTGTTGAGTGAGGCTTTTACAAAAATGGAAGAAATTATTGAGCTCACTCAGATTTTTGTATGCTTTCTCTATTTAGATGGCAATTTTCCCATGGTAGCGTTGTGTTTTAGTAAGTGTGTGTCTAACTTGCTGGCACAACAGTATCTGAACCTTAGAAAAGTGACAGGCTGGATGTGTGCTTTTGTCACGTATAGCCTCTTTTGGTTTTTTAACAAGACATTTTGCTTTTAGCTTTCCTATAGCCTTCAGTTTGTCTCAAAAGTGATAAATCCACAGTAGGCACTTTAATCACACACAAACAATACGTTATCCAATGAGCGATGATTATGGCTGTTCCCAATTCTCCTCCCTCTCCATTATCTGTTGGTTTGCTTTTTTATTAAAGTTCCCGTACCAACTGAATGCCACAGAATTCCCAGGGGTGAATTTTAAATGGGTGTATCAGATGGAAAATATTGATTTCCAGTCAATTTCTTTTTTTAAAAAAACCAACACAGCACACATTTTACAATGGAAACGTTCGCACAGGACACAGGAAATAGAGAAAAATATTTCCTTCCCATTTCAGCGCAGGAGCTACACAGTGTGTTCCAACTCAGAGAACACGCAAACAATGTTCAGTCTTCAGGCAAGGTCAGCAAAGCAGATGTGACTTTAACTTTACCACTTGTATAGCGTGAGAACAATCCCCGGATAATGGAAAGACCTTATGGGGAAGCCATGGAGTTTGCTAAGCATCTGGGCTAAACACACCATATGATTCACTGTGTGCCATTTCCACATTGCTGAATGCTCTTGGGGCTGCTGGAACAGCAATGATTTAAAAAAAAAAGAATCTCTTTGAGATAAATATCTTTAAAGATTGTGGGGGGAGGGGAGAAGAAAATATCAAGACTCGAGGGCTACCGTTGCAATCCTCCATCTCCAATTGTGCATAGATCACTTTGATGGATGCCTTGCTCTCCACGGACTAGATATATTACCAAAGAGGTGTGAAGTCATCCTAGATTAAGATACATCCTAGTCGACCCCTAGATCTTCAGCCACTCTAATCTCTTGTATTGGCAGCTGTGAGATAAGGCCTCTAGCATAAAAACTAAATGTACACATGACCTTTGTGTTTGTTTAAGTGATTTCAGGTTCAACGTCTAGTTTATTGGAGTCTTGATGCTTGACAGAGATTTCTGTATTGTATTTCAAACAGGACAAGGAGATGAGAACATTAATTAATGTTAGAGTGAAAAAGCAGAGCATTTTCTTTGGAAACTTCCCACAGATGTTTCAAAAAGTGAGACCTGTCCAAATAAATACGCAGTTCACTGACGTCCAAATAAATATGCAGTTCACTGACAGCTGAAGATTATCCATTTGTAGTTCATTAATATTTTATCATAATAAAAACATTAAGAAGATGATATTCCCTTAAAAAATTTTTGGAGGGGGAAAAGCAATAACATTGTGAAGTGATGTATGTGATAGAGTAAGTTAACCTTTGTAAGTCTGACCAAGGTCAGGTGACTAAGGTTGGAAAATAAATTTTAATCCTCTTCTATCATTTGGGTGCTAGGATTTTCCTGGCTCTGGATCTAACTAGTACACAGATGTGAATCAAGCTCTAGTTTACTGCAAATCTGCTATTCTGTAAAGAAGTAATGAATTGGAAGCTGAAGCTAGCAAAACTCTAATGTGATATTATGTAGTTGGTCTTTTTTTCTCTAAGCATACTTAATCACTAGCACAAACATCCTCCAACTGCACTTATATTCTGCTTCATGGAGGAGTTTCTGAACTAGTAGTCTGTTTTCCTGGGGGGAAAGAAAAAAAAATTAGACAGAATTTAAGAATCACTGGCTATTGGTTGAGGTCTGCATTTTATCAGTAACCAACCTGGTTTAACATTAGTTTTATTCTGCAACTGAGGAAAGTAATGGATTTAAACTAATTTACACACTTAGTGAAATGCTTGTCTGTGCGAGTTAATGTAGAAAAGTGACTAGCAATGACCCCTTTTCCAGGATATACGTTATACTTCAAAAATAATTTTACCTTAGTCCAGATTCTGGAGCACAGATATCCACCTTGTAAGAAAATAACCACGGATAAAATTATGACAAATAACCTTTCTGATAACTCACCTGTTTTTCTTACCTGGTCTTCTGCTGTGTTTATCTTCTAATCTTCGCTGATTTTCCTAAGATGGGATGTTGAAACACCTGGCAAGGTAAGGTGGAAAACTTGCCAGCTTGTGTGTTGCAGTCAACTACTCTGTGGAAAATAGGCAATTTAAGTTTTACAGGACTGAAGAACTTTCAATTCATTTTCTGTCTTTACTCACACAAATTTTAACAGAGGGATTGGCACTCGGTTGCCTTGCTCCAGAATGTGGGCCCACAGTTGCAGTGACTGAAACCCTCTTTGAGCACCTTTAAAAGTTTTGAAGTCTGAAATCTGATCTGTGATTAACTCACCATCTTTCAGATGATGTAATGAAAACAGTTTTATTAAAAAGTAAAAATCTTTATTTTGCCTCCATTCCATGCTAGAACAGAGACAAATAGAAATCCAGAATTTTTAGCTTTTGGCATTTACTTAACTTTTGCACACCGTTATGAAATTCCTTTTGCATTTAGCAGTAAGGAGTGAGATTCGCTCTCACTTCAAGTGCACCAACTCCTTCAAAGTTGAACTCCTGAAAAAATGCATCATCATTTTCTGCATCTTCCATTCTGGAGAGATCACAAGAGTAAATTTTGGAAAACACAAAGCACTGGAAAGATCTTGCCTTGACAGCAGACAGGTGAATTCACAATTAGCTTTCTCCAGTATGTGCTCAACCGAAAAAGTAGTACCATAGCAGCTGTTCCTCTTTCTGCTATGCTGCTATTTTAAGGGTATGGGGAGTGGATTTTGCCATTAAGTAATTATTTGTGGATTGCCAGATTGCTCTTTGCCCTAAGCACAACCATGGCTCTGCATGGCACCACTCTCCTTAGCAGCCTTCAGTCGGTTGGGTCTGAAGTTATTTGTGACAAATGACTTCCTTACAGAACAGATGAGACTATTGTACCAGTGAATATGAAATTGAGGAATATTCCAAAGTACAAGTCAGTGGTGGTGGAGGGTAAGGCAGTTGACATCTTGCATGTCGTTGGTCTGTGGGGACCTGACAGACTAGGTTCGACTTTTAAAAGATAAGGAGAGAGGGTAGGAGATCACACCTCAATGCAAGGATTGAGCAAATAGGTTCATATTTTTCTCTCGAGTTTCCTGCTTTTGTGTACGATCACAGCAGCACTGTATAGCAGAATTGCTGGGACTTTATGCAACCTGACACAGACTCTGTGTCTCTCATTTCAAGGGGTTTTAATGCACAAATTGGAGATATGATTCCTTTATGCTTGCACTCTACATAAAATTGCCAATAGCGGTGAAGATGCAGGGATAGATCACCTTTGGATGGTTAGGATGCTGGGGGAAAAACTGGAAAGAGCAACAATTTTGGGAAAATAGTTATGGTGAAAGTCATGGTCTAGATGAGTTTTAATGTGCTGCAATAGCTATTATTGTCTATTTTTCTCTGCATTTCTCTAAATGTTCGAATGTCATTCAAGTTCATGGATGTCAGAGAGTATAGATGTTCAATTTAATTTACCCAGAAGAAAGTTAGAAGCCCTCCTGAAACCAGATCTTTGGCTAAGCCAAGTAAAGATTTCTGATATGACTGCACACTTCCATTTATCAGAAAGATTCACAACAAGATCAAATGTCTGCCAGGAAAGCTGAGCAAATTCAGATGGAAGATCAAGACTCTCTTTTTTGCCTTCCAAAGTAACTAAATGTTACATCAGTTTATCACAGGACATAACAAAGTCACTTTTTCCTTAAGTCTTTAAATCAAGACAGGTTAGTTTTCTAAAAAAACATGAGGTAGCTCAACTATTTAGTTCTCTTAAAACTCAGTGAAATTCCCCCTCTTGCCTTTGTCCCGCAAGAAGTCAGTCAGTCCAGGTGACTCCTGACCTTAAGCATGAAAGTCTCTGAATGTTAAAGAGAACGAATGCAAAAGAGACAGAAGCATGACATTTAAAGCATACACATGTATTTGCTGAAAACGCATAGTCAGTAGTCATCCGCTTGGATGACTGCTTCTCTGCTCATCATTCTGTTCCCAGAGGAAGTGATCTTTCTGCCCTGTTTATAAAAAAAATATTGCATCTAATGATTATTTTCTTTAAAAAAATCTAGCAAGACATGATCTTTATGCAGTAATAAAAACACTTGCCCTTTTCTTCTGAAAAGTATGTATGGGCTACAGTGTATCAGTGTTGCCCATCAGTATGACTTTCTCTATCACAGTGTCCTCATAAAGAATGCTATTTCTACTGAAGCATCAAAAGTCTCATTGTTCAGACTATTAAAGAACACAAGAACTGAGATAATGAGTCTGATGTCCAGATTAACACATACTCTATCCTCCACAGTAAACCTATCAAAAAGTCAACTCTTGATCTACCTCAAAACTTGGAAGAGACAACTGTCCATGCAGGATGGGAAATGATAGTGCTGGAGGCAACTGTCTCACACTCAGTCTCTGTCCTAGCAGGCAGTGTGGGCACCATGCAGCAGGACACTTTATGTCCACAGGTTAAAACACCTGGCAACAGCTGGATGAACTTTCCAAGATTATCACAGGAACAGTCCTTGCTTTGCTAAAAGGGAGCTTTCCCTGTGGTTGTGGGCAGGGGGTGTCTTGGATGTTTACACCATTCAAATAAGCTCAAGAGAGGGATCTTCCACCTCAAAACCCAGAGACACATTGCTACATTTTCCATGATGACTGCACTGTGAAGATGTAAAGAGGTGCTGGGGCACACAGGATGTGCCTTGCCTGGAAGCATCCATGTTTATGGGATGTCTTAGAGTAGAGGGTGATGGGCTGTCTTTCACGCTGCACTGTCTTGCGTGTAGAGATGAGATCTGTTCCTCCCAGTCCTTAGGGAGATACTAAAAATGAACAGAGTATGATGGCAAGATGGTGGAAAGGTGGAAAGGCAGATGGGAAAGCAAAGGTAAAAATTCAGGAGAAGATGGTAAAATAAGGAGAAGACATCATATCTTCTCCTGCCTCTCTTCTTTTCTGAACCTTCTTTTTCCCCCCACCCCTTTCAACACTTCATTATCCACATATGAACCCTGTGCACCTTGCACCTTTATCATCCCTTGGTACTATTATATTTGAAGAAGTGAAGAAAATTTATATCAGCAGGTCCACGGATGGCTCTTCCTTTATGGTCAAAAGTGCTTCTTTACCGAGGTTTCTCTATTAGCGCATGAATATATCTGTATGCACACCCCCTTCCTTGCTTAAAATTCTCTTTGGGTCTGTAATTACATAGTAAGTCTTTCAGACTCCCTTTCTCCTGCTGTGCTTCATAGTGAACACTTCTTCATTGTTTTTGTTTTAATCTTTCCTATTTCTCCAGCAGATTGACAGCACATTTTTACAGTTTTGGCATTTGCACAGGAATAATGATGTTCTCACACTAGCCGTTTCTATAGATGACGCTGCATCCTGATGATTTTGCACCAGAATGGGGTTTTCACAATGTTCTCCAGACAGTCATGGTAATGACTGATCATCAGTGGGAATGCTGGTCCAGATCCAACTCTGTCCCTGCCCAGGCATAGAAAGGACTATTCAAAGCATGAAAACCATGCTCTGAAAACCATGCACTGAAAACCTTGAATATCTTTAAAACCTTTGACTCAAGCTGCCTGGGGACAAAATTTGGCTAGTCCTTAGCTAAGTTTTTTGTCTAACTCAGAAAAGTAACAGTGGTGTGAAACTTACAAAAATTGAGATAATCCGTTTCTTTGTCTTTTGTATGCTGCTTAATACAATATCAAACTAAGATAAAGCAGCAGCCGTATTAGGGAAAACAAGTGTTTCAAGTGATCCTCCATGTGTCTGGAATAAATGCCTCAGGCCTGTCAATTCCTTAAGCCTGGATTCGACACTTGAAAAAGACTTGTGGAAGCCCAATGTGTGTATGAAACCAACACCAACAGATGCTGCCTCTACCCTGTAACTCTTGAACCTATAAGGCAACTTCAGTAAAATGTTATGGACAGACAGCAGTCTCAGATATATTATGACTTCTTATGCTTTATAAGTATGTGACTACACAGAAGAGGGAAATTCTGTTTAATGTCCTCTTTGAAAGAAGAACTCAAGAGCTCACAAAAAAACCACACATCAGCCAACCAGGCTCCACCATTCTTTTGCTCGTGGACTGACCTCTGCGTCTTATTGTAGTCTTTTCTTAGAGATACACGTTTCCTGTATGTCAGCCACAGCTTGTGCTGGAGAGAGCTATCTCCAGTCCTGGAACTATGTTCTACTTCATTTAGAGACACTACTACATATTTTAATTTATTTTCTTCTAAAAACAAAAATTTCATTAGCAGGCTAATGGAGAAAATATGAGGCTTAGTCTCTCTCAGGAATAGAGCACAACAAAGCTTGAGTCAAAACTAAAAACGATAGAGGTCTGACGTGATTCAGTGATGTTTTTCAATACTCATGATTTAGATGAAGCAGACCTGGAATCACACCACAGGACTCTTAACAGTTTGTGGCAGGTGTAATGCTAAGAGGTGCCAGGCATGTAATTTTCTCCAATTAAAATAATTCCATAATTGGTGATCAATTACTACACTTCTGAAAAATAACTAGGAATCCCTCATCCATGGATACTCTGAACAACTGTTTGAAACTTTCTGTCAGAGAGACATGATAATCACTGCTCTGTATGGAGCATCATATCCACGAGCTCTCTCTTGCCCAGTTGTCTTTTGGCAGGTTGTTTCAAGCTGTATTAAAACGGTCTCACAAAAGTGAACAAAATTCCCTTCTCGTGGGTTTTTCTAACTACTTTTAGAAAGCTAGTAAAATCATCAGATTTCCAAGATGTAGGGATGGTATATTGGGATAAATCTTTCCTTCCCTATTTGTACATGCCTTTGAATATTTGATCTGCAACCCTCACATCGAGCACCAAAAAAGTAGTCTGAATTTTATTGTATGCTAAGCCATGAGTAGACTTCATCCCTGTCACTGTACAGTGACTTGCTGGAAAAATTTCCTAATAGTCTTTTAAAAGCAATCAGATAAAGAGCCTCATCCTACCAGAAGGGGACATAAACCTTGTAAGGGCTGGGGAAGGAAAAGTAGATTGCCTCTGTCCCAGGATCCCCCTGATTTGTTGCAAACACAGTGCTTAGACAAAGCAAAGCTGTCTGGATGCAAGATCATCCTGTGATGGCACAAAAACACAATTGCTGTTGTTAAGTGGGAACATGAACTCCTGAGGAAACCATAAAGCATCAAAGGGGTGGGAGTTCGTCAAGCAATTGCCTGGACTGTATCCAGGGCTGCAAATGCATCCACGGTTCATGGTTCCCCAAAATAAGATGAATGCAAAAATGTTGTGGGAGTATAAAAATGACTTCTCCAGCAGAACAGCCGTTCTGGGCATGGGACTGTGAGACCTTCAGGAAAGGAGGCTCTGGTAAAAGGAGAAGCAACTCCCAGAGGAGGTCCCTTCATCTCCAAGTCCAACAAAAAACATTGGCAGGTCGAGATGCAGATAGATGACTGGATGTTGCAGAAGGGGAGCAAGGTCATTAAAACACTGCCAGCCTATGGAAATAGGAAGACTCATTTAGCACATGCCTTTATACAACACATAAACCATTTCAGGTGTTGCAGAAACCCTGAAGACCTTTAGGGGCTTCTGGTGGAACAAGCATGGTAGGCATTCACTGCAAAACTTCATCTTCAGGTGCAGTAAATGAACTAACACCTTGGTGCACTCCCAATAGCAATGGACACACTTCAGCTGCAGCTCCTGGTGTAAATCCCTGTGGTGGTTTCACCTTGGCTGGACACCATGTGCCCACCAAGCCGCTCTATCACTCCCCCTCCTCAGCTGGACAGGGGAGAAAAATATAATGAAAGGCTTGTGGGTCAAGATAAGGACAGGGAGACATCACTCACCAATTACATCAGGGGAAAACCAGATTCGACTCAGGGAAAACAATTTAATTTACTGCCAATCCAACCAGAGTAGGGTAATAAGAAATAAAACTGAATCTTAAAACACCTTCCTCTCACCCCTCCCTTCTTCACGAGCTCAACTTCATTCACAATTTCTCTACCTCCTCTCCCCAAGCAGTGCAGGGGGACAGGGAATGGGGGTTGTGGTCAGTTCACACACATTGTCTCTGCTGCTCCTTCCTCCTCAGGGAGAGGACTCCTCACACTTTTCCTCTGCTCCAGCATGGGGTCCCTCCCATGGGAGATAGTCCTCCACTAATTTCTCCAACGTGGGTCCTTCTTACGGGCTCCAGTTCTTCATGAACTACTCCAGCGTGGGTCTTTTCCACAGGGTGCAGTCCTTCAGGAACTCCCTCACAGGGTCACAAGTCCTGCCAGCAAACCCACTTCCATGTGGGCTCCTCTCTCCACAGGTCCTGCCAGGAGCCTGCTCCAGTGCAGGCTTTCCATCGGAGAGGAGATCACAGCCTCCTTCAAGCACTCACCTGCTCCAGTGTGGGGTCCTCCATGGGCTGCAGGTGGATATGTGCTCCACTGTGGACCTCCACAGGCTGCAGGGGACAACCTGCCTCACCATGGTCTTCAACACGGGCTGCAGGGGAATGTCTTCTCCAGCACCTGGGGCACCTTCTCCCCCTCTTTTTTCACTGACCTTGGTGTCTGCAGAGTTGTTGCTCTCACATATTCTCACTCCTCTCTCCAGCTGCTGTTTTACAGCAGTTTTTTTCCCCTTCTTAAATATGTTACCACAGAGGTGCTACCACCATCACTGATTGGCTCAGCTTTGGACAGCAGCAGATCCATCTTGAAGCCAACTAGCATTGGCTCTATCAGACATTTGGGGAAGCTTCTAGCAGCTTCTCACAGAAGCCAGCCCTGTAGCCCCCCCCCGCTACCAAAATCTTGCCACACAAACCCAATACATTGCCTCTGACAATCTCAGCTCCTGCATGTCAAGCTCAGCTAGAGCCTCAAGCCAGTGCAAAACAAATGGAGAAAATTTTGTGATTTGTGTGAAGACTTTATTGCTCTGAAACACTCACAGAAGACCAGAGTTTAAGGCCTAACCTCAGACATGAAGACTTGAATGTGGACAAAGCATGGCTAAAAGCACTTACACATGAGATGTGTAAGACAGCATATACAAGTAGCTTTAAGTATAAAGTTCTGAATAGCAAGTCTGTTCTCCTCCAGACAACCGTGGAACTTGGGCCAGTGACCCAAGTGACCCAGTGACCCAGTGACCCAAAAAACTGCTGTAAAACAGCAGCTGGAGAGAGGAGTGAGAATATGTGAGAGCAACAACTCTGCAGACACCAAGGTCAGTGAAAAAAGAGGGGGAGAAGGTGCCCCAGGTGCTGGAGAAGACATTCAGCCCTCTTGTGAAATTTAGATTTTACAGAATATGGTTTCAAGACAATAAAAAGGACCTCACAGAGCAAACAAGGCCAAACTTGGGCACTCCCCGGTTTACCTCGAGCTCAGTACCTGGTCTGGGAGGTTTAGATTGGATATTAGGAAAAATTTCTTCACCAAAAGGGTTACAAAACACTGGAACAGGCTCCCCAGGGAAGTGGTGGAATCGCCATCCCTGTAGGTATCTAAAAGACGGGTAGATGTGGTGCCTATGGACATGGTTTAGTGGTGGTTTTGGCAGCGTTAGGTTGATGGTTGGATTTGATGATCTTAAAGGTCCTTTCCAACCTAGATGATTCTCTGATTCTATAACTGCTGGGCATATCCATTTTTCAGTCATGAATAGCACACAGCTAGGGAAGCCTTTTTTTCAATGGTTTTTCTTTTAGCAAGGGTTAAATGTTCTGTTTATGAATCCTGCCAAGATTTTGCAGTGTTTCAAATATATGGAGATATTTTTAGACAGAGATTCTAAAATTAACTGTTCAGTCTTCCTAAAAATACCCAACCACACTTCAATAGTTCCCATTGATGAGATATGAATACAAAATACATTTTAATTTCCTACCACTAACAGAAGAAAAGGAAAATATTTCTCCCTTTAAACAGAGGGAAAGAAGTATTTTCTTGAAGTCACGAGTCTAACATCTCAATCCTGCCATCTCTAAAAGGCCCTGCTTGGTGAATCATCAAGTTTATGGGGGAAGGGGAAACAACCCTGAAGACCTCTGTGCTTGGGATTTCAGGTGGAAGGTACATCTTTTTTGATTAAAATAATGCCTCAAAATCAGACATAAAAGGTGATATATATCCCTGGTTTTGTTAAGTGTTTGCTACAGTTTTTCATGATAAAATCAGGTTTTTGCCTAGCATATCAGAGGTAACATCCTGTCTCCATGGAAGTCAGAATTTCTGAATTTCATCCATCATCTTGCCCTTTCTGTTTCTTCTCCAACCTTTAAATAAAGGGTGCTGTGTAATAATAAACAAAACTCTCAGCTCCCACAAAAAACAAGCACTGATAACAAGAGCTTTTTTCAGATGCTTACCTGGGTTAAATCCACGTGATTCCTTCAATACTGGTAGAGCCATGATTATCCTTGACTTGATTGAGGCTTACAGCCTTCCTCTGATGTCATCAGGGATTGGTACCAATTGCAAACATAATTCAAGCTCAGGCAGTGAGACTACTGCAGTTGACACTTGGGTTGAAAAAGATTCATGGGCTTGGGAAGACAGCTCAAATACCTCCAATTATCAAGTGCTTTCCCTCTCCAGATCACTGTTTTGGGAAACAGTCTTGCAGAACACTAAGACTACCCTTAGCCATTTCTATAAAACAGCTAAACTCCCTGTATTGATTTCAAAATCCCATATCTTTTCCTGTGCAAAATCAATTATAAAACTCTTATATGTTCCTTAGAGACACTATTCCAGGTGATTTTTTTGAAAACTTAAATGATTTCACTGGTAAGTTGTCATCTTGCTGAACAGAATAATAATCACAGTCGGTTTTGTTCACATCCATTCCCATAACTGAGGTTCCAGAATAATCTAAAAGCAAGCTTCATTTTTCTTGATGGAAAATTTCCTCTTGAATACCCACAATCAGCTTGTCCCCCACGCTAACCACTTTCTGATCTCCTACAATGTTATGACAACCAGGGATATGTAGACTGACCATCTGCTCTTTTTAAAAGTAATTATCATTTCAACAGCCAAATGGAGCCATGTGGTGGGGGATCAACCCCACATCTCCTAATTACTTTATATGTTCAAAGCAATTTTGCCATCAGGATAAAAACTTTCTGAATAAATCACTTTTAGGTGACGTTTGTTAGCCCACTTGGATTTCTGAAGAGTTCCAGCGAGACCAGGTACAGAACTATTTTTACAATCTGTCTGAGAATACTTTAAATGGAAATAAACTGACTTTTAAATCTCCATCTCAGGGATGTCTTCTGGGACTATCGCTTGTTTGTGCATGCACGATCCTACGCACTGGCTGATGAGTGAGTCATCCTGCCTGCCACCTTCTCTGCACAATACCATGCAATCTGGGGAGTGTCGTCACATCAGAAAGTGATTTTACTACTTCTGGCTGCCCAGGCTAAAAGCTGAAGCAGAAAAATGAGACTTTTTAGGTTTTTAATTGCTGATTTTGATTTGCAGTTAAAAACTGCCAGGAAATAAACCTTCCTTTTCTCTGTGGCTCTTTTGCTCTTTGTTGTCTTAGAACTGCATTTCTAATTAATTCTAGTAATCAATGTTTCCTCTCTCCAAAAGTAAAAGCTGTCTTTACACATACAAAAGGCAATGCAAAGTTGGTTTCATGTTCTTATCTATGCAAGCATAATTGAGGGCATGTCCCACATGCACTCAAGGTTAGGCAAAAATGAGCAAAGCGTTCCTAAAATCAGACAAGACCCGTGCTAACATCTTTGCTGCTTCGCACATTGACCACTCCTGGAGCACCTAGTGCAATCTCTGACTTACGCAATCCGTTCTGTTTTAAAAACCTGTATCTTTATACAAGCCAACACTACATGACCCATACCAGATAACATAGGCAGGTGGCAAAATGCCTAGTTTCCCTTTTGAGTGAATGAGTTTTAGAAAAAAACTTTTCCCTTATGATTTAAAGAAAGCAGCTGATGAAGAATCATGAAGTCACTAGGGAAGTTGTTCCAGTGGTGAATTTCTGTCACTATTAGAACATCTGTTCTTTATTTCTAGTCTGAATTTCTCCAGCAGTTCACTCTAACCTGACATCCACCTATCACGGTGTCCTTTTCTCCTGGCTTAAATCACAGAATCACAGAAGAGCTGTATTCTCTCAGGAAGGGTGTTTCTGTAGAGATACTTGCAAAAATGAGACCAAGTCAGCTCTTAACTCTCATGGTGAAACTGAAGAGAGAAAGCTTTTAAATCTCTTGATGAAAGTTGCAATTTAAAGACCACTTGTTGCCGCTTTTTAAAAAGCCCTTTAAATTGTTTTCAGTGTTCTCATTGAAATATAAATATTGGGCTTGAGTAAATACATCTGTAATTGTCCATTTAGGGCTGCATTCAAGATAATACAACCTATCTGATAATCCTCTATTAGTATGTAAAAGCATGTCATTGGCCATATATGCAACAGTTTCATACTACTCAACTGTTTCTCTACCGTGACCTTCTTGTAACCCTCAGTAGATATTATTGACCTCCACTAGAGCTGCATTTTTAAATCTCCAGAGAGAAATGGTAAATACAACCAGGCAGATCCAGGAAAATATTGGTATTTATACCCCTTGTTGATCAGAAAATACTGTTTCCTACAGGGGTGGAATAAAGTCACAAGTGCAGAAAATATCAACTGTCCTTGGGTATGGGTGGAACATAAATTGGAAGAAGGTGCAAGCTTGATTCTACGGCCTCTGAACTCTTGTTCTATTTAAGGGTCCAATAACACCAAGTTTGTTGATGATATTACTGTTCTTGTCTTTCCTTGTTTAGTTATGGCAAAGTGCCTGCCCTGAAATTGCCTGGAAAGGTGATCTGGCCTGGCCAAACAAAACCTACCAACATGGGAATGCCACGTCCATCAGCCTGTTGATAGCTCACTTCTCATTTCAGCTGCCTAAAATCTGCAATGCTTTAATTTAAATCAGCAGAGACATTGCAGTGCTATTTCCTCACTGTGCTCTTGGTGACGTGATACTACACTGCAATGATGCCTGACATGGGAATTTGGGCACAGAATCAGTCACCCAGCAGGCTGTTTCCCTTTTCCTTTGCTATTGCACTAGTTTTGTGGGGCTACCTTTATTTTGGGTCTAATCCCTCACTCTGTTTTAATTCAAGGAACGAAATCCTAACAGATGAATGTATAGTGAACCATTTCCACTTTCCATTCTTGATAGCCTAGTTCAGTTTGGAAATGCCTCTGGATCAGTATATTAAATTCAGGAGCCTGGTACAGTTAAAACCTTTTATCTTGCTTCTTTATTATATTGTCTGTCTAGACAGGATCTATTTATACTTGGCTGTAGCACCTAATTTAGACAAATAATTTCATTTTGGTAGAAGTCAAGTCATAAATGGAGCAGGCATTGCTTTCTCTGATCTTTAAACCTTAGCCATCTTACTATGTACCTATCAAGGCTGCTGCAAATGAGGAATTTCCAAGCAAAGACAGATGGTACACTAATAGGAGGGGATTTAAAGTCACACAGCACCTTCACTGCATGCAAGATTACAAACAAAATCTGTTCTCGGTGTAATTAATCTGTGAAGGCTCTCAGAAGCTCCCCTCTTTTCTCCTCTTCAGACTCCTATCACTGTTATTAGGCATCGTTCTCTGATCAGTGCTTTCTGCTTCAAAGGAAGATAAAAACCTGTAATGAGTCACACCTACTTGTAATGTCCTGTATCATGGGATGAATTTATTTTCACACCCATGTGATGGATTAGCAAAAGCCTGGATTGTGTATGTCTTAGTAAACTGCTAATATCCTTTGTGCTGATAAAAGACCAATGCTTTCTTAGGGGGCAGCTGCTAAAGATATTTTCTTTTCTAATATCTTGCAATAGCAACACCTCTAATCCCTTTGTGCCAGCCCCTCCAAAATGCTGGTCAGCCCTGAAGGGCCTGCGAAGAGCAAATGCTCAAATATTTCACTGTGGTGCAGGATGCTTTTGGTAAATTTATGATGTATCTGTGAAGAGAAATTAGGGAAGGGGGTGTGCCAGGACACATCACTAGCTCTAAGATGGTCTTACTGGTGGTATTCACCTTGCATGGTTGAATTGGATCAGCCCACTTGGGCCAGAAGCTATCCATTTGTTTGCACAGAAAATGTTTGCACAGGGTCCTTTCCCACCTCAGACATTCTGTGATGAACTGTGGCAGACATAACCTGGAGGGGGCTGCAAAAATCTTGCTATAAAACTCTTCTCAGTAAATTTGTGTATGTAGAGGAGGTTTGCTAGTTAAAACTGTGCTGGACCATGGGAGAAAGCTGCTGAAAACAAGGCTGATAACTCACAGGTAGGAACAGACTGAAAGGAAATCCTCCTCAGCATCCTCTGTTCTTAAATCCTGGATATATTAACAAGGCATTTCATTTGTGTTTTTCTTTTATTTTTCCTCTCCTGGTTGTTTTTCTCCTAAAGTGTCCCCATCCCTCCATCCTCACCAGAACTAGCTGTTGATCAGGGTCTGTGACAATGTGCAGTTGTCAATAAGTGACGGAAATATATTCATTTTTTATTGCTAGCTCTGTCAAAGTTTCTCAGGGGTCACTGCAGTGCGCTGGTAAGCCAGGAAGAGGTTTTGCTCCTGCAGCTTCTCTTTCTCTCCTCTTCAGTCTCCCATGGCTGTTGGTCCACTCTAATGGACAGAAAGGATCACAACTATGTTCCAGTCTATTGCTGTCCAGTGTCCTGGACACTGATTTTGGAGAAAGAGGTTAAAAGCTCAAGGTTAAGGAGGACATTCCCAGACAGGAGAGAGCTACAACACCCAAACCACTGCTTACAAAAAGGGGACCAGTGCCTTTGCGCTTGGATATGGCTTGAAGAAGAGGGATTGTGTCTACTGCTCTTTGCTTCACTCAGTGCTGGCAGTCTGTAAATGTGATATGATCACACTGGGCAGTCTGGGCAGAAAGATCTATTCTGTGAATCTCAGGAGTATTCAGGCTTGATATAGTTATGTGGAGCTCCTCAATTGTATCTCCAGCTAGGCTGAGAAATGGAACTTAATTTGTTGAAGGTTTTCTGAAAAAAAAAAATAAATAAAGGGCCCTATGATCTCTTAATCACCTAAAAATACAAAGGCAAAATTTAGGCATGTACCTTTGGGAGCCGGGGGCTTTGTCCTTGCTTTCTATAGTGCTCAGTGATACCTCTCCTGCAGTTCTTGCTCTGCTCTACCTTACAGGAGTGTTGCAAGGATATATGATGTTTGAGTGCTGGTCATGCCCATCATTAAGAGGACCCCGTCAGTACCAAGGATGAGTGAGTGGCTTTGGAAGCAAGCCCTGGGGACAAGGAAGACACCTTGCACAGAGCATGTCTTCTGTGAAGTTTCTCTTTGACAAACTCTCCATTTTGGGAAGACATAAGGACATCGATTGAAATTATTTTTTTAAGAAAAACCATTAAAATTATTCAACTCAAGACATTTAAGCAACTGCACTGAAAGGTTCAAATCCAGCTAGTTTCAGTATCCAAAGTTCATCATTCTCACTTACCTGGAAAAAAAGTGGCAGACAATATACTAAGCTCTAAGTCTTTGTTTGCAATACATA
The DNA here is from genome assembly GCA_013398915.1 of Dromas ardeola. Lineage (NCBI taxonomy): Eukaryota > Metazoa > Chordata > Aves > Charadriiformes > Dromadidae > Dromas > Dromas ardeola. Next base: position 465,722 of record VYZM01019543.1, on the reverse strand, counting down.
ATGAAAATGCTTGAAGCTGGAGAAGAAGGGGGAAAAAAAAGGCAGGCAAAAGGCCAGTCCCATCACACGCTTGCTTGCCTGCTTGTGCCTCACTTGCTGTACAAAGTCATTCCACAAAAATGGGCGTTGACCCCTCTTCAGGTGAAAGCTTCATGATGAGACAGGGCCAGGAAGACCCACTAAGTGAGCAGAGACTGCCAGAAGCTGGTTTTGTGTACTGGTGGGGAGGTACTTTACTGGATGCCCAGCAGTAAAACCTCTATATATGACTAAAGGTCATTATAAACGTGTTACAATTGGGAAGGTATTTTTGCTTGAGATTAGTATGAGAACTTTTGTGTTTTTTTCTTATGACTGTCCTGTGAGCTTTCAAAAATTGTATAGAAATTCTTATTCTGGAGCTGAATTAAGCAGCCGATTTCATCAATTACCACAAATAGTAGAGAGGAGAATAATAAGCTTGCAAAAGCACAAAACTTGCTATGCACAGGAGTTCTATTTTTTTGAGTATCATTTGCTAATAACCCCTTCTCTACAGCCTCTAATCATTACCCGTACTGCACCTGCTTAGTTAGAGCAAGGGACCTTCTAGCTAGATTTGAGGAGCTGAAAGTAACTCTGCCCACATGCTGAGGAGTTTGGGGATGAGGTTATAATCAGTCTCCAGCAAGGAAAGCTGCATAGCCTGCAAAGAAGAGGGTGTCATAAGATATTTGCTAAAGAGGTTTCCAGTTGCCAGAGAGGACAGTCACTACAGCAAGGCAATTGCTCCCACCTTTAAAACACTTTTTTCTTTTCCATCTTTTTTTTCTTCCTAAATATTTCACCCAGTTCCTAAATGCAACTCGTCCTTGTTAGCTGAAAAGCATCCCTTCACAGAGGCATTCAGTCATCACACCCTGCAAACCTGGACACTGCTGGCAGGTTCCCAAGGCTGCATCTGAAGGGCACGCTTTGAGTACCAGGAGAAAGGTCTCCAAACCTCACTAGACCTCTTTAACCTGCTTTTCTGGGGGGCTTGTGACTTGATCTGTTTGTGATCAAGCTTTATGACTTGATCTGTTTGTGGCTTGATCTGTTTGGGGTGGATGTCCTAGGGGAAGTACATTCACAAGTCTGGCAAAGCGTGAGCAAAGGAGGGTTGTGTTGCTGCAGAGCCCCTTTCTGTACACCCTTGCTATGGCTCTTTGCAGCCCTTGCATTCATTCAAGGCCTTTTCTGCACTGGGTGCTGGTTTAGTTTGTTTAGTGCCGTCATGGCAAACATGATCGGTAATATCATCATTCGAAGTGTGTTCCTATGCAGCTTGTGCAGCCCCAAGCAATAGTTTGGAGACCCTCCAAGTGGACTTCCTCTGGGAGCCGGCTCTGCAGCCAAATAGCTTTCACTGCTATAAAATGTTTCCTGATACTCTGAGTGTTTGTCCCTGGGGGAACACCCTCACCATTTCCTTTCCCGCTGGTATCTGCCCCCTTCACATGCTTCAGATGGATCCTTTGGCATCCTCAGGCCTGGCCATTTGGTGACATGCTTGTGCCATTCACAGTTTTGGAAGGATGGTTCCCAAGTTCATATTTAGGACATTAAACAAACAACTTTTCCCGTAGTGCTGGTGCTGTGATGAAGGTTCCTGCTGACAGATGCAATCACATGCCCTACCACCAAATACGGCATTTCTGAGTTGCGTATTTTTCTCCTCACAGAAATATGAGAGTCCCGTTGCTGTATTTTCACTTCTGATGCAACGCTGTCAGAGGCAGAGAAGGGAGAAAGAATGAGCCTATAGGTTATCAAAAGACATTAGGGGTCAAGAAATAAACTTCCCCATGTGTGCCCTGCAACTCCATGCAGTCTGTGCTGTTTCTGAAGAGCAGGGTTTATTTTTAATAACAACTAGGGGATGAAGTGTGAAAGCATAGTATCACAGGATATCATTTAAGGAGAAAGTTTGGCATGATCAGAACATGATAAACCAGAGCAGTGATGTACCTGCCCTGACCGAGGGGCTGACATCCAGAATCCTGGTGGTAACAAGGCATTTCTCCGCTTTCCATCAGTGGCAGACAAGGGGTAGCACAAGTCCCAGTCCATAGCACAACATACTATATTGCCTCTGCACATAGAGTTCAGTGAGCTCTGCCCCTCAATGCACTGAGATTGGCATTTTTATTTATTTATTTTTTTCTAGATTGGGGTATTTTTGGCTTTTTACTTCGCATTGTCAAATAAAACCAGAAAAACACTGGAAAATGATGAGAGAATACGATATCATTTAGGCTAAGAAATTTTCACTAATTAGCTTAATTCACTTGAAAATATGGGGGAAGGGGTAAGCATGCCTGAGACAATGCTAGTTCCTGAAGAAGAAGATATTCAAGAAATAACCAAAGCAAAACAAAAAGTGTGAGAAAGACCTGTCGTCATGGTAACAATGTGTATCAAACTGATGTCAAACGTTGTGTGAAATAATCTCACCAAATTGTAATATGCGATGATGAAGCAGGCTACAAAAGGAGTCTGTCAGTGTTTTATTTATACTATTTTTTATATACCTATTCACCTGCATGGTGTGAATATATCACACCCACACTACCACTCACAGCACACAGCTGTCCCTCTCAACTGTCTTAGCTCTACTCCAGAAATTCCGGGGATGATGGGGGAGGAAGGACAAGGAGAGGAAAAGAAAGGAAAATAGAATTCAGATATGTAAAGAAAAAATTACACTGCATCTTTTTAGTACCACGTGGACATTAGTTGAATGGGCAAGATTCAGTTCTCACCTTGGTTTCAGTGGTACAATTCCGTATTTGTGCCAGTGGAACTGGGATCAGAATAAGACTAATATTTTCTATGTTAATACCTCATTATTATTTTGTTTGTGTGCTCTGCAACTGTGAATGTGCAGACATCAATCAGCACGAAGAAACAGGGCTGGGGATGCTGTGGGCAATAAGTCACGGAATCACTGAGTGGCTGCGGTTGGAAGGAACCTCTGGAGGTCATCTGGTCCAACTCCCCTGCTCAAGCAGGGCCGCTCAGACCTGATTACCCAGGACCATGTCTAGATGATTTTTGAAGATCTCCAAGGAGGGACACTCCGCAGTAACTCTAGGTAACCCATGCCAGTGCTCAGTCACTTTCACTCTAAAAAGGTTTCCTGATGTTCAGAAGGACACAGCCCAGGACACCATTGGCCTTCTTTGCCACAAGGGCACATTGCTGGATCATGGTCAACCTGGTGTCCACCAGGACTCCCATATCCTTTTCTGCCAAGATGCTTTCATGCTAGGTGGTTCCCAGCAGGTACTAGTGCCTGGAGTGCATGAGGTTGATCCTCCCCAGGGGCAAGAGTCTTCAGTTAGGTGACTGAACAACTGACTTGTTTTCATCCCTCATGTTGCAAAAAGAAAACCAGAAGCTGCTGATACACATTTGTGCTTGTAGACACAATGAGCCCAGTGAACTGCTCAGAGGACGAAGCTGAGGCATGTAATTACTAGCATTAGCATTTCTGCAGTTGCCAGAAGCAGCATCTGGGCCTCCTGATGAGATCTTGGGAAATCAAGAAAAGATACCATGATTTGCAGCAAAGCAAGCAGAAGAGAGAGCGCCATCATCCCTGAAGGCTGGAGTGGATTCGGAAGCGGGCAGGAGCTTTAGCAACCAGCAATTATTTTTCTGAACAAAATAAGAATGTTTTTTTCCCATTTGGCCCATGCTGACCTCTATGTATCTTGCACTTTTTGACCTTTTGTTCCTGCCCTAACCAGGTACAGAGATGCAAGCACACGTATCCATCTCTACACAGTCTTTCTAAATCCCTCTGACGTTCCCTTTCCATTTTTGTGAGAGCACTTCTTGGGTTCATTAGTGCAAACCCTTGGCTCCAATGGGCAGCGGTCTCACTATCACGACTGTTATCCTAATTCTGCCATTTTGTCTTGAGTCACCTTTGCTGTGCTCCCATACATGCTCCTCCTTGCTCATACATTCCCACTCCTGTCTTGTTCCCTTACCATCAGATGTCATTCCATGGAGCGTGGTATGTCTAACCAGCTTCCTCACGCTTGTTGCTGTCCTTCTTGTCCCACCCATGTCCTTGCATGGACCATTCCTCTTCCACAACCTATGCCAATCTCCATTCCACAAAATAGTCCCTGGCTGCCAGGAAATACCCCGGTTCACCCTGACACAACCTACTTAAAGGTTGTGGTTTTGTGCCTCTGCAAAAGCCAGACACCCAAATTACACCACAAGGCCATGTAAGAAAAACATAGATGGATGGTGTTATAAATCCATAAAGGTAAGGACAAAAAATGAGTAGCCTCCTTATTCCAGGTGACACTTTGGTTCATTACACATCTGCAGGGGAAGTACTGTGTTCCTTCAAAGTACATGACACTTCCGTGACAATCTCAACTGACTAAAACATTCTACAAAAATATTCAGATGTGGCATTTATTGCTGAAGCAGATTTTTTTTTTTCTACACAAAACCAAGGGGCTCTTTTTTTGATCCTTTATTCAGTTGATCAAACTTTGCCAAAGACAACAATCCCACTGGATAAAAGTAAGGCTTTTTTGGATTTCTTTTCAGGAGTATACCAATTTTGTGCAATCAAAACTGTTTAAAGGAAGCACCTGATTTCAGTGAATTGCCTGTTTTTTAAACAGGAAGTTTGTGAGAAAACAGGAGGAAAACTGTGTGATATTACACATTCCATCTTTGACATTTCCACAGCAAAAACTGATGTTTTCTCATACAGAACAAACTTTCATGATAAAACAGCTGCTGATTCACACAAGTAACTACTTTTAAAGTTTGAAACAAGAATAAACAGAGCCATCTTTCCTCGTCTTTTGCAGCTGCCCTGTGATTTGCAAAGTCAATTTACAGTTTTGAACTATATGCAGAGAGTTGCACCAGAAAGCCCCTAGCAGACCCATTCAGCACCCACCTTTGCTAGCAACCTTATTCTGAAATGAAAACAAAACTCAGTGTACTATGTGATATTTTGTTCTTCCATCCTAGATTTTAGGATTTACTTGGACTGCCTGCCCTGTCTCTCGAGGCCCTTCATGCCATGCTTACCAGTGCAATATAAGATGTTGCTCATGAAAAGGCAATGCTAATCCAGTAGTAAAACTGCGGGATTAAGCATGCAACACCCAGGATGCACAGACGTAGGTTCTCTCAACCTTGCAAAGGGGCCACCTAATGCTCTGTCACTGACCCATGGCTCAGTCACCCTGGCAGCTGAACTCCCTGGTATGTGGTGGGCTCAGGTGGCAGGTCTGTATAAGCAGCTGATCCCAGCTGATGGTCTGGAGCTCTGTAAGACTCAGGGAGATGAGGAGCTCAAGGGAGTTTTAACCTTCTGAAGAGGTGCTCCAATATGTAGAAAGGCAAGTGGTCTCATTCCCTTCCAGACATCTTCTAGGAGATATTAGTTTCATGAGCTGAAAAAGCTGAGCTTTATGTTGTGTTTTTGTTATCCACCCGCCAACTTCACATTAGACAAAAAGAAGAGACAGCCTATTACACATTCAAGGTAAACTTGCTGGGAAACACGGAAGAGCAAAGAGTATCAGCGTCCCCTCTGTATGTATCTGCTGTATTCTAACCTCTGCTAGAAAGCCGGGAGAAGAAGCCAGCCCTAAATATTTTAGTGCCTGGAATTACAAAAAGGATGGGTGGAGCTTTCTTGTTTTGTTTATTTTTGTTTATTTTTCTCTTTGGAAACATGCTGAAGTGATGAGCTGGCCCTTTGGCAGGCTGTGATTTCAGAACTCCAAACAGCCTGGAAGTTAAGCTCAGGAGAGAGTAAATTTTTTGATTACACTCAAACAAATGAACAAAACAGGCCGGGG
>VYZM01019543.1:409591-459760 GCA_013398915.1 Dromas ardeola | reverse complement strand
ACAGTTGCTGTGGAGTCAGCGAGATCATGTTTAAGTGAAGTCTTTCACTCCCTCGTCCACCACAGTTCATATGCCACAGCTTCACCAGCAGCACAATCTCAAGGAATGAGATGAGTCTTCGTGATTTAGAGCTTTAAAAATGAATTTTTAGTGATTCCAAAAGGAAAAAAAGAGGACTTTTAAAACTCAGTGTCATGGGCTATTTTGGTATATTAGAGCCCCAGGCCAGTTTGGTGAAGATGCTATGAATAGCAGTGAGATGGTCTAGGTGGAATTTAAGCCCTTTGAACATAGTCCTTTCATTTTACCCAGTGATCCTCTCCAAGCTTGAACCTGGCAACAGCAGTGGTAACAACATATGAGCAACTCTACTGCCTAACAGGCATGTTTCTTGCCCTCCATTCTGTGGTTTGATGAAGTCAGGTCATGGGGAAAACTCCCTCTGTGTCTGACGTAGCACTTGCCCCATCTGATCCTGTGAATTTGCAAGTAGGTATGCCTTAAATTAATCATGTGGATGTGGAAGCACCAATCTGGGACAGGGGGTTTTACAAGCTCCAGCACAGACATCACCTGTGGTTGTGGTCACACCACATATTGTCTGCCCTTCCCTTCATGTTTTTATAGACTTTTAGCTGTAGATTTACTGCAGAAGATTAAGCATATTTTAGCCCACTGGCCACCTGCTTTTTCTGATGTTCCTCCAGATATTTTTGCTCTGTTCTCGTGCATTCCCTCTGCTTCAGACCCAGGCAGATACTTTTTCTCCCTCTTGGTTAACCGGACTGAGATTTGAGGGACACCATGAAATATTGTCACCTCTGTATCCTACAGATCTTCACTTCAGCAAACTGATAGGAGCCTGGGGAATAGATGAAGAGGATCTGGGATTGAAACACAGTCTGGAAAGCACCAAGTGACATAAAAAGCACCTCTTGCATCATAAATGCATCCTGAAAGTACAGGATTCTTCATCAAGCAGATATTGTGGCTCCTCTCTCCACTTCAGATGAACCGCAGATGGGACCACGGATGGGAAGAGCATTGGTTCCAGAAATTAAAGAGGGATGTGATGATTTTTTCTTAATTATTGAACTCTGATAATAAAATAAGTTAAAAAAAATATGCCTGGATTCCCAGTGACATCTAAAATTGGCATTGCAAGGAGGTGACATGATAGATGGAGCAATGCCTACAAAAATTTCCTTGGGGTCTTCACTTTGATGAATGTATTTAATTAAACATTCTGGATACATATAAAGATCATCAACTGGACTAAAAATATTCTGTGAACAAAGAACCATAGAAAATAATGGGGTTTGGTGTCTCCCTTTGTTTACTCCGGGTAAAATTGGAAGTCTTCCATTTGTTTGGATTAGTATTAGTGTCAGTGGAAGTAGAGAACCACTACTCTTGACTTGTTAGTGGTTTCCAGCTGCAGTTCATGGACCTCTCCGATGGGTGTGGGAAAGATCCTTACCTATTGTCAGAGAGCTGAAATTCATAACACAGATGCCTCTAGCTCCACTAATGTAATTTTACAGCTGTGCAAGCTGGAGAAGGTTGGAAATCACAAGGTCCAGATGCTCAGCTGGTGCAAGCTGATAGTACTCCATTTCAACGTCAGCAGACTTGGCTGTCTCTCCTTGGCTCTATCAGGAAAGATCTCATCATTTGCCTTCATGTAGTTTTTTGTACTCATGGCTATTCGACACATGTTTAATCAAACAGCCACATCTGCCAGGCAGACAAGACTCTGACGCAGTGCTACGGTGCATCTAGGGTCAATGTTACCCAAGCAATGGTCAATAAATCAGGCAATCATGTTGGCAGGCCTGATTCTTACAGTACCAGTGAAGTCCATAGCTTTGTGAACATTTCAGTATTCATATATCCAAAGGGCTGAATACAAAAAGTGTGGCACAAAGCCAAATGCTCTGCCTTTTTTTTGGACAAAAAGTGTGTGAGTGAGGGAGGGAAGCTGGAGGGTGTTTGAGGATTTCTCCCTTAGGCTACCCTGAAGCACAGTCTGAACAAATGAGCAACCTTGTTCTGAATCAGCTAGATTCCAGAGCCTCTGACACATTGCATCATTGCTTCTGCCACAGGATTTTTTACAATGGAAAAGATGTATTTTAGTGAATTAATTTTTTTGGTAGAACTTTATTTTTCCCCATAAAATTTCTTTCTGGTGAGGAAACCCCCTTCTTGCGGATATTTTACAGACCCTGCTGTAGGCAATTAATGAATGCAGACAGTGGATTCCATGTTGTTTGTGGAAGAAAATTGTTCCTCAAAATGAGGAATTTAGGAGGATCATAGTCTGATTCATCTGCCCTGAATCACCAATTACAGCCCTTTAAAGCCGCTCCACTGGCCAAAGGAAGTTAGGCTCCTAATTATAAATCTAGCATGAAGCAACCCACAGGTATAGGGATGTCACAAAACAAAAGATGATCTTCAGCCCTGTGTGCGACTGGCCTCATCCTCTGAAATACAGAGCAATACAAAAGAAAAATTATCAAAGCACAGGTTGCTGAGGACAGACAAGGTTGCATCCCAAGTGGGTTGTAAATTGGCTGAGCAATGCTCCCGTTACCCACCTTACATTGGGTGAGGCCATAGCTAGTGGATCAGTTCCTGCACCAACATCCACCTTAGTTCAGGATGCACCATCCCAGTACCAACTGACACTTAAACCCCCTTTCTCGCATCCTTTGAGGTTTGTGGGCAGGGCCACATACCTCCAAAAAGGACACTTTGCACTGCAAACAATACTGCAGTCTTCTTGGCAAAAGTTTTGCTAGAAGATTTGCTGCAGAGAAAGCTCAGGCACAGCCATCCTGGGGAGGAAATGGCCTGTGAAAAGTATGATAACAAATCAAGCAGCACATGGTCAACTTGGAGAGGAGATTGTGAGTACACCCCAGTCTTCCAACCTGATACACCAGGGAAGTACACTGGCTACTGCCCCCAAGAAGTTGTAGAAATGACACAGGATAACTGGACCTTTAGGACCTAATTGAACTGAAAGTGTTATCAAGCACTGTAACAGGCTGCCCAGGGAAGTGGTTGAGTCACAGTCCCTGGAGTTATTTACATGTAGATGTGGCTCCTAAGGACATGGTTTAGTAGTGGACTTGGTAGTGTTAGGTTAATGGTTGGACTCGATGATCTTAAGGGTATTTTCCAACCTAAATGATTCTATGATTCTATGAAAAGGTCTGTGAAGGCTGCCCCTCTCAGAAACCTCCCCTTCTTACCAACTTGGGGATGTCCCACAAAGGCGATGGAGACCAAGAACGAAAGAACTCCAGCCCACCTCACAGGCAGCTGCCAGCAGACTAGCTGGACCCCAGCTTTTAGAGCAACTTCTCACCTTACCATTTGTCTGCCAATGGGAAATGCTATTTGATGGGGATGGTGGCTCTGGCTCATCTCTGATTTTCTGCGTTATCTGTAGGTGAAGGTGTTGCACTTTTCTTATAGGTCAATTAATGCAGCTTATTATTATCAACACACCATTCATTTGTATGTCAGAGAAAGCAACTACACCACAAAAACTGGACCTGAGCCAGCATTTAGTGCTGGTTCATCTGAAAGGGGACTGTCATATCTGTATCCAGACAGAGCAGAAAATACTATGCTGTCAAAAAAACAGCTCCAGATTGCAATTCGTTTTACGTACACAGCCTTGATGCACACTAAACAAAAGCTACAATTTGTGGGTGGGCAAAATTGGTTAAAGTTTGATTTTGGCTTAAAAAAGAACATAAGGCAGCACAGAGCCAGAAGAGCCAGTAGTAAAGAAAGGCAGGGTGAGCATCTCTGTGTCAAGGAAGGGAAGGAGCTACTGAAAGCTCTTCATGGGAGCAGGAAAAGGAAAGCTCCGTGTCTCCCCCTCTCTGCCTCAAAAACCCCGAGTTACCCAACACAGAACCATCACTGTGAGGAGTTTTACTCTGCTTTAAGGGGAAACTAGGAGAAAACGACATAAAGTCGGGAGTGGGAAAATTTCTCATCTGGTCCCAGCCCCTGCTTCTTCATGTTCTGAGGTGGTCTTCACTATCACACACTCAGCCTCCAGCTTCTTATAGTGCTTTGGTTCCTTCCTGAAGCCATACTAATGGCACGACGCTACCAGAAAATGACCAAAACTGTAACAAGATCTCATCCCACAGGCCCCTAGAAAAATTTGGCAGGAAGGACTGTGCTCTAAAGGCCTTGCAGTCTACTTGGACAGAAGAGAGTAGGGAAGCCTGGGCATACAGCAAGTCAGCAGAACAAGCATGATGATTTCCTCCCTGACTCATGCACCATGTCCTCGGGACCTCAATTTATAAAGCTGAGCTTCTCTTGTCAGAGTGGGACAACTCATCCCTAGCTAGTGGGAACAGTTGCACCAACCAATTACAACAGGAATAGTCTCAGTCTTTGATTTTCATTCCAAGCTGGTCCTGGCATATTAACACTGAAATCTTCACTCAGGTTTAATTATTGACAATCAGGTTTGACTCTATGAACTAACTACAAGTCTACCTTGCCAGATCCTGATGTAAGAGCAGGGTGTGCATGCCCTGATGTAGGCCAGATGTTTTCTGCAGTGCATAAAGGAAAAAAAAAAAAACAAAACAAACTTCTCCATCTACTGAAAGTACATGTTTTGCCCACCTCTGTTGAAAAGATTAATGATCCCTCTTGAACTTAGTTTACTGCAACTCAGATTTGTAAATTACAAACATTCCTTTTTTCCCAAATATGTAACAAATTAAAAAAAAAATACTGTTGAGTTTCTGCCAGCTTAAAAGAGGAAACCTGTCTGAAAGTGAAATTTAACCTCAAAAAGGAAATTCATAACAATCAGAAGTTTTATTCCAAGACTCTCCAGGTTAATCTGTATTTTTGTTTTCAGCATTGCCATTTGAAAAATGCAAAGTAGGGCAAGCCTATGAAACACTCCTCCAGCTGTGAAGATAGTGGGAAAACTTGCGTAACAGTTTGATTTTCCAGGCACATTTCTCAACCCCTCATCCAGAGTGTCCGTCACCCATGCTTAGATTTCAGCACTTTTTTCACTTCAACTCTTTGTCACTGAACCCTTCCCAGCAAATAAGAATGTTGGGCTTGCTGATGTCCCAGACCCGACCCAACTTTTAAGGGCATTGCCTTGTGCTTTTAAATTGTCCTCAAGTTCCTCTTCACAGTGACTCCTAGTAGACTTCACAGAGATAAAGATGGAGTGAGCGGGAACTATTGAGGAGGAGCAGATGTTATTGAAATGACTTGTCATCTTTGGACCGTGCAACCATTGCCCATTTAGCTGTGTGGTCTCTGTGTCTTCATTCACTCTGTCTACTCTGTTGAGCTGTTCTAACTGGAAAGAAGGTTCAAGGTGCCCATATCAAGGATATAATTGTCTCTTTGTTTTCAAACGATCCAGGGCTAATAGCCAAGGCAAGGAGAAAGCAGGCACAGCACCACTGACATTTCCTGCCCTGTGTACAGTCACAGAGGGAGGCAAAGACTTCTGGAGTGAAGTCCAAGTTAGTGGAAGAGAAGGATCTGGTGATAATCAACAGCAGCTTCAGGAAGACAGACCACAAGCTGGAGGCAGGTTGTAAACAGTGAGGCTGTTTAGGAACTGGCTACTTTTTTATGACCAAGACAGACAGAAACTCTCTCTCCCTTCACTACATCTGCCTTGCTGGGTCCTTTTCAGGTTTTTTTTTGTGCTCTTGTAAGAAGACACCCCTGAGGTCACAGGGGTGATGTAGCCATCCAGGGGATCCTGTCACAGGTATAACTATGCCCTGTACTGGGTGGGAGGAGAAAGAGCTTCTGTGTCTGCATCCCAACACATCCCACCAAGCAGAAGACAGAAAACATAAAAAGGGAAGCATGTTCCCTGTTTCTCCTCCCACAGTGAGTAAATCCATGCTTTTCTGCAGTAAGCCAAGTGAGTATTTCGTCAAAGCTAACAGTTCCTAGGGTTTGATTTAACATGAGAGGCTGTCTCAGATCTCAAAGTAAAGCAGAATAACGCCAATGTTGCACCAGTCGAGAAATCAACATTAAAGGACAGTGTTGCACTGACGTAGAGCATAACTGCTCAGCCATGTAATAGCAGGTGCATTCTGTTGAAATAGGTTCTGTTTGTTGCAGTTTGACATAACACATGAGACCACACAGATCCTTATTTTCTGTATTTCCAGTATTGCATTCAACTTAGTTTCTATTAACAAGATAAAAGACAGCTATTGACTTGAGTCAGCTGGGAGCAGAGCCTAAACACCTGTCTCAAATCCTCAAGCAAGCTGCTGAGTGCTGGGATGAAGTTGAGCAGTCCTGGAAAATAAGGATGAGGATTTGGGGGCTCTTAGGTCTGTTCCAGACTCAGCAGGTGAGTCTATGTGAGAATCACCACTTTGCATGGTGCAAGTTAGTCACCCTCAGATTGCTTATATAGACATAGTAGAGGGTGATACATCTCTTCCTAAATTGGGTTATGGTCAGTCTGTCAGATGAATTTTCTCCTGGGGGCATCATTTTCTCCTTTTTCACTCTAATAGAAGATCACAGCGACTGGCTTAGAGCAAGAAATCTCATTTTAGATTTCTAAGAGTTAAGGGAGATGAATACCCCCATGTAACCTCTCCTTGGTGCCATATCAGTAAAATGAGAATAATGATTCTGTGCAGTAAATGGTTGAAGAAATCCTCATGGAAGAATATGAAATTTTTGATAATGATGTATGTCACCCTAACTTTTATAAAGCCAGATAAATCTTAGCTCATGAGATTTGATCTCATCAGTAGATTTCAAGAGCAAGATACCCAGGACTGCAGTGATCAGGAGTGCTTGGCCAGGAGAGCAGGACTGCTGAGCAGCCATGCTGTGGTGCATTATTCAGAGCCAGCCTGGAGGGACAGAAACTTATTGTCAGATGAACGGTGGGAGGTGGCAGGGAACTTGCAGAGCAGCTCTTCTCACACCCATCCCTACCTCTGCTGACACTTCTCCCTGGAGCCTGTCTTGAGGGGAGTCTTCAAGTCCTCCTTTAATTATGATTTAGGAGATCACTTAGCACTCAGTTTGCCCGTGTTGGGACATCATTCCTCCAATCTTAAACTGATGGAGGACAACTGCAGCAGCCCATCTGCCCCTTTCCCAGTCTGCTCACCCACTCCCATTGGTGCCAGGGGTTTCTGCCTCCCAGCTAGAGCACGGTGCATTTGGTGCATTTGGTATATTTTTTCTGGGAACTGGAGCAGAGAGTGCAGCTGGCAGGACCTGCTGAAGGTGAGCTGGGTTGCAGTGGGACAAGGAGGAAGCCTTGCTCTTGGCCAAACACACCCTGCTTCAGCTGCCTTCTACCCACAACAACTTGCAAGGTGACTTCACTAACATGGAAGATGCAGCTGCAAGTTTTCTGACTTTAGAACTGTTCTTGTTTATGCTGTTGTCAATGCAGGGAGGCAGGGATGGCGCAGATGAAGCCCAAGGGAAACCCTCTGCTCACATCCTACCCTGAAATGATGGGAAGGTCAGAGCTAGTTTCCCTGCGTCTGCCAGAGTCACCCCCTGCTTTCCCATCCCTCCCCCTGCTCTAGGGACAGAAAAACCACCCATGCCAGAGTCCCAAGGTTCATCAAAATGTTTCTGAAGAACAAATTTTCTGCTGCAAGAAGCCAGATTGCACAAACAGGCAGATGTTTGCAAGCAAACGTCCCAAGGAAAATTAAAATCCCAAGACGCATTTTTTTCGTAGCTCACATCTCAACTGCTGTCAGGATGCTTGGGTTGCTCACTGGAGACAAAATATATGGAAATGACCAGCGAAGACAATAAAAGGTGGAAATTTCCAAATGATGCCTTCCCTCATGATGAGAGATGAGGTTTGTTTATAGGAATAACAAGGGAATGATCCTTGTTCATCAGGAGTGCAGCAGTGCTCTGAAATCCCACCAGAGACTGGGGCCTTGATATCTATAGAAGCAATGAAATTCTGCTCCTAACCAGAGAACAGATAGATAAAATATTACCATCCAGAAGAGAAAAGGACCTTGCTGCACTCCTGCATCTGATTTGTGTCAGACAGTTGGAACAACCTACCTCTGCCATCGAAGATGGCTACAGCCAGTTGTGTCCCTTTTCGATAACCCTCTTTTACTTTTGGCATGCATCCTTGTTCAAGACAACACCTCAGCTTTTCTTTGCTCAAAGGAAGTTCTAGGACACATTTCAAAGCATTTATACTGAACCATCTCTTCCTTGTAACCTCCAACCCAAAAAATTATCTTTCGATAAATCTCCGTAACCCAGCAGGCTGAAACACGGTTTATCTCCAGACTGGGCTTTGCAGGATGTCCTGACATCCAGGAAACCAAGTCTGGAATAAGTGGCTAAGAGCTTCTCTTAAAGACCTGTAAGATCCTTGTAAAGACATAGCTCTCCTCTACCATCATCCACAAAAGTGGGATGACTTATACAGATCCTGCAGACAGATCAACAGGCAGGCAGATACAAATTTACAGGGGTGTTATGTTCACCCCTCCCCTTCTTCTGGGAAATTGTCAGGTTTCTGCATACAACTAATATACAATCATCCTCACGTCCTAACACATACTGTAAAACCAGCATTTTTGTTATTTGCACATACACATTTGCAGTGCAGTTATGTGGCTTCACCCAGTTCCTCAGTCCCATGAGCCAAACAGAGTTGATTTTCCCATCAGCTGCACGGGCTCTCTGTGCAAGAAAAGTGCAGTAGTGTCATACAGATGTAGACTCATGTCCCTTTGACGACAGAAGGTGTTCTTTTCCAACATAAGCATGAAAATACAACCGCGCAGTCCCCTTTCATCCCTGCTTTTCCTCGAGTGCATTTGGGACATGGACCCTTGTTTGGGGCTGGTTTTGAGTTTTGGAGTTCCCTGGCTTTAAGTAGTTCTACCTTAGCTAGCAGCTCTCATGCTGATGGATGTGAGTATCACGAACTCATGAGCTTGGCACAGTTGCTTTTGATTCTTCTGTTCTGTGACAATCTCAACGCAGGTTTTGGAGATCTTCAGCTTCTGTACATTTCTTTTTTGCACCTGATGCTCCTGTCCTTCCAGAATTGCAAAGCTTTCCCATGGCATCAGGCAGAAGAAATTGCAAAAAAGTTTTATTCAGCCTCTGAGGGGACTGGCAAAAATTGTGTCCAACAAAGATGGCTTCATAAACAGGGTCAGAGAACAGTTGTACCCGATAAACTGGCCTTGGCGTAACTATTTATTTCAGCACATAGAAGTCTGTCATTCTAGTTATGCAGTCATTACGCAAAGGGCTGCGTGAGACCTTGATGACTCACGCTCAGTACTTTCAATCACCCCATGAGCTAATCTCTTGATACCATTGCCTAAACAAAACTAGTTTTCATTTCACTGCATATAATGCAATTCATTAATGTCACCAGACCACACATTGGCTGAGGAAACAGCTCCCCTGGATTTTTGGAAGGGACCCTGCATTTCAGTCCTCCGCCTGTTTGTCTACCTGTTGTCATTCCAAACAAGTCTGGTATAGACAACCCAGCCAAACAATCAAGTGCCCAGTTACTGGGGCGAGACTGCCTGGAGCCTCACATGAAATATGCTTGGGAGGAGTCTGAAGCTCGAAGCCAAGGCTGGTTAGGGGAAAAAAAAGGTCCTATTTTGGGTGCTCTTGCTGAACATTCCACTTGAAGGAATTTCCTCCTTTTAAGAAGGAACATGAAATAGTCAGACACCATTAAACTGACAATTTTATATTTTGATTTTGCATGTGATCTATTTATCACCATAAATCTGCATGACAGGTCAGGTGGTGAGGAATGTTCTAAGGACACCTCTTAACCATATCATCCTTGTGCATTTCCTTGCTTAAGAAAACAAGATCACACAACCTTGATAGGCAGGGATGGAGCTTTAGGTTCTTTTTTTCTGTACCTATTATGAGAACTTCCTTAGAGGTTTTCAAATATAATCTCTAATATGGAAAGACACAAAGACAGAAAGAAAGACAGAAAGAAAGACAGAAAGACAGAAAGAAAGACAGAAAGAAAGAAAACAAGGAAAAAGAAAAAAAAAAGATTTCCAAGCCTCCAGGACAATAGCAGCTCCTACTGATGCAGGTCATTATCTTCCTGGGACAATCAGTCTTTTCAGAAATGCAAAACTGTTTGTGGCTTTATTTTCACACAGCAGCTTTCAGCAGCCTCACACCAGAGTAGCTAAGTAACCACAAGACCTTTGCAAAGCCCTTGCTATTTCACCTTTTATAATAAATAAAGGCAAGACTAGTCTGAGAACATACTGCCCAAAACAAGCCAGGTTTATAATTTCCCTGGTATTATATGGAAGACTCTTAGTTCACATAGGCTGAAGATGTTTGAGGAAACAATAAAATTAGACAGTTTGGCCAATCATAGGCTGTGTCCTGGCTCCATTTAGTTTATTAGGAGACGCAGCAATAGGATGATGTGAGAGTTTCTGATTTTCTCTGTGCACGCTTAAAAAATCAGCTCTATTTGTCACCAAACTGACTTGTGGAGAGCAGTTTCAGTTACAAACTCAGCCATCGACTGAGCATGGATAATTTGCTTAATCCTCTGCCTTCTCAGACCACACCAACAAAGTGAAATCAATGGTATTTATTTTCTTTCCTTTGCCTCTGGATGTTTCAGGCTTTTAATGCCTCAATGCAGTCCATATCCTGTGAGGGCATCCCTCAGAGCATGGGATAATTCTCTCTGCTCATAATGGTCTTATCTTCTCCTTTCTTGTAGCCTTTTTTTAGTTGTCTGGCTCCAGGGGTCTAAGGAGTACTAATTTTCCCCATGTCTGTGCTGTGCTAAACACAGGTGTCCCAGTTTGACCACGCATTACTGGAACATCATTAACAACAGCATTGTAGTGGCAGATTTTGGGGTATGGCATTCAAAAGGGTTGCCTGCTGCACTGAGAGAACAGGTCTGGAAATATTGCAGAGCCCAGAAGGGCAAAACAAGCAGCACCACAGTCAGAAGTATCATGTCCTGCCAAATCTCCCCTATGCTACAAAAGTTAAGTTTGGGCTTATGGTACCTTTTCATTTGCAGTTCCCTGTGGGAGTCCTTCCATATCTCTGAGATGGATATAATTGACTTTTCTTCCTTGGTGACCAGTAAACCTCTGAAATTTGCCCCTTTTTGGACTTTCTCATTCCCTTTCCTTTCACCAGCCTTTTTCCTCCTTTTGTTGGTATTGGCCTTTGCTGAAACTTTTAGCCATATCGTTCACCAAGTGTTGCCAATCTGTGAAATCTTTTTTTTTTTTTTTTCTCTTTCTTGGTGGCCCAGCTGCTCCACATCTCACGCCTTCTATTTTCACATTTGGAGGCAAAGAAGCCCTTGTTCCTTGTCCTCTGCAGGGTCTGATTCCTCTGACACTTGGTGCTCAACCTATGTCATTGGCTGAATCTCCTGGTTTCTACTGAAAAGGTTCAGAAAGACACCAGACCTTGCCTTGCATGTCCATGACGTAAAAGCACACTGAGTGTTAACCATCTACAGCTCCATGAGGCCATGAAGAGCTAGACTTCCCCATTTAGGCAGGGAGAACTTTTCCATATCTTTTTATAACTACCTACTCTGCAATTCTACTTCACTGCTTAATGTGTTCAAAATTGCACCTTTTTTCCCTTATAGAAAAAAATGCCAAATTGTCAGATTCCATTCTGCTCCCTACTTTGAATAAGAAATTTATCCTTAAGCAGCCTCCTCCAAGCAATCAGAGCTGAAAATAAGAGGCACAGTCACTTAAGTTCTATCCCATGTGGAGAAATGAAACTCCACACAGGAATACCTGGCCTGTCTCACCAGTATTCGGGGAACAGGTTGATCTCTGGCAGCAGCACAAGGTTACCAAATGCTTGCAGAGGCAGAGAAGTGGTAATACAGATTCAGAGGCTGTTTTGATCTGGGAATCCAGTGCTAATGACTCCCTGGTGAAGCCAGGTATGTTGGTGATCACCCAAGCAACTTCACATCCACTGTCTTGTGCTGTGTGCAGGTATCCAAGGTTTTGGCCTTGTTCCCCATGGTTGTTGTGCATACCTCCTCTAAACTGCTTGAAATCCTGACGAGCAAGGATACTTACTCTGTAATACTCTTGTGGCAGTCCATATCTACATGCCAAAGTGTGAAGGTTCTCCATAAAGTTGTCCTTAATACTGAAGAAAGAGACCATCACTTTCTCAGAGTTGTTTCACGGGTGCTCGGTGGTCCAACAAGTCCTTTTTGTTGTAGCAGAACTGCTCTTATTACATCTAAAATGCAGCCATTCGTGTTCAAACAGCGGCACTCCAGTTCAGAACCCAGTCCAAGGCTGGGCACAGAACCAGCAATCCTCTCTCCAGGGCCTTGGGTACTTCCTAACTGGGCACACCCTAAACAACAAGAGGTTTTCAGCACTGCCTTTCCATGATTTTTATTTCCTTGTGAAGATCAAGCACTATGAAATTGATGACATGAAAACAAAATAAGTAGCAAAACGTCAATAAAATACCCAATCTGTAAAATGACCAAACGAATGTAACACAGAGAAGATTCAGCATGGGGAAAACAGAGGAATAGGAAACTAACTCAGGCAAGGTCTGTGTGGTTTTCCCATAATTAATGGCTTGCGTAGATTTGAAAATTAGCACGAAATGAAGTACTGTGTGATTAACAGTGATTCCTGAATATCTCCACATGTATACAATTTCATTCTCAAGTGACAACACCCCACATGTAACACACAGCTTTTGCAGACCAGTACCTATGCAGTCAAACGTGCAATGCAGCAGGGGTTCCTCCACAGGCAGTAGGTTTGAAACTGTTGTCATTAGAAATAGCAGTACCTTATTGATCTACTGGAACAGCCAAGAAATTATCCCATTTTTCCCTATGTGAACTACCATTTATGAATATTTTTACACTGTTATAACTTCTTTAGCACCACGCTGCACTCTCATTTTCTCAACCTACAGGTCCTGAAAAACTTAGCTTACAAAAAAACAACAACAGAATCCAAACTTGTGATAACTCAGTGTATGGGATGTGGGACTGAAAACAGGGTGATGCTCTTTACAGTTTCATTGACTTTGTTGGTGATATTTGTTAAATCACAGGCACTGTTTGTGAACAAGAAGAGTTCAAGGATCAATCACCAAAGAGATTAGTCTGCCACCCTAAGGAATAAGAGGTTTACCTAACAACATACTTCACAATGCAAAAAGTAAATAAAATAACAGTGCAATAAAACTTTGATAGGGCCAATACATATACTATGCTGGCACGAAATGCGTATGGGTACAAAACACAAGCGAAAATAAAAGTGATACTTAAAATCAAAAAGAAAAAGTATTTCTAAGGATACTTGCAGATAATTCATAAACCAAGACAGAAAATCCTCCTTGGGGGACAGGGTTTGCAGCTATTTGTGTCACAAGGATCTATGTTGTGGAGAGTCAATACAGACAAGCAGATGTGAAGTTCTGCATGCAAGTTTCTCATCCATCACAGGGTGTGCGCTGCTGTTGGGCACAGATGGACTGTGGCAGCTTGTATTCTCACCCATCCCTGTGTCTTATATAGTTTGACCAGAGGAAATGGAGAATATTCAAGCATTAGCATGCCTTCAACAGAATTCACACTGCCTTGCAGCATTGTTGTAAAACCCCACACTGTGGATATCTCCAGGAAAGTGTTATCTGTGTTGGAGACACCACCCCACACACACTCATCTCCTCCGTCTTTGTCAGGCATGCAATAATCCCCATTTCTCTCTCTGGAACCACCATAAAAGTAAAAGACCATTGCCAGCCAAGTTTTACAGCACAGATTAAAACTTCATGTCATCCCTTCAGTCTTATGTGCTCTTTCCAGCAATTGGAAATGCACCCTCAGCATTGATTCATGAGGCTTTGGACCCATTCCTCACACTCACTTGTTGGGTACCTCTCTGTCTGTGTAACCTGACCATCCTGTTCAGAGGAGCATCTCTGCTAACTAGCTTGCACCCACATGGTCCGGTTGTTGGCCAGATCATAGCTCGCAGGAGCTGTACGTGCCTGGGCTAGATTGGAGAGTGAGTATTGCTGGGCAGAGTACAAGCTTCATGGGAAGGCTATTCTTTGCATCCTCTCTCATTTTCAATGTCCACGTAATTTAGGGTGAGTTTTCTGACTGGCTTCGGAAGGGTGGAGGGGAAATCGGAGCTATTGCTTATCGCCATGGGACAGCCACTGCAGGTATTAAGGTTGGTCTGGCCTTTGCCTTTAAATCCAGATGGCTTTAGGATTTAATTACTAAGTTGTTTGTTTGTGAGTTTTGGATTTTTTCCTCCATCTGAAAACCAAATCTGCACCAACAATACAAGGAATGCGTAAAACATATGATTTATACAGTTGTGGGATGTAATCAGCAGCACAAATAGAAGTGGTGACCAGGAAAACACTTCAAATGAAAAACAAAGCAAGCGGTTTGATAAAGCGTTCTTCGCACAAAGAATGATAGCCGCCATTACCAGGATTACGCTCAGACGAGCAGGGTTCATTGCAGCCCTTGTTTTAGGAAAGGATTGCAACAGGAAGCCCTCCGGCTCAGGGAAAGGGAAGCAGCAGATGAAAAATGTCTTTCAACAGACAGAAGTGACACATTCTGGTGATTAGATGCACTGTTAGGGAAATGGCAAGTTGTATACAAGCTTGATTTCAATTCTAGGCTGAACCAAGTCGTAATGATCACACAAAGGATATCCCATGTAGAAAAAATCTGACAAGTTTTAGTAGGAAATGGCTTTTTATTTTATTTCAGAACACTTGGCAAATGCATCCAAGGCTTGAATTTGAACATCTCTTATATAAATTATTCTCTATAGGCAAGGATCCCTGGTGGCCCTTTACTTTCCAAAACATCCCTCTGTTTCTTTGCCTTCCCCTGCCAAAAGAGAAGACTTTCTGCCCTCGAGGATGTGGAACATTACGGGATATGCAGTCTGATTGTGAGGGCCAGAAAACATCAAGGAATTGCAACAAGAGGAACCTGAATTATGGCTCCTAGGAGGAACTGGAACAGTTTGGGTGAACACAGAAGATTGCAGAAGCCACCAAAACAAAATTATTCACTATGATATAAACCAAACTGTTTTGATTCAGAACAGCTCAAAGACTGTATTATCCCGGAAACAAGTAACCTCATGATGATACTCTGCTCCTTGTTTCTATTTTGCATAAGCAGAGAACACACAGCAATAGGAGAACAACAAAACAGCAAGGAAAATGACAACAATTTTAGCCCATACACAAGCACTTTCCTTTGAAAAATAAAAGCTGCCTTAAGTTTAATGCTCAGAGTTCAAAGGATCCAGGCCAAATTCAGATCACCAGGGATGATTAAGGATTTATTTGGAAATTGGGAACACCAGGCTGTTGACATTCTTGCGATGATCTCCCTCTGCAGTGTGTAAACAAGAAGAGCAGATGCGAGGCAGGGGCGGGGAGGTTACTGCTGATGATATTTCATCCCAGGTACAGCAAAAAAGTGACCCCAGAAAACATAAGCCTGGCCTTGTCCTGGGAATTGCTACATATTTCTTGAAAAACGTACAAGAAATTTTGTATTTCTCCCTCAGCCTGGGGGAGAGTCAGTGAGTGGACAAAGCAGTTTTGAAGCTGGTTTCACAATGTCTGCCTGTAATTGCAATAGGGCTTTGGGATTGGTAGGTTTGGGGTTTTTTTTACTGTTGATTATGATATCGTGTGGTTTAGGACCTGTTAACTGCAAACAGATGCGGGCTTATCAACGCTCCAGCAATGCTTTCTATCCTTTCAACTCCCCTGAAAACCATGGACTTGTGCTACTGTGTCATGTGTAATAGACTGGTTTTCCTTTTCAGTTGGAAATCTTACAAATAGAAATTTATTCTGAGGTGACAGAGGAAGATTTTGGGTCACAGACAGAGTCCTCGGGACTCCTACACTAATGGGAAACCTGAGATTTGCTCACCCTGAAAGAAACCTACCTCTCCCCACGTCTGTCACCCCAAACGTGGATAGAAGTGGTAAACATTGGAGGAAAATGAAGGGGCGTGATGAAATAGAAACACTGACACTCCAGCTGCAGGGAAGTGGTGAGGCATCTCATTGAAAATCCATCTCTGCACATTTTCTGGTATACACCCAAAAGTTTGCCTACCTTGGCTTTCAGGAGAGTCTTCAAATAGTCTTCCCTCCCATTCAGCACTAATGCTGATTTTCAAAGGGGTTGGTTTAGAAGTGGGGAGGCATAGAGGAGTTCTTATGGAAATTTGTTTCAGAGTCTAAATGGCAGATGAACTCTTCTGAAAATCTTGCTTTGATGGTAGGTGATGAGCAGGTGAGCATTTGGCTGAGAGCTTTAGAAAAATCAAGCCTGTGATGCTGAATAATAGAGCACATAGATGGGAAAGAGCTGATCTCTTACCGATATTCCCCGCCGCACTGCAAAATTGCTCTCAGCAACACGTTTTCCATAATCCATTTCCATGTTAGACAAAGGCTCGTGCTTTAAATCTGTGCAGTGAGAGAAAGATGAGAGAAGAAATAGCATCCTGCTTCTTGGGCACAAAGTTTTTTAATGAGCACAGTGTGAAATACTACAAGGACAGGCATTTGTTTTCCTTCTCGCATTCGCTTGCAAAGTGCAAGCTGTGAGATTCATATTGTTAGGCACTGATTCGTGGTCCATCATAGGATGATGGCAGTGGTATATTTGGCAAAGTGATGGTAGAAGTGCAGGCAATGGCCACGGGGCATAGAAGAGGCAAGGTTTGTAAGTGTTGGCAATGTTTTTTATTAGGTTAGCTAGCGTGACTGAAAAAGAAAAAAAAAAAAATTCAGCCATGTTTGTGGCCAATAGTCCATTTTCCAGGTCCTGAAAACTTCTTTCTCATTAAACTCTCCAGTAATAGCTGAGACTGGAGAAAGATGTTATCTCTTACATGAGCCACAGCCTAAGGAAATAAGATTCTTTGTTTAGGACTTGATAATCTGACCGCCTTTCAACTATAGTTCCCTGTGCCCTTCATTTATTAAATTGTTATGAAACTTAATTGAGGCAGAAATCCCCAAGTATATATTGTTTTGCAATTACTGAGATTGGCTGAAGATCTTCCCAACAGAGGCACTGATGACTGAAATCCTAGGAGCCAGACTCACCACGCTTGGTTTCTAAATGTACCTTCTCTTCTGCAGTTGTTTATCCTTGTGCCAGAAAGGCAGGGAATGTTGCTACATCTCAAGGCCCTTATTGGACCATCTTCTGCTCACAACCTCTTTGGTAAAAGGTAAGAGTAACATCAGTCCCACAAATGCAGCTGTTTTGCAGTGGTGTAAATGAGATTGGGATTTGCTACAGGTGTAAAGCATTGACTAATCTGACCCAGACAGCTGAGCCAGGGACATCCATACCTTCTCTTCCTCACGCGTGCTGCTCGTCACTTTGACTCACTGAGGTCGGTGCTCATATATGCCATAAGGCATGAAAAGAAAAGTGGAGAAGAAAAAGCAAGCATCAGGTGCTCCTGAGAGAACAGAGCTCCTTTGTGATAGTGCAAATTATTTGCTTCATTGCAGGGTCTGAGTAATTCACCCCCTGGATCTGAAAGTACTTCTTAGTCTAAATGAAGAGCAAAATGAGAATGTTCAATGTGTTCCCACACATCTCTTAGTGGAGAGGACACTGACCCTATCCATTAGCTATCTCTGAAGATGCATAATTAGGTTCTGGAGTTAAAACGAGAGATTTTGAATGACAACTAAGGTTTAGTTTCTTTTTTATAACAGCAGGAGTTAAAGACAAGTTTTGAAGGGCAATGGCAAATAGCCTCTTCATTCCTGAAGTCTCACTATCTTGCCTGAATGACGTGGCTGAAAGTACTTGCTTAAGAAAACAAATGACTGGACTCAGTTCAAAAGTCAACAGAGGAAGTCCTTTCTCTGCTGTTAGCCAGAGGTTAAGTTAGACACGATGTTGTCTCTTGTGATTAAACACTGCAAAATTGCCTGTATGTTTGGGGTAAACAGTCACATGCTTGCTCTGCCACTAGTCCAGGCTAGTGAGGCATGAGTTGTCTACCTTCACAAAGCTGTTCAGCCATACAAGCATGAAACAATGCTCATGCTGCGATGCCCCATCCTCCACAGAGCCATATGAACAGTGTCAGAGTCCCACTCGCTTTATTCAAAAGCAGATGGGGGGGAGGGGGGGGGCAATTTCCTCCCCCTAAGCACATATGCGTTATCATTAGGCTATTGATAGGAACTCCAGGGCTTCAAAGTAATAGCAGATACTTTAATAAACTTATCAGTTGCCTTCAGGCTGTTGTCTACAAAACCCAGGGGAAAACGTGGTCCCTGGACTTCATCTGAGCCCATGAAAAGCAATTAAGAAATCAAAGCTATTGTCAGCAAGCTTAAGTTTGCTATTCAGGGATCTACCACTCAGCAGAAAACACCAAGCTACCTGCAAAACAGAAAAATATTGAGAACTTTTGCACTAGGGAAAGTGCAGAAATTACAAAAATCAGCATTACCCTCTGTTGAAACTGTTAATTCTAATACCTTCACTTAACCACAATATTGCATGGGAGGTGCATTTCTTCCTCCCAAAGCACCACAACCCCTGCGGGATAGCTGCATTCCTGCAACTCTTGCCATCGGTGGACAAACTCTGGCTTTTTCCTGCTGTGACACTGTGAAAAACACCAAGCACTCTTTTTTCCTTGGTGGTATGAAAATTTCCCAGCAGAAATGACAGATCTGGGATTTGGATGTCTATTGCCCTTAAGTGTTTTTCAATGCCATTTACAGTCTGTGCTGATTTTCATGGGCTACCTGCTGTCGGATGTGTGTTTGCGTCTTGCTCTCCCTGTTACTGTCTCGTCCATGTAACTGAAATGTCATCCCCTTTCATGCAGAAGTGGTTTTCTTGCTCCCTTGTGCATCAGCCATTTTGGTGCTGGAGCAATGAATTTCCCCCCACTGCCACCTCCCGTAAGTTGCATTCACTGATGTAGACTTGGGGTCTCTGTAAGATATTAAAAAAATTCCCATTCATAAAAGGCAGATAGAAACCATTTCCGTTTGAGCTGCAGAGAAGAGACCACTACCCAGCACAGTCAGGGTGTAAGACTGTACAGGACAGTCCCTCAACAAGGGGGCCATCCCTGTTGGACTATTAAATCTACCTCTAAAACATGGATTCACAAATCCTTGATCAGCTGAGGAAAGGGCCTGACTGAGAATGGGTCAAGCATATAAGGATACACCTTCCTCAGACGGGACTGCTGTCATACTTTGATAACCCTGGGTGACTGTTTCTTCAATTATTTTTTTTTCTTTCATAATTTTGTCTACTTGCTTTCTGAACCTGTGTAAATGTGGGATATCCACAGCATCTTGCTGGGTATCCGCAGCATGTTGCTGGGCATCTGCAGCATCTTGCAGTGAGGAGTGCTGCAGGTGACAGGACAACTTGTGAAAGGGATTCTCTTTTTATTTGTCACCTTTCAGTTTCTTTTCATACTGTTGGCAGAAAAAAATGCTAATAATGCCTTCTTGGAATTTTAAAAAATCCTTTGTATTAGGTATGAGAAGAAATTAATTCTCTGTGCGTAGAAATGGATAAAGTTTCACCTGCAATCCCACGCCAGTTTTGGGGACTTTAAGAAAGTCAGAAATGAATTGGAGGAAGTCCAGGGTTCAGCAAAAGTGGCAGATGTGTTAAAAAGTGACCTGAATGAATCACTGAAAGAAAGGAGATATTTTAGTCTCAAAATAAGAAGACTGAAGGGAGGATATAATGCTCTGCCCATCTGAAAAAATACTACATATAAAAAGATGGATCATTGTTCTTTGTGTCTGGGAAATACTTTTTGGGGCAGGACACAAAGTAATTAGTTTCCTTTGCAGGAAAGGAGATTTTGAGATGAAGGCAATTCTTTAGACATGAAGAAGGTAATCTTCCTAACTATAAATCTTTCAGCAAATGGGCTGTGAATCCCCAAGGCCTGGTGAGTTGCAGGAGTGGCGCAGGTACTCCAGATGGACAGACCTTCTGTCTGCTCCCACCTCGCAGCCTACCTGGTCCCCACCATTCCTGCAACTCCAATTGCATTCAGAGGATGATCAGTTTTTGATAATGTCACCTTAGCTCTCCTCTCAGTCTTTCCCAAAATGGCTTGGGAAGAGCATTCCCTTTTTCCTCTCAAATATGCTGACCCTCCCAAAGCACATCTTCTGTCTCTGTGAGTTTTCCCCACTG
This sequence comes from Dromas ardeola, assembly GCA_013398915.1. Taxonomy (NCBI): domain Eukaryota; kingdom Metazoa; phylum Chordata; class Aves; order Charadriiformes; family Dromadidae; genus Dromas; species Dromas ardeola. The sequence goes on along the minus strand of VYZM01019543.1, from coordinate 439,416 downwards.
TAACTGATGTGGTGATCAAACCTCCACAGGTCACACTCGCTTCATTTGTTGTGATGGTGCAGCTTTTCCCAGCTGGGCTGTGCTTACCCAGTGTGCATAAGCTAGTTGTCTTCAGACACCAACGGTTGTGGATGGGTTGATTCACTTACCCTGTAAGTGGGAGATCACTGGGTAAGACAATAAATATAGTCACAATCCACATTTTCTTCCAACAGTAAGTTTTCTCTTTCTGTATCATACATTTTCCATGCAAGGTGTGAGGTTCCTCTAGCATGTGATTCTCCATATATTTGGCAGCCCTGGTGTGATGTGTTTTATCAACATTGCTAAATAAATTCTGCCAAGGAGTGGACTTGAGCCCCGTTCCCCAGCTTCCCACAGAGCAAAACCATTAGTTTTGATCCCTGGTTCTGTTTTGCATCACTCTAGCTCTCTGCAAGGCGAAGCCTGGTTTTGTGAGCATTTCACTGCAAGTGCCTCTCCCAGGAGGCAGCATGCATGAGACTAGTTTTGGGGTTCATCTTCCTCCCTCTGTACATTTTTTCAACACCACTACTCAGCTTTGCATCCTTAAATTTCCCTGAGGACCCTCCCATAGCAATAACGCAGAATATGAAATGCAGAACCTGCACTTGGCATTATTGATAACCCACACCCCCCCAGAGCTTTGCAGTATGGACATGGTCTGTTCAAGATGGGACTAACATGAAAAAGTGAAGACATGAGGGATGGTGCATTACTTGGTCTCAAGGTTTGGGATTGCTCCTTGGTCCTCTTTTATTTACAAGCGCAGACATACCCTTTGAGATTCCGCTTTTTCCAGATGAATGATAGTGAGAAGAGAATCAGATTCCTATGTTTTTGCTCTGAACGTGTCTTTTTGATCAGATGGAATTGTTTATTTTCTCAGAACAAGAATGGGGGATGAAAATGAGAGAAAATAGCCCCAGATTTCTTTTTTTAAAATCTTTTTTGCTCAGTGGTTTCAGTATAAAATGCTTAAGCATGCGTCATTTTCACTTACATTGTGCATCGTCCTTTTTATTTGCAAGGAGAAAGGTGGATTCATTGTCTTTTTTAAGGAAAAGTATAGATCAGAACATTTTCCACCACTTCAGAAGGAAAAGAGATCTTTGGAAAACGAAAAAATCATGAGTTGCTTTTTCTTCCCCGCTTAATTTGTTTGTGGAAGAAGATCAAGGTGCAATGTCAGGTTTTCACCAGGGTTTCACTAACACACTTTTAAAAACCCTGCAGCCTTGGTTGCCAACTGATGCTGCATCTGTGCTGGGCACAGCGGTCTCCAGGCTCAGTTCATCTTGCAGCCATGATTCTCCAAACCCAACATAACCCATCCCTGCCCAAGTGCCTCTCTTCAGGCATCTTTCCTCCTCTCTTACCTTTACCGCCCCATCTACCATCCCTTTGATTCATTCATCTCTTCAAAAGCACATGTTTTTCTCCTTTCCTTGATACATCTTCTCAGGACAGAATTAGAGGACAAACTGCTGCTTGCACCTGTGGTCCTTCCCCCAACATGGAGAAGGACTCAAAACTGCACTAAACCAGTCTGGCATGGACTACTGTGGTCTCCCCGGTGACTGAGAGTAGGTGTACCCCAACGGCTCCAGAGTGCCAGTATCTAAAATGACCTCCACCCCACTTTTGCATGACCACCAACTCAACTCATATTGATGTGCAATGATGTGGGCTACCCTGGACCACTTTTAAGAAGGAACCTATCACCCCTGCCTCCTTTGGGCTGGGAGGGGGTTAGCCCTCTCCTGCTTTTCTTCATTTGCCTAAGATGAAGTAGCCAGACAGGACAGCTACGGCCCTCAGTCATGCAGAAGGGAGCCAGCTGGCCCTGTGGGTAGCATTCATCATCCATTTTTCGAGCAGATTTTCCCTGTCTGCAGGCAGAGATATGCAGGTGGGCATCCTCCCAGAGTCTGAGTTCAGTGCCTTCCCTACAGCTGGATAACCATCTCCCTTTTCTAAAGACCAGATTCTTCACTCTCCGCAGCCCTGCTTTCTGGTCCATCACCCAGCCCTGAACATGATGGAGGCTGCCTCTCCACACCCAAGTCAAAAAGAGTTTTAGCAGCACAAAGGCAATTTGCTCTCCTAAGTGTTATACTTTCCAGGCTACCTCTATCATAACCTCCTGAAGGACGGTTATTTTCCCTCATGGTGTTCTGGTTTTGGAACCTTCTTTGAAGGTATGAGTAGCTCCACCTCCTTGCATCTCACCTCATTAAAACACAATTTGTTAGCGTGCTTTCAGTTCATCTCCAAACTGTTGCTCCTCAAACCCGGCACAAAAACATGTTGTGTGCATGCTGATAGCACCAATGGAGCTGTGAGGTCATTAGCATCAGACTGTATCTGTTTCACGCCATTTATAGAACACCGTTAATGGTCTAGACACTGATTAATTGTTCATATTTGGAGGGAACCGAAGCTTCTCACATGACTGACAGCATGCAAGGGGCAAGGGAATTTCTGTAGAGGAAAGGGAAAGAAACACACAAGCAGATCACAGCTATTGATAAAACTGGGCTCATCACACCAGTGATCCATCCACTTGCTATGATGACTCCAGATATGGTAAGGACCAGAGCCTTAAAAGAAATGCTGATAAACAACGGTGAAGGTTAAAGGAACGGCATGCTTGAAGTGATTTCTTGGTGCCTCAGACATTGTGAAAAAACTTTTGTAGGGCTCTGTTAAGTCCCCCGACCTGTGGAAGACCACATGTTCAGTAATTAGAACAATATCTCACAGACATATGAATCAGAATAATTCCAGTGAGGATATCACTCATTTGCCGAAGGAACAAATAAAATTAAGTGCATTTTAGTGGTATTTATTTGCAGTAGCCAGGGAGTTTCTGTTCACTTCCCTAAAAAATACTAGAAATCTTACAGCATCCCTGTAGAGTAGGGAAACTGAGGAATAAAGTACTATAAGCCAGGTCTCTTGCCTTTTAACCTACTTTTTGAAGGAAATAAGGCTGCACAGTCACACTGTGTATGTTATCTGTCTTCCCGTGTCAGCCCTAAAAAAATTTTAGCCATTTTTACAGTGTTAACCAAATTTGACAAGCAGGGTGAAGTCTGAGAAATATTGTGTCATATTGAAGATTAAATTTTCATAAAAATACTAAGTGGAAATGATCCCCAGTGCCTCTGTGATGCAACTGAGCCTGTAGCTTGTTTCATATCAGTTATTCTCCACTCAGAAGAGTTGGACAATATTTGGACTCCCTCTTTGTATCTCTCCCATCTGAGCAAAATGTTTCTAACCACATGACCGGGATTTCTCTTTAAGGAAAACGAGCTTTTATTTTCTGCCCATCCTTTTTAGCCCAGAACAGCAAAATGCTGCAGACACTATAATGCGAGCTAAAGGCTAAGAAAAATTAAAGCGTAAGCAGGAGGAGAGTATGGCTTTTATCTTTGACTTGTTATTCATGCCACTGTCTTTCTCAGCACTTCTCTCCCACTTGTCTGGCAAATTAAAAACATAAGGAGATAAAATAAAAGGTTTCATTTCTAAAAGTTGCCTTTTTATTGTAAATGGTTTTCAAGCCCTTTCTGTTCTGCTGTGTATGGGACTCCTACAGTCACGCTTTCTTCCAAGTATGAAAGGACTTCAAACATTCAAGAGCTGCACTAAACATTTGCCACATGATGCAGAAAATCAATAATACCATTTTGGAGGATCCCCAAAGCAGAACAGTCCTGCTAATGGCCAGGTCAGCATGCAGAGTCCTCACACCCTGGGATTGCCACCATTTTGCTCCTGGGTAAACTGAGGTGCAGAAGCAGTCTGTGAATTTATTGCAGAATGAGCCAATATTCTTAAAATAGGAAGTGTAGCTTCCTACTGCCCTAATGGATGATCTACCCTTTTTCAGAGCTGAGCCATAAGGCTTCCTTCCCTTGTTATGCTCTGTCCTGCACACCTCTGCTTGGAGATGCCATGGGGCTGAACTGGGAGACATCTGCCAATGAGCCATGCAGTCAAATAAACTCCCATCCTGATGGTGATCTGCCAGTGCTGAGCACCCTGTTGCCCACAGGTGCTGGTTGCTGCATCAGTAATAAAGAAGGAACAAACACAAATTTCACAAATTATTTCTATATTGTCAACATATATTATTTCTATATTATCAACATATATGGTGGAGAGTAAAAGGAGCCAGAGTCTGTTTTCTGGCTGCAAGGCATACATTGTGTTCACACTTTTTTCTCCCCAAACAGGATGATCTTGTCTGTCCTGCCTTTTGGGAATGGTCCTTGGCAGAAGGCATCCTCTGAAATTGTGCTGTCTAGGAAAGTACCAGCATAGGGCAAAATCACACCAAAATGTACAGGATGGTGACGCAGGGCTGAAGGCTGTGCCCTGGGGCTATTTAGGGACTCAGATACTTACAATCCACTAGTGCATGATAGCACTCCTAAACCAGCTCTTTGCACAGTGCAGGGATGCACAGACATGAATGAGCCATGTGCTGGGGGCTGGAACAAGCCCTGGCTGTCTGCAGCGATGCACAGTAATCTTCTAACCTGTGCTGGTGATGAACTCTTCAACGAGGAGCTCTTCATTAACTCCAGTTTTGGCCTGGAGATCTCTGCCATAAAAAGGTGGCCAGCCCAGAACCACAAAAACAGGATTTGTCATTTAGGATTGACGATACGCCAGCAGAGAGCAGAACTTGCCCTGGGAATTTCATACATCTCATTTCTACCTCTAGAGACTACTGAAGTAATGGAGAAAAAGGCAAATCAAAACCACATATTGTTTCTATTTTCTTGTCATGTACAAGAGAGGGGGAATAACGCACACCACCAGTAAACCCAGTGTCTCTTCTGGGAGAAAATTCTATTGCGTTTGTAAGAAGCTGTTGACAAATAACTGGAAGCGTTGAAAGTGTTGTTTCGTTCAAGCTGCCCCTCTGTATTTATAACCATTGACAATGCTGGTCGGGGAGTCAGAGACTGATTAAATGGGAGGCACTGAAGTGACAACCGGAGTTTTAAAGCAAATGAAAGTGTATTTAGGATGGGGATGGGTTTTTCCCCACGTTCTGCTTTAACTGCACCTGAGCCCTTCTCTGAAGTGAAGCACAGTGACCTTGTGTGCCAAATTTCGGTTTGATTTTCTTTACTGCATCCCCATGGCCAGCTAAGTTGGGCAAGCATTGCCACAGTGTGAAATAAGCAGAAAAGCCCCCCCTCAGATATCTGTCAGCAGTATTTATTTTATTAAAAATAAAATAAAGTAGGCAACCGCACCATACAACCAAAAAGTAGTTAGCATCAGAATGCCAAAATTATTCTTTGCCCTGTATTGTAAAGGAACTCATGGGAGAAATGTGCAGTGGCCCCTCACAGTCTTTATGGTCCATGAAACATCCGTTGTGACTATTTCGGGCGAGCGGTCGTCTCCCCCAGGGCCTGTGCATATGTGCAAAAGCAAACTAATTTTCAAGCTACCTTGCCCAAATTCTGCTGCCATTTCCAGGGCTGCAGCTCCCCGTGATGAGTCCTCACTCACACCCAGGACCTGGCAGGGCACGGACACCATTGCACCATGGGTCACTGAGGACACAAAGGTTTTTTTGGATGTGACTATGGGACTGCTAATCACCAAGTGCCAGAAGGGCCTTTCCAGCATGGCAAATGACCGTTTTTATGCCAATGTGTTACGGAGCATTTATTTATGAAGTATTCTGTGGGATTAAAGGATACTTTTTTCTTTCTCAGGCAGTGGAGCAGAGTGGGCAGTGCATTGCACGAGAGATTTAGTTCTATTTCCAGCTCTGACAATGGCATAGAATGCATGTTGGGGGGGAATTCACTTTACCTACTGTTAAATGAAGTAAGGAATCTTGCTTCATTTACTTATAAAAATGTTTAGAGATCTACTGATTAAAAAAAAATAATAAATCAACATAAAAAATATATTACTAAAGCAAGCTTCTTTAAAGCATTCTGCAGATGAATGTTCCTCAGAGGCAGCAAGAAAGAGCAACAGAGGCAGTGACAGCTTTAAAAACACATAAATGCCATCTCTAGCTTTTCCACTGTGTTCCTTACTCAGACCTGCCCTAAATTTCTGCTTTTCCCACTGAAAACTCCCAAGGTGTGACTTTGCCCACAAGCAGGCATATTTATTTGAAACTAGGGGCAAGAATTATTCTGCCTTTTGGAAAAGAAAACAAAAGATTTTTGGGAAGGACCAACCAAAAAATATGTGAAGATTGATCTCTCTCCACTTTTCTACTGAATAAGAGACATGCTGGAGGCAGAAGATGAAGCACAGCCTCGCAAGAGTCTTGGTGGGACCCATTGCTGCGTGTTCAGGTGACAGTATACTCAGGCATGGCTGAATTTTGGGCAATTCTGCCTGTGCAGACTGTGATGGAGGGTGAAGGGGATGATGAAGAAGAGGGAGAAGGAGGTCAGGATGTTCTCATAGGAACTCTGGGCAGGAAGAGACCTCTGGGGTCGTGGAGACTTACCCTGGGTATCACATCCCACCACATCCTGTAGACCCTGTAGTCAACCCAGCAAGCTCCATGTCATGCTCAGCTGCCTTAGCCTAGGGGGATGTTATAATGCAGAAGTAACATGCTGCAAAGCTGTGATATAGACACTTTCCTGCAAAACAGTAGATATGTAACAGCTGAGGCAATTAAGATCCTTGACTTGTTTTGGGGTTTTTTCTCCTTATTTTTCTCCTTTAGAAATCCACCCAGAAGGCTGTACATTAATCAACAGCAGTAAGGAGGCTCGCTCTCACCAGGAAATGTGAGGTAGAAAAACAATGTGGGAACTTGAACTTTCGTGCAAACACTGAAACCTGAAATTTTAGATCCCGTCACGTGTACACGTCCCAGCATGAACTTACATGAGCTCATTACCTGCTTTCCCTGGAGTGATGCAATGAAGCTTTCAAATTGGTTTCCTGCAGGTTTTGCCCTTTTTTTTTTTTTTTTTTGTCGTTTAAGTGAATTACCCAAATGGATAATAAAAGACTGTTCTGACTGTGCTTAAATAAAATTTAATGTTACAACTTTCTGAGCCTGCACTTAGCTCAGGTACTGTTTTGGGGGCATTTTTGTTGCCTGGCCATTTCCCTGTTTTGTTGTGAAAGGATGAGCTGCCGAAGGGACAGTCGTGATTGCTAGGTTGCATGGCTGATGGAAGGGACAAAGAGCTTCGGATACATGTCAAAGCTTTCGGAGGACTGGCTGATCAAAACTATTTCAGGGGTAATCATTATCAACATATCTGAATAATAAGTCTCATTTTCCAGTGGATAACAGCTACTAAGTACAGCTTGGCGCTTTGTGGAACATAGCCATTTTTTCTAGCTGTTTAATGTAACCAGTCATTGACCCTTCAGGGCTCTGCTCAGAGCTGTTCTGCAGCCCAGGCAATTGGATCAAATCTCACTGCTCTGGAATCCTCTGGAAGTGCTACGTGGGTGAACATCTCCAAAACAGATTCCAGTGTGAATACTATGTCCTGGTGCTCAGCTGCTCCATGATGTTGAATATGTAAATAGTTTAAAATAGCAAAGTGAATGCTGCATGCTGTGCTCTCTTTTAAGGTGCACTTTTGCTAGTACAATTTAAAGTGTATTAAAGCATTTTGGTTAACAGAGCTAGAGCCAGAGACATTTCCTGTATCCTCCAAATGTGTAGAGCACAAAGGGATTTCTCTCTCATGCAGTGCTTGAACTTCAAGATTTGAACTAATTTAGCCACAATTCAGCCTGGTGGACTCAGACGCCTCAAGGATATGGTTGGTCCACATCCCAGGAGACCAAAGTCTCTTTGTATGTTCCAGAGTCTGGCAGTGTGTCTCTGCATTTGCTAGACCAAGTTGAGTTTTACCCATGTGTCTGAAGTGCCAAGGACTTGTAAAGCACATGTGAAATCTCAGGGCCTTTCCAGGTTCCACACTGCTCTCAGAAACGCTCAGGTAACCTGGAGCCAGGTAATTCGGCAACTGAGACTCTTCACATGCAGGTTTGGTCACCATTATTTAGGTGTTTATTGCCCTATGTCTAGTGCTGAACCACAGTCTTTGAGGGGTAAAAACCGGTGTACTCAGAAAGATGTGAGTTCCACCATATGGAGAATATGAGACTTTTTCTTCTGCGTGTCTTCCCAGTTGGAAGCCCAGCAAAAGCCCCGCCTCTCCCTGTGCACTCTGAAATGATTTAAGAGGACTCTCATTTTCCAATTACCTCTCTCTTCACTATGGGAGCCCATGAGAGATACTGCAGCTCCTACCTGTGTTTTAGCCACATGCACGTAGACAAGATTTCTCCAACCAGGTTGCTACACCTGCCACTGAACTCCTTCTGTTGTGTGACCTTGGAAGAGCTGCGTGAAGAATTGGTTGAGACAGATGGAGTTTGAAGTCAACAACCCATCTCCTAGTATGTGGCTTTTGCCACAAGCCCTTTAGGTCTTTTTAAACCTCATAGTCTTTCAAAGTCTTGGAGCAAAAACCCTATTAAAATGCTATTCCTATTATGCTGGCTGGCAGCTTGTTGTGGCTCTGCATTGCTCATGTGCCCTTTTCCTTACAGTTTTGCTATCTCAATCTGATTAATAGATTATGCTTTTTCAAATGCATTTCAGCCTTGATACTGAGTCCTCTAAGTGGTTTGTGACCTAACCCCTTTCGCAACTATCTTCAGCTTCACCTTATATACAAGGTGGGTTTTTTTCTGGAAATTGCTTCCATGTATTTGGATATTTAATAGTTATTCACTGTACACTGAAGTGCTCTTATAAGTCTTCTATTGTTCTCTGCTGGACTGTGACACTCTCCACGCTCCAAATCATCAGCCACTATGAAATGGCACTATTTCATATTATGTTGATAGCCATAAATGCATGGTTCAATATTAACGGCACTCCAAATTTCAGAGCTGGGCTCGGTCTATTAGATTATTAGTAAAAGGCACAGACAGTTTTGCAATGGATTAGACATAGCGTTCTCCTTGGAGAGCAGAGTCACGAGGATTATCTCGAAGCTGCTCAGGAAAGGATGCTCAAAAAAGAAACATGGTTATCCCTTTGGACTAATCTAAGCATGCTGCCACAAGATTCCTAAAATACTTCAGATTATACCCTTATCTTATTTGTCTTTGGGGGAATTTAACTTATCTCAAAGTCAGCAAATATATAGTTTACTTAGATTAACTACTTATTAAAATAACAAACCTGTTTTCAGTACTAGTAGAGTCATATGCCTGATGTCACACCAAAGACTGAGAAATGCTGCAATTTTAGATGAGTTTAACACAATTGAAAAACATTGTATGGCTGCAGTTCACAGTCACTTGCTCAACATAAGTACACTCTGCTAAGTAGACATTGGTCAGCATTTCTTCCCCTCCCAACCCTATAACCTCAGTTACTCTATCACCTTGACATATTTGCTAAATGAATATAAATGACAAATGCTAACAAATTCCTGTGTCATTCACACAGGTCAAGAAAACAAGCAAACATAAGATTAATACAAGTTAATCAGATACTGTTTACAGAATAATTAAAGTCCTGAAATACAGCCTCTCTCTGTTTTTAATAATGAATATTTGTAAATCACTGTTGCCACATGAGATCATTCAGCATCTTTTCTGCCTTATATGTTTCAGCCTAATTTTAATAATGAGTGCCTTTTCAGTCTAACAATGTTCTTCAGATTTAAAGTTAGCAGAGTAATATGCACATAAAAAATAAGCACATCACCTCTAATATCTCCCCGGTGGTCAGGTTTTACTTTGCATGACTGACTCATTATGGATAATTAATATTGGCATGATTAAAGTTTGGCAAATTAAACTATGTGCCCATGGAGTAAAAACAGAACCACAGGAGAACTTCTTTGCAAGTGAGATGGCCATATAAAATCTCGGTGACTTGCTTCTACCTACTACAGCCTGTCTGCTCTGGAAAGCTGTTCTCCCTCCAGGTCATATAATTTTGGTGAGGTTTAATAGATAAGTGGTGTTGACATCCCTCATATCGATCCGTGCCAAAGCCACAACATCGTCACAGGATTTAAACCCTCTCTGGCAAGCAACAGGCTGCCAGCAGCGCTCTTGGGGTGTAAAACGGTGGGTGAAACTTCACCAGCTCTGTTAGATCCAGATGTCCTCTGCAGTGCTTTTCTTCTAAAAAAAACCCCAAGCTAATTAAATGTTGCATTTAATTTTTAGCATTTAATTGTTTATCAATAATAATTCTATTCTGTTCTATTCTGTTCTAGTTTTTCATGGGCCGTGGCAACAAAGTTTAGTGTCCCTATAAGAAATAGCCAGAGATCTGATTCTAAGCAAAAGCCTTTGCAGCAACCTGTGCCTCAGTTTACACTGTGATGTTACTGACCCCAATTTATGAACTGAAAGGAATTTGTGAACATAATCTAGTGTGTTGGCAGTTCATAGAAACTTGTGTTTTGTACAGTCTTGTAGTTTCTGGTGGTCACATTCACAAACCACAGCCCTAGTGCTCCAGACCATCTTCCTCCTGACCATCACAGGTCCCATTCCTGTAGCTGTAACGGATGATTCAAATGATGTTTTTCTTACCGTCTCTTTTGGTTTTCAGTTACACATGATGTCTACAAAGATGATCATTTTATCTGTAACTTATAAGGGACCCAACAACATAAGGCAGATAACACTAAAGAAGCTTGTTCTCACTTTTTATTCTCCATCCTTCTGTTTGGTGCAGGTTCAAACAAGTTTTTGCACTCTTTTGACTTTTTCAGACTGTTAACTGCCCACCATTGTATTTGCTGAGTGCGTCTTGTAATTTCTTTATAAAAAACTCTACTATAACTCCTGTTACAATCCAAAGATGTATTTTTTTTCTCACAGAAAACATCCTAATTCCTGCAAAAACAGGAGGCCAGGTATAAGAGAGAGACTCTGTGACTGCCCTCACCCTTTTCTTCACCAGCAAAGCAAGAAGTTGGTTTCATCTCCTCCCTCCTCCCATCTCTTTAGCTATATCAGTGCAACCACAGAATTAAGTTCTCCTGTGGATTTTTTTTCATACCCTCTGCCTTTCCCTGACATTCTCTATCCAGACTATAGGCTAAGAGGCCTAAGATTTCTTGATACTTTCAGACTGTTTGTTTTTTTTTAACTCCTCCTGTTCTTATTGCCGGCATAGAAATCTAGGCTGTCAACCACTTATTTTTTCCCTTGGCTTCACCTTCTACACCACCACCCCACTTTCTGTTTTCAGGAGATACAAAGATGGTATCTTCTACAACCAGCGCTAAAAGTGCCCCTATGGCCAGCTATAGGGTAAAACATAAAACCCTCAAGAGAAGTTGTGCTTCACTTTCTTGTTTGCTCTGACTTTAATGCTGTAAAGCGTTTCAGCATGACCCATGTCTGGAAGGCATTTTACCGAACGGAAGTGTTTTGCTGCAGTAACTCAATCAGCTGGTTATCCCTGGTGCTATTGCAAGTTCTGTCAATGTCAGCACAGCGTGGCTTGCATTGGGTGATTATGCAAATATTAACCATAATTACCAAATTGTAATCACAGTGCAAACACTATTAGCAGTTGATTCATCGATCACTGCCTAATTAACCACTCTGATTAGTATGAGCTGTGAGAAAACCCTCTGGGTACCAATGCATTGATCTACACCTAAATATAGTCATAATTTTGGCAGTCCAATATTGAAAAAACCTGGTCCAAACAATTACTTCGTAAGTAAAAGAAAAAGGCAGCATGTCATGCCCAGCAGCATTAGCCAGGTTAGAAATACATCACTAAAAAAAAAGCAGTCTAAGATTCTAAGCTTTCCTCTACTATTAGATATATCTGCTCCAACTGTAACTTGGGTGACATGTCCCAGAAACAAGCTGGTCTTCGTCTTGGGAATCTTTAGTGTTTCCAAAATGTGATGTGGATGCCACAGTCCAGAAGTTGCCCTTCTGTCTTTTTTTCCCACTTTCACAAAAGAAAAAAAAATCTTTTTCTTGATACGCTCTATTGTAAATCAATCCAAAGCAAAAATAATTATTTTTTTTTAATGCATACATACATAAACATATATAGGTATGTACGTAAATCCTCCTTATATGCTTTGCTGGGATTTTCAACATGGTGGTGAAGAACAGGAATGGTTCTTACTGAATTGAGGATCTGCCAAGTTATTGTGATTTTGGGGGGATTTCTGGATTAGAATTGGATGTATTTATGCCACTCTTGACAAACTCTCTGAACAGCTCTCACGTATTCCATGCACAAGGTTTTTGATAACCATAGAAAAACATCAAGAAAAACAAGAAAAAAAAATCGCATTTCAAACATTTTTAAATTGTTTGTGGATTGACAAAGATTTCAGGTGACTCAGGTTACTTCCTTTCTTTAAAAATCCAGAGAGTTTTTATTCATTTACACATAGCATTCCTTTTTCCTTGCTAGACAGCTTATATATATGATTTGTGTATCTGGGGTAAATTGGTTTATCTGAGAATTAAAGAGGGAATCAAAGGGCAAAATGTGTTCTGACGTTTAGTTTTACAAGTACATTTGTTCTGCCAAATAATTAATTCTTTGAATTCTTCCAAATGGGAAATCATGTTTTCTGGCCCATAAGAAGACTTGTTATTCCTAACCACAGAGTATGAAAAATAACAGCCTTTTTTGCAGATATCAGTCCATGTGGCACCTATAATTTACAGCGTTTGTAAATACAAATAAAATTAATGTCAGGTAAGGTTTCAAAAGGGCCTGGGAATCGGATATGCTTTTGAAAAAGTGTTGACCAAGGATCACAGACTAATCTGTTTAAGGGACATGGCTGGCACACTGTCCTGAAAACTTTTCTTCACCGAAGTAGCAGTGTTGAACTCAGCAGTTTAACATGTCTGGGTAAGCACTGGCAGGATTCACTCCTCCTTAAATTTCTACATTTTTACAGAGCTGTCTGGACATGTAGGAACAAGCTCTAACTATAGCTGATTTATTTACATTGTCCATGCCAATCAAAATATTAAAGAACTTGGGACATTAGCACCCCATTATCTCTTTGTCTGTACATATTGCAATCCATAAAAAAGAGGAATTAACTCTTTCCCCCTTCCCTCCCATCCTTTTTCTTTCTTTGCTTAAATTATTTTACACTTGCAATTCATTCCTTTCAGTGTCTTCAGCTTGTAGGATTTGAATTTTGGCTTTTGGGATTATCATAGTATTGGTAGGATTTTCACCCCTTCAGTCCCTCTAAGAAACACTGAAAAAAAATCAGAGGTAAGGTGATAAAAGAAATACTCTGTCCTTGGAGGTGTTCCAGAGCATGGCCTTGAGCAACCTAATCTAGCAAAACCTGTTTTGAGCAGAGCGTTGGACTAGATCACCTCTGGAGGCCCCTTCCAACCTAAAATTGGATGCTACAATTCTATGAAATTCCAGCTGAACTAATTTTCCTAAGATGGCCAATATCAATATACTGGCTGACATCTTCATTCCCAGTAGAGTGACTGGGACCTAAGGAATGTAACCATATGAGTGTGGCACAGTACCTAACTTTTAAATCCTTGTTCACCTTGAGATATTTGTCGCCCCCTTCATAGAATTCACTAGGATTCATAGGATTCATAGGATTCACTATCCGGAATTTGGGAGACCAGCTGAGCACCCAACATTACTGAGATAAAGATAGCCCTTGTGTCATCCATTACCATCAAGAGTCCTCTGCCATCTCCTTTCTGAATTAATAGTAGAGCTCATCACAAACCACAAACTTTCTGTATACCAAAGTTACCAGGATTTCTGTGCCAAAATCAGTCTTAGCCATATCATTAGACAACCTTCCGATTGTCTCTCTTGGGTTCTTTTTTAGTTAGTGTCCAAACTAGAAGTGTAATAACATAGTAAGTATATCCCAGATCCTGAAAAATCTTAGAATGGGGAAAATTATATTAATTTCCAATACATTCACAGCGATATGATTCCATGCACTTTAAGAGCATTGTGTCATATTAGTATGGTTTAAGGGAGAAAAAGAGATGCTATGAATTTGATCGATTTTTACTTACTTACAACCTGGTGCATTCCCATCTCTGCAGGGTAGTTTCCTTTTATACAGCAGTGCAAATTCCTGACAAATGTTCCTTGGGTACCTGTTGTGGATCCAATTCTCCTCCACTGGCTGCTGCCACTTGTCCACTCTCCTGTATCACACAGCTGACTATTTCTTCTGAGGGCTAGAATTTTACATTTGGGCATATTGAATTGGACTTTATTTTTTCCATACAATTTTTCCAATCTGTCAAGACAATTTTGGATTTCAATCTTGTCCTCCTACTTGTTAAATGCCATCAGTCTGTTGAATCTCAAAGTCATTAATAAAAAACGTTGACTGGTATCTGTCCTACAGCAGACATATGATTTTGTTTCTTAATACACCAATTCTGGTCTGATACTTCTCATAGAATAGCTGTTCATGCATTGCTATTTTCCAGTGAAAGGCCAGTACAACAAATAGTAGCATCCTTGTTACCCAAAAATTGCTTAGGAGACTATCTAGTGAAATAATGTCCAGATCTTAACTCACAATATTTGACATCTTGTTTCTTTCCTATCCTCCATGCCTATTGCTTTGTCAAATAAAAATAAAAATAAAAAAAAGAAATTTCTTCAACATAGGTTGTTCTTAACAAAAATGTTTTGGCTGTTATTCATCCCTCTGTTGTCTTCTTCACACTTACAGGCTGAGTATTTATTGCAACATTATTCTGAAAACTGAAATGATGCTAACTCCTTGTATCACTCCATCCTTCTTTCCAAAGATTGGCACTGTGTTAGTCTTTTCCCACTTCACCCTGCACCCCACATTCTCAAAGGTCATTACCATATCTCTGTGATTGTTTTCAACTATCTCCCAGAACACACATAGGTGAATGTTGTCAAGTCCAGATCATTTGAATCAGCTACCTGCTACATCTTTTCTTTCTCCTATTATAGCCTGACTTATCATTTCTTTTCAGTAATGTTAATTGTGCCAAATACCCAGTCACTTTTGAGATAGCACTATTTTTTATGTCTTTGGCTGACATCTTCCTCTCCCTTGAAATGAGGAACAACCACATCATGGACATTCATCACGTTCTTCATATATACTTATCAGATGGTTTTCATTATTCTTTGTCTATCTGATTTTTGTGCCTATATATTTGTGCTTGTCTAATAAATGTGTCCACAATGCTTTGATGAAGTTCCTGGATCCTGTATGTTTTCTTCTTGTCTCTGAGATCCCTAAAGGTCTGTTTGGCCAAGCAAGTTTCTTTCAACTTTCTTAAGTCATTTTTCATGTTGGGATAGTCTGTATGTCTTCCTTTAACATAAATTTCTTAAGGCATTGCCAGTTCTCCACATTTTTTCCCCTTAAAATAGTTCCCTCCTGGGTCTTAACTGCTTCCATTTGAGGAAATGCATTTTTCTGAAGACCATTGTCAATATCTTGTCTTCTTTTCCTAAGACCCATCCGTATTCCTTCAGTCTCATCCAAGCTGTCCTCTACCTTCATGTTCTCAGTATGTTCCTCCTTATTCTATTAAAAGTCATAACATCTCCTTTTCTCTTTGATTAAGTTTTTTTTTTAGCTGCTCATCAAAAATTTATGCTTATTAACATCTACATTTTTCTGGTTTCTTTATGTACCCTGCTGTACTCTTCTTTCCAGACATGTCTGGGTCAAGGAATTCCTTTCTCACATCTCCCAGTTGCTACCAGTAGGTATCACTGTGACTAATTCTGTTAATTTTCCAGAAATGGATTCAAAGCTGTAAAGTAAATCTTTCACACTGAGAGCTGGTAGATGGTTGTGGCACACGACCAAGTTATAATCAGTGTTTAGCAAAGGAGTGAATTGTTGCTACACAAGAGACCTTTCTACAAGCATATCAGTTCTGGCATCTCTCAGAAACACTAAAACCAAATCAAACATCAAACAAACCCAAGTGGTGCACACAGCGGGCGAGGCTGCTTTCCACAGCACTGGGCCATTGCTGGAGTGTTGGGGTCACTCGCGTCCTAGCTTTATTGGAAACCCAAAGACTGTTCCAACTGCAGGAATCGATTCTGATTGCATATCTTGGATACACAGTTTTACATAGACCATGACCAAGCTCCATGGAGAAGAGCTTTTTCCCAGTTTATTGGCTGGATTTTTTATATTCCTTGTGGCTTATTTGTCTGCTTAATTAGTGCTCGAATCTCTTTGCATTGTATTTCTCGTAGAAGCTGATTCTAGGGTATTTTAATATCCGCTAGGAAATTTCTTGTAATGCTTCAATTAGAAACTTTCTCACACTTCGCTTATTTTAATTTAGGGGTCTGTGTTCAACTGACAGAGGAACAATAAAAAGAAAATTGGTTGGATCCTGCTGTTTTGATAGGTTTAAAAGGTGAATATTACTGACTGCATGGGTTATCTCTTTGGTTTCTTCTTCTATTCCGTATGTTCATCTCCCTTCCACTGTGTGCATGGAGTCTTTTCCTGTTTTTTTTAACTTATTTACTAAATACTCCCATTTGCATTAGACATATTGCTATGCACTAATGTTTAAAAAGTCAGGATCAAGGGAAAGAAATACGGTGTTCTTTAGCTCAAGAGCCTCACTGACAGCTTTTTGCTATGAACAAGAGGGAATTTATCCAGTTCCAGGAAAGTTCATTGCATCAGCAGAATGAAAGCATTAGCCAGAATTTTCACTTGATGGATATTGTTGATCTTCTACATATTTCAGCCCAAACCCCTCTTCAGCTCAGAATCCAATCACTAATTACCCTTTTGTATGATATAGTTCACCATAAATGTAAACCTCCTTTTGAAGCTTCCAGTTTGCTTTCTGTTAGGCAAAGTGCTGCTGCTTGTGAATTTTGTTCAAATCTTGTAACTTTACGAGTTTATTAGGTGAGCCATGCTTGTCTCTCCTCCTTGATTTGAATGCATCTAACTGAAAAAACTAGTTTGAGCGGAGTGTCTATGGTGATTCGTGCTTGTCATTGCCAAGAGTTTGAGGCAAGCATCCAATGCAAATATACAAAATAAATCAGCAAGTATTGGGCTGGTCAGCTTGTTCATCATTTGGATGAATGTCCCAGAAACCTGAACATGTATCACACCCTGCACAGGCCTTGCGTGGCATGCCCTGCTTTTGCTATGTATCTGAATTAAATGACCATCACTGTGATTTGCTACTGTGGAGCTCACCTCTTTTCTGGAGAGGAGCTCCAATTAAGCAAATATCTCAGCTGTGTAGTTTTTCTTAATAGGAACATGTTGCTTTGAGTACATTGTTTTGAAGGATATAGCACTGCTTTGGGAAAGTCAGCACTGCAAAGAATCCACTCAAGCTGTCCAGCAGATACTTAGGAATCAAGTATATCTTATGAGAAGGAAACAACACATTTTCTAATCCTTGCCAACCACATGGAGGTTCATCTGTCTTACGTTTCATGTCCTGAGATGATGACCACAATAAGAATTGACTTAAATCCCACAGACCTTGTTCTTCCTTGCAAATTGGCTTAAGCTCATCTCCTAATCAGGTAGTTGAACCATTTATGTTTCTTGGCTGAATTCCAGTTCGGGTTCATATCTTATGAAATTGTTCCAGGTCATTAACGAGTCTGGTGATCCTGAACCAGTCATTATGGGAAAATACAACACTTACAGCCAGAAAACGGAAGAAAACCAAGGCAAATTTCAGATAAGAGCTTTAGACCCTTTGTCTTAGTCGTGCGACAGATCTTGAAGGCCACTTCCCAGCAGTGTACCAGATCCTCCCCACCTCCTTCAGCTTGGCATATAGAGATGAGCACCCACTGAGCCTGTCATGGGGTCATGAGTGGTACCAGTACGATGATAGGCCCACATCCCTTCCTGCCAGTGCTGGCACCCACAGCCTCAGAGCACTGGGTACATCACTCTTGCCCTAGACTATTCTTTGGGGTAGGCTGGGGGATGGATGGGGCAGCAGAGGTTAGTGAGGCACATCAGCCCTAACAGGGCACTGCTGAGGGTAACAACATGGTTCTCCAATGTGACAGGGAGGCATCAAAGGTGTCACTTTGGTTGGGAAGGGCTCTGTTGGCGATGTTCCTGGAGCTGGCTTTAAAATTGTGAAAGTAGCCCATGTTTCTCTGTCAGCCTTGTACAGAGCAGGGGAGAGTCAGAATATGGCATGAAAACATGACGCTTCCCTTGCATATTCCCCCTGTCTACCATTGCATCCAGCTAAGAAGATTTCCTGAATCTGGTGCAATTTTCTCATTTTGGAATCTGTTTCTTCAGATCCTTGTGCAAACTCTCTCAGGAGTCATATAAACTTCCTATACTGCAACATCCTCTGGCAAGGAAGCTGGTTGCATAAATGGCCACCCTCTCTTGTCTTTTTTTTGATCTGACATGTACCAGTTTCATACAATGGCCCCTAGTTCTTACTTCGGGAGACACGAGGAATAGTTGGTTCTCCTCCACCACCTCCATTCCACTGGATTTTTGAACCTCACCTTTGAGCATCTCTTTCCCAGACTGAGAAGTCCTATCCTATTTAATCAGACTTCATAGAAAAACTGTTGCTAACAGCTGCATGGATTTGTTGCCCTCCTCTGTAGTTTTCTCATATCTCCTTTGAGACAAGGGTGCCAAACTTACACATAGTATTTGAGATGTGGGAAAATCCAAATATTAAGGATTTATGCAGTGTCATATTGTTCTGTGTCTTCTTTTCCACTGCTAATTTTTGTGGTGCTTTTTGTTTTGCTCTATTGAGCTTTGGGCTGTTTTATAGAAATCCTAGGTGTTTATGGAAGTATCTGTTGTAACCTCAAGAGCTCACTGCACTTTTAAGTATCTAGTGTGAAAGGAGATAATTTCTGCAGTCCCCGCAGCTGACACATGAAGGCATTGCTTCAGCTGAATGTATCACACTATCCTCACCACATTCTGCTTCAGCTCTTCCACCATGCTGTAAAAAATGCAAAAATTAGTTTTGCCTCCATGAAGCCAAGGACGTTTTCTTAATCTGAATCAATCTAGTTACTTTTAAAGACTTAGACAATGCCCATGGATGTATTCAAAAAACAGTTACACGGACAATGAACACAAAGGGGTTTTTTACAATAAATCATGCCATCAGCTCCCTCTTTAACAGTTTCATATGTTTTAAGTTTCATTGCATCTATACAATCAAAAGAAGACGAAGTCTGTTGGAAACTCAGGAGACAAGAAGTCTGTTCTTAGTGTTACCAGAGTACTGCTGCTTAGCCTGTGGCCAATTGTTGTTATCTTTGGTTTCTCTCCAACTATTCCTTGATTCTGTTTTCATGGGAAATCCTTGGGGGAAAAGGTTAGCACATCTTCTCATGCAGTGGCCTCACTCCTCCTCTTTCCCCAGTGTGAACATGAAGAGTAGCCTTGCTCAGACAAGAAAAAGGTCTAGTGTCTTTTCTCTAACAGCAGCAAGCAGCCTAGGAAAGAGCGTAACAGCACAGCAGGTAGGTAGTAATACACTTACAGACCGTCTAGGCTATATAGGTGTATTACTCCTCCTCCAACTACAGGCAGCGGTTATATCTCTGTGTCTGATATCCTTAGCAGCCCTTTTTGGCAAGTTAATTTCTTGCCAATTTTGGCTGCATTTTGCTTTAACAGCTAATATGCCAAGAGGATATCCATCCTCAGATATTCGTAATCTGGTAGCTGTGCCATAGCTGTCACTGTCAATGTGTAGCCATTGTGCAGGAAAATCCAGAATTTCTCACTAGTACAGTACTACTCCCCACTATTTCATAAATTAAGACGTGATCAGAGGTGGGTCACTGTTATACAAAGGGATTTTCATGCATGGTCATGCTGAAAATACAGAATGGGTGCTAAGAGCTCTCCTAGACAAATTATTTTCCAGCATTCAACAAACTATTAACTTTCATGCTAGTTTTGCTCACGTTCACTCTTTCTCCTGAGCCTTCACTGCTGTCTTAAGGTACTCCCATTACATGGAATTACTTGGATTTAGGAGGCACCCCTGGATGGTGAGGACCTGATCTCTGGTCTTTGTAGGCTCTAGCAATTGGCTGTTATGTTCTTCATAAACAAATACAACCTAAGGCAAACATTAGCTTCTCACACTTTCTCCAGCAAATATGGGTTTAAACGTGGGGGGAAAAAACAAACTCTAAGACCGCCTCTCAGCTTTCAATAACTTCTGCATTCAATTTTTATGTTTTATTTTCCCTCATCCTGGAAGGAAAGCCAAGCAGTAGAAATCATTAATCTCTAACCACAGTGATTTCCTGAATGCCAGAGAACTGCTGTCAAAACGAAGGATTCACTCACTGCTGAAACATCTGTATTAGATTACTGCACTTTCCTTTTTGCTCCTGCACCGTGGCCTGCAATCAACCACTGCTCCAAACCAGAAGCTGGAAGCAGCTGCAGATTTCAAAACCATTCCAGGCTTCCCCTATCTAACAGTGTTGCAATGTAACTTTTACAGCAAAGACATATTTTTGGATTTTATGAATGCTTCTTTATCCAAACACTGCACAGCAAACAGTAAATCCTGTTTCCTTCCTGGAACAGAGCTGGAAAAGAATCGGTGTTGGGTTCCTATCATTTTTTGATGTGGCCTTACTAATTTCTCTCTGCCTCACTTGCCACATTGCTGCCTCTAACCTGTACCGTTTTCTCCCATTGACTGTCAAGCTGCTCATAACACACACTTTCTGGAAGTGTATTTTTCTTCTTTTCCTCTCTGTATATTCATATTCTAGTCCCTACTAAAAATAATGATGATAGTTTTAATAAGGACTGATCTTCCTTGACCTGATTTAGCTCTTTAGCTAGCTGACGCAAGAAGATTATTCATTGTCTTCTCCAAAGTAATTTCCATGAGTCTTTGGGAGTCATGTCTTCTGTCTGATTGACTCATTAGATTTCAAGATCCCTAATGTCCAAAATCAGAAAGATTGATTTGGATAGTACCTTCTGGGAGTTTGTTCCTGACTTGCATGTCAGACCTGGATTTCTCTTGAGAGGTAGTAACTCAGACAGACCCCGTGGATTTATCACCAGAAGAAAGCATGCTTTACCAATTGCCCTTGAGGTATTTGTTTTGACACCCGGCATGTTGCTGGGATGTTGTGTGACACCCACCCTCTCCCAGGGTCTCCACAAGAAGACTCTCTGACTTCCAAGGAAATGTTCAAAAAAGAAAAAAGGGAGGAAGTATGTGGGACAGCACCAAGTAAAAACAGTCTCTGTAAAATGGTGGCTGTTTGCACACTGAACATTGCCAAGATGTCCTCAGACTGAACTTCAACTCTCCCAGCCTTTGCAACCTGCAACCTTGTGAGGCAACTGAGCCTGGCTCACCAGGGACCATGGTGATCCAGGAAATCTAACAGTGGAGACAGAAAATTTGGCTCCTTTCCCCAAAGGATTTTGGTTAATACCTCTGTTTCTTTGTCTTTAACTGGGGGATAATATGTAAAATATTTTTGAAATCTATCTCGAACCTCTTCCTTCCAGTTGGGATGTGCAATTTGAAAGACACACTCAGGAAATGAGGCTAGCCCTTCAATAGTGGGAACTGAGATCTGTTCCCGCATTTGGGATTTGGATCTCCCACTCTCCTCCCTGGAAGATCAGGAAATAGGTTGTATGCTACTGGTGGTTTCTTGAAAAGTTTTAGCTTCAGAAATACCCTGATAAAAAGTTCATCTAACAGTGTTGTCTAAAGCACCTTGGAGTGTCACAGAAGAGGAGGTAAGATGACTACCTCCCCTTCTCTACAGCAGCCAGGTGTCACAGCCACTGGTAAGGCTGCTGAGCTTCCATAGGGTTTAGGAACCACATGGAAGACTTCCAAACCCTCTGGAAGGTCATTTGCAGAAACAGGGAAACTGCAGCTCCGTATCATTTCCCATCTGAAGACACATCCTTACAGTGGACAACAGGGAAGACTGATTCATCTCATTTAAGCCTTGCAAGGGGATTTCTTTCAGGCTTAGCAAGGGCATCACATGTGTTACATCCTTGGATAGCATTCACCTGGTAAATATATCTGCATATGCTCACAAAGAAGTTGCTATTTCAAGCTCTGGAGTCCCAGGCATATTTTTATCTATCACTGTCCGTTCTCCAACCTGGCTCTGCTTGCTATCAGAAAGCCCTGCCCTGGAAGGCCAAGTTCACTGTCTGCAATGACAAAGCACCACAGAATCGCTTGGTAACAAGTAATAAGAAACCGATGCTGTCATCCAAATAGCCCAGCTGTTCCAGTAAGGTCATTGCTTTAGCAAAAATGGCCTTAATGGGGCTACTCTGACCTGGTTCACCTCCAAACTAGAGAGCTATCAGCAATGTTTTCTCGCTTTTACTAGCCATGACGAAGCTGGTGTTCGCTTCTGGCTCTAAATCAGAATGCAGTCATGCAGCCCCTTTAGAGCCAGGGGGAAGAGAACAAGCCTATCTTACATGTGTCATGCTGAAAGCAAACATCTGGTGAATGCTTTGAGATGCCCATTGCTAGGCATGTTGCTAAATTCATTAGCACTTTTAACTCTGCAGGTTGCATCAAGTTGCAATACTTGGGCCAGCAGCTAGAGATATTATTCTCCTCTTCTTTTAATAACTTTGGATAATTGTACATGTGTGACCTCCTTATTGGAAATAATATTCCCAGACTAGGAAACTGGTGGGTTAACATCACTCATGGGGACGCTTTGTTAGTTTAACAGGGGGATTGGCAGGAGCCGAGCTGAACCACGTGAGGTTTCAAGCAAAAAGACCCAGAGATGCATTTCTGACCTTTCATGGGGAGGTCAGGGACGGCTGAGCTGATCAACGAGGTGTTGAAACACGGATAAGGAGATGTCCTCCTCCTGCTTTCAGTGCTGCCAGGGGCTTCCATTTTGCAATGGATTACATTTTAACAGGAGGAAAAAGTGAGGCATCCAGAAGATCCGTAACAGACCCTAATTACACGTGCTGTAGATACAAAGAGGTCTTTAAGATTTTGAAGCAGAGTGGCAGCCAAGCTCAGTCCAGCCTTTGCATGCTCCCAGGCACCACAGGAGTTCCTGAAGCAGCCACATTTGGAGCAGGAGCACTGGGTAAGCAAACACAGCCCAGGCTGGCTGGTGTTGCATGCCACCAGAACTGGCAAGACAAACCTCTGTCAGGAGGGATTTTGTTCGAGCTGGACGAAGAAAAAAGCCAGCTGGACAGTATTTTGGTATATTGGGCCAAATTTCTCAGAAGATATAAAACAGGATGGTGCCATTATTTCTGTGGGGGAAAGGTGTCAGGATTTGTTCCCAGAGGGCTGGTAAATGCCCTTATTTGTACTGAGAGAGACTACAGGAACAAGCCTCCATTAGACATTGCCACTCGCTGTTGGCATTAAAAGCAAGAAAAAGAATGATGCATTGGGGTTTTTTTCCCCCACACCACTTTGCTTTGCAAACATTTCATGCAGACAAGACACTTGTGTGCTTTTACCTAAGTACAAGCTCGACTTCCACTGTTTAAAATTTGGTCTCTGTAATATGCACGGCATTACATTGAAAAGGAAACAGAAAAAACACCACCAGCAAACAGGAGAGAAACAAAGCTGGCAACTGAAGATATTCATGCAAGAGAGATTTTCTTCCAGGTGAAGTTTTCACACTGAGCCACCCTCAGGTCGTGGCTGTACCTACGCCATGTGTCCTTGCCCACAGGTAGGTGGCTTCAAGCACACATTTTATTGACTCCTACCTCGAGGTGAACAAGAGGTGAGGAAGCCAGTCAGGGGGTGAACTTGCTTAATGACACAGAAATAAATTACTTCAACATTTATTCCTTATCTGCTAATACTTTAGGTGGCTTATTAAAAAACAAAACCAAACCAAACAAAACAAAATGAAACTTTACAGACATTGAACCCAAATCTTTTTAACCTGGCACAAGGTAGCTGCTAAAGTAACTCTGGTTATTTCTAACTGAAGGCAAAGTAGAGGAACAGCACCTAGTTTGCAGATTTTAATTTTACCCTGAGCATATACCACAAGTTTTCATGCCATGTATTTATATTTGTTTGTATTTACTTGTGCTAAATTAGAGGGTTGAAGCCTGGAAGGTCCCTGTGTTCACTTAAGAAAGCAAACAAGATACTGGAAGAAGTAACTTCAATTTATAGAAATAGTATATATTTATTTATATTTATATTTATGCATCGTGCAAACTGATTTACTAAAAAGGTTTTAGACTGTTGGGCTTTGTTGGAATCCAGATCATTACCTTGCTTCTAAAGCACATTCCTGGCCTCGACTAACACATGTAGGTCAACTCACCTTTTTGTCCCATCTCTGCCAATGGTGCAACCTCACGGCCACCCAGTGCCACCGTCTGCTCTGTGTGCTTCTCTCCTTGTGGCCACACCACTTTCTCCCCCCTCCTTTGCTGCAGTCCCCTTTGCCCACATCCTGTCGTGCTCTCTTTTCCAGGATGACACATGGACAGGTCTATAGCAGGACCAAGCTTGGAGGTGCCTTCACATGCCTGCACCCTGCCGGACACTATGTGGTCTCCCAGCCCAAAAACCCTCATGCCCTGCAAGTATCCCCTGCTCCCGATTGCCAAAGGGAAGTTCTCAAGCCAAATACCCGGGACCCTCTTTGTTAACCCTCCCCTCCTCCCAGCGCTGCTGACAACTGCATTTTTCTATCCAGCTCCTATATCCTCTGTTTGTTTAAACAGCAGCTGTTGGGACAACGACTTTCTCAAGTTTTATGGTTATCTTATGGTTGCCGGGATGGAACAACGTCATGACAACTTCTCTTTGTGGGCCAAGTCCTAGTTTGGTATCCTTTTCCAAAAGCTGCTTCTCAGGACTTTTATTTATAAACAAAAGAGTCAATCATGAGAAGCAGATTTCCACGAATCAGAGGGGCTTTGGTTCAGGGTTCTAATCGTACCTGCCATTTGAGGCTGATGATAGTCTAATTTCTAACTGGCAGGACGAAATACAGTAACGGCAAATAAATACTGACATCTGGGGGAAGTGAAATTTCACAAAGAAACAAAACTGCCAACAAAAATATTTTTTCTGTGATAATGGAGAAACCCTTTATTGCAATTTTGACCTTTTGTAGCATTTTTATTTAAATATTTTGTTATGCTGTGATTTATCTTTTATGCTATTATTTGCTTTATTCTATACATAGGCATCTGCTCTTTTTATATAATCATTAGCGATTGTTCTGCTAAATGCTAATTCTGTTAGTAATTTCTGAAGTAATTTGCCTTATGTTTTGCTCATTCCCTCCTGAAAAAAAGTGTTTCGAAATGCAGTACTAAAATGTTCTGTTTGGTATTGAAGTATTTTCTTATATGGCCCTTAACAGAGCGAAAGACAAAAAAAGAACATCCCTGAGGAATGCTTCATTTTGAACACATCAACATTCCCACTGAAATAACAAACATGTCCAACCAGCCCTATAAACCACACTTATCTGCTTGTTCTATCTACCCATCCCACCTGCCTTGGCTGCCCAGATATCAGCATGGCACTCAGAGCTGGTCTCCTTGCACACAAAAAGTCTGGCCTCTTTCCTTGGCTCCTCTCCAGTGTATTAGGCTGTATCTGAGGTTTGGGGTGGAGATTTGCTCCTCCTGAAATGCCTGTAGCCCGTGCATGTCGACAGGCACTGATTGCTGATGGCCTGAAAGATGCTTTGCCACCTCGTTTTATGCCACCTCTCGTTTTGAGTTCGGAGGGGCTCCTGTTGGCTTCAGCCTCGCTCCTCCTCTTGCTGTGTCAGGTCTTGCACCCAGGAAGCCAAAATGATTTCTGCCTCTGAGAATCTTCACTGTCAATCACAGCCAGGCTCTGTAAAAGCACCTTCGTTGCACTAAGAGAGTGGTCAGAAATAAGGAGTTAATGTGCTTAGCAACCCTTTTCCTTTCCTTCCTTTTTTTTTTTCTTTTTCCTTTTATTTTATCTTTTTCCCTTTATTTTACCTTTTTCTATTCAGTTGTTCCAAAATTAAATTAAAACCCATAAGAGGAAGGTAATAAATTAATCTCTGCACTAGCTGGCAACAAGCCATGAAATAACAGCAAAGAAAGTTTTGGCTAGACCAGGGGAGATTTTCTAACTGAGAGGATAGGGAGGCATTGCAGTGTACTGCAGGAGGAGAAAGCCACCATGAAGGATAGGTTTGGAAGAGGCAACTCTATCTTCAGTAAAAGGGGCTTGGGCCAGATGACCACTGTCCCTCCCACGTGTGGTCTAGGCACCACTGATGGCCACCAGAACTGCAGTAGGGTAGCAAACAGTTAAAAAACAAACCAAATCCAAAGTAGACACATTCACACGCAAAGGAGAAAACTGGCAAATGTAGTAAATGTAGTAACGGTGTTGATGTGATAGTGGCTGGGATGGTTCTGGGGACCGGGAAGACAAGGGGAAAGGGAAGATATAATACATGTCTGGGCAGGTAGGTCTCACGAGAGAATTGTCTGATTTTCTTTTCCCCTACCTTTATCAGTCAGCTAATACAAGCTATTTCATCTCTTTATTCTTCTTGCCTCATTAATTAAGACATAAACAATTCAAAGTGTAGCCTGATTTTTCATAGAATCCAAACAAAGTTGCAACAATACAACACTATCATTAAAACATACATTCATCACACAATCTTCACAAACTCCACATGCATCAACAAAAAAAGAATTCCCCACACCAAAGTCAAAATAACACCACCACAACACCAACAAAGGGGGACAATTTACGCATACTCCACCCTTCGTCCCTTAACCATAATTAAAAGAAAAATTCCCCACAAATGCTCTCTGGTGATGGCCAGTCCATGTTTTTCCCATTACATCTCCCAGTTACTGTCCTTATCTGGAATTTCTCAAGAGCCCCATGTTGGGCGCTGCAAAGGACAGGTCTCTTGCAATCACTTCTAGCCCATTTTTAATATGCTTGAAGACCAGGGGTCAGCTGGACATAGGAACCAGCAGAGCTAACTGACCTCCAGCTGGATACAGCCTCAGAGGGACACGCAGTGAAGACCAATCCCATCTTCCCAAGAGGACTGTTGAATCAGCTGCCCATGGCAAGGTAAGCCCATCTTTACAACCACTTAAATATTATCATTTCAGCGCCATTCTGCTTTGGATGTGAGCAAGATCCATCTCTCCCAGCTCAGGACCTGGGAGATGCTCAGGCAGCTGCACTGCAGCTTTGCAGAGCAAAGGGTGCGCCCAAGGCATGACTCTCCTTGGTGAGCCTTGTAAAAACCTGGAGTACATGCAAATGTTGACCAAAATCCTTTAAGTTGTGGGTTTTTTCACTGAAAAATTGCCTTTCCTTTTCAAGACTCAGGTGTAACATGTAATTACAGTGTGACAAACACTCTTCATCAGGTGTGTGTGGCTTTCTTTTTATTTAAATAGCCTTGTTCACACCGCTATATGGCACTACCCAAGTCCTAGGATAAACTCTGCCCCGAAAGGGTAAAAAAGGGTAAAAAAAGAAGGAGGAAAGAGATATAACACATCGAGAGAGGAAGGAGCCGTACCTCCTTACACCTCAAGCCCAACAGATTGGCAAGGTCCCAGGTGCTCACAGATCTCCGTGTGTGTTTACTTCAAGACCTTCAGTTGTTCCATGCAGACCTCCCCAAACACTTTTATTTGGGTTTAAGTGTGTTAGTATAAACCTGTTCCTCATTAGTTTAAATTAACTGTAATAACCCTGGTTGAGACTGAAACAAGGAGACAGATGGAAAGCAATGAGGTAACTAGATCTTAATAAGTTGATGTTCGCTTGCTGAGCTGTGGTGATGGCACGGGACGTGGTCTCTCCTCACCCTGGTCGGGAGAGGAAAGGCATCAGTGCAACCTCAAAGATTTTATGCATGGCTGGGGCAGGTCCGTCAGCCCTGAGCAGCACATGAGGTGGCAGCCCCAGCCTTATTCTCATCAAAAGCTGCACCTTCAGCTCAGCTATCCCATCCCTGCATCCCATTCAAACCCTGCCATCCATGCCAGCTCCAGCCTCTCAGCAATTTGGGCAAGTTGCCTTTGGCTTCCTGAGAGCGGGGAGGAGGAGAGCTCACCCAAGGAGGGCAAGAAGCAGGGTAGATGCGATCTTCACCCTAACAGCATTTGGTATCACATCATTTGGGAGAAACCTCTCTTTTCTGATCAAAAAGGTGGTTAAAACCCATGAGAAGCTCAGTCCAGTCTTAACTTTGGAGAAAGGCACGTGTTTTTTTTTATCTCTGCATGTCACTGGATAGATTAGATGAGATATATTTATCTAGACAGCAATCTGTGTAGCTGCAAAGATACAGCCACAAAATTCCATGGGTTGAGATCATCCCATGCTGAGTTTAGCATCCCAGCACTTCATTTTGGTGGTTGACATGTTTTGATCAAAACATAAGGAAAATGGGTAATTTGACCTCAAGTGTTGGGTGTTTGGGCTTTTTTTTTTTTTTTAAATTCACATGAACAAAAATAAGGGGTTTGTTGGGTGGGTTTTTTTAAGAAAAAACATCCTTTTGAATATTTTCCTTCTACAGTATTTGTTCCTGTTTGCTTGTGTTTTCCAGTTGCTCTACTTTGCTTGTTCTCAGCAGGGTTCCTCCTAGGAAGGACGCAGAAATCTTAAGGAAAAGAAAAATGCATGAAAGGAATAAGGAAGATAAAAATATGTCATTTCCTGCAATGATTGTCAAAGAAAATAACAGAATAAATGCACTGTTATATTTTTGACCACTCTTAGATCCAAAGAATCAACAGATGTCCATGCTCTGATAGCGCAACAGTTAAATCACCTCACTGTCCACTTGGTCTGCCCTTTAAAGTAATTTTTTAAGAAAGAAAAGTTGAAAAATCCTGGATAAACACACTCCAAGGAAATATTTCCTGTGTACAGCAGAAACGAGCCGAGGGAGAGCCCCCGTTCAACACTAGGGTCAGTCCCCATCACAATGTATGGAGGCAGGAGAGTGGGGTCACTGGGAGGAAACCAGTGTAAACAGGATCTGCCTTTATCAGTGGGAAAAAAAAAACAACCTTATTTAAATTAGCCAGAAATATGTGCCTATATGTTTTAATCACAAACTGCCGTTTCTAAGTATTGAGGCAGGGTTAAGTCACAGACATGGAGCTGCCGATCACAGGCTGTCACTGGATGCAAGACGCTGATTGCCCCTTCTGCTTTTGCAAGGAACTAGTGAGGGGCAGGCCATGCTTGCAGCACGGGCAGCATGCCTGGGCTGGAGAGGCAGGATGGGAGGACCAGGGTTGGCTTGGGAAGGATGCTTGCTGGAAGCCCTGGATGCAGGGCAGGAATGGAGACCTGCCAGCCTTGCAGAGCACCCTTCTTGGTGGGACACTGGGGCTGGAGGAGACCTGCCAGCCTTGAGGAGCATCCCTCCTGATGAGAGGGCTGCGGGGGACCTGCCAGCCTTGAGGAGCATCCCTCCTGGTGGGATGCTGGGGCTGGGGGGGACCTGCCAGCCTTGCAGAGGTGGGGTGCGGGTGCCTGTTGCCTCCAGTGAGGGGGTGCAGCCCCCCCAGCAGCGCAGCGCCAGGACCCCCGGGGCTGGGGGGGGACGGGACCCGCCGGGCAAACCCTGCGCGCTGCTGCCCCCTGGCGGCGGCGGGCGGCGCCGCGGTGGGACGGCAGCACCCCCGGCGTCCCTGCCCCCCCCCCGCCCCGCGACGGGTGTCTGCACCCCA
>VYZM01019543.1:352394-408990 GCA_013398915.1 Dromas ardeola | reverse complement strand
GCGGGGGGAGCGGAGCAGCGCATCCCGCCTGCCCTCCATCCCTCCATCCCGGCCGGGGGGACCGAGCCTTGCGCCGGGGTGGGGGGCAGAGCGAGGTGCTGAGCGAGTCTCGGAGGGGGCTGCGGGGATCATGCCGGGGGGGCTGCGCCTCGGCATCGCTTTCTCCTCGCCCTCCATGGAGCCCGGACTTTTTCTACAATGACTTTCTCTGAGCTGAGCAATGGCAGCTTGAGTGGGAACCAGACGGGACAGGGTAGCCAGAGCGGTGCCAACCGGTCCTGGGGGCTGCAAGGTGAGGAGACCCCCGAGGGCAACGGCACCACGCTGACTTTCGCCTTGGACGTGCAGGCGGTGGGCGTCGGGGTCTTCCTCGCTGTCTTCATCCTCTCGGCCATCGTGGGGAACATCCTCGTCATTCTCTCGGTGGCTTGCAACCGGCACCTGCAGACGGTCACCAACTACTTTATCGTCAACCTGGCCATCGCCGACCTGCTGCTCAGCACCACCGTGCTGCCCTTCTCGGCCACCTTGGAGGTGCTGGGCTTCTGGGTGTTTGGGCGTATCTTCTGCAACATCTGGGCGGCGGTGGACGTGCTGTGCTGCTCTGCCTCCATCATGAGCCTGTGCATCATCTCCGTGGACAGGTATATCGGCGTCAAATACTCCCTCAAGTACCCCACAATCATGACCGAAAGGAAGGCTGGGGTCATCCTCGTGGTGGTCTGGCTCTCCTCCATGGTAATCTCCATTGGGCCACTACTGGGATGGAAGGAGCCGCCACCACCAGATGAGAGCATCTGTAGCATCACGGAGGAGCCGGGCTATGCCCTGTTCTCCTCCCTCTTCTCCTTCTACCTGCCCCTCATGGTCATCCTGGTGATGTACTTCAGGATCTACGTGGTGGCCAGGCGGACAACCCGGAGCTTGGAGGCAGGGGTTAAGAAGGAGAGAAATAAATCCATGGAGGTGGTACTGCGCATCCACTGCCGCAGCGTGCTGGAGGAACCTCTCTCCAGCACCCGGAGCAAGGGGCACAACTTCAGGAGCTCCCTCTCTGTGCGGCTCCTCAAGTTCTCCCGTGAGAAAAAAGCAGCCAAGACCCTTGCCATTGTCGTGGGTGTTTTCATCCTCTGCTGGTTCCCGTTCTTCTTTGTCCTGCCTTTTGGTAAGTGACCCTTTCCCCTATCTCAGCCCCACTGAGCCCCCGGGAGCCTGCTTCATGGGAAAAACTTTCAGGACACAACTCATGCGTGGAGGTGAGGGATAGGTAACTGGTAGGTGAATAAATCAGCAATGAATTAATTCAATTAATTAACACTTATTCAATATTTATTAATCAGAGTCATATAATCAATCAAAGTAAATAGCAAATGAATAAAATAGCAGCATAATAATTTGTTTAATTAATTCATTCTGCATTCAGCAACTTAATTAATGAAGTTCAGGCTGAGGAGGAGGCAGCTCTGTTTCAAACAGGCTGTAATTATGGCAGAGAGGTCTCCAGACAGCTTTGCCATCCCTGCCTCCAGCCTCCCTTCCTTCCGATTTTGGAGAGGGCACCTGGATCTGCCTTTATGGGCCCAGGGCTCCCACCTCTGTTTTGAACTGGTGAAGATGTTGGAGACCAGTGAGGTCTGATCTCCTCAAGGAGCATGTCAGAGTCTGAAGCATAAGTCTCACTGACTTCCCAGGATGACAATGTTGTGTAGGGACCTGGAGCAGGACCAGATCTTACCTACAAGGGGGATGGTCCTAGGTGATTTCCCAGGTCTGATCCACCTCCTGCAGGAGTTGTGCCCACAGCTCCTGGCCCTGCCATGGTGCCTGTGTCACCGGGTGCTCCGTTGGGGTTGTCTGACAGGTTTCGTGCTCTGAAGTTTTGGCAAGCTGTTTGCCCGGCTAAAAAGGATGTAGACCCCTGTGTACAGAGAAGGCCGAGCAGCCACAGCCCTCCAGGGAAGTGTGATGTTCAAAGCAACGTCCCCTTTCAGCACCAGTGCTACCTACAGCCCATAAAGTGCAGGAATGCACCTCTTCATCACCACCTCATCAGGCACCCGTTTCAGGGGATCAGATTAACCCTCTGGAATGGTGTAGCTAAACCTAGGGGGGGGAAAAAGAGATTTAAATAACTTATGCAAAGCAGAGAGGTCTGTCACTGCATCTGCTCAGTGGGACCTGCATGTCCCATAGCCCACCAGGGACTTGTGTCGAAGTAACCCTGCAGCCAGGGAAACATATAGCTAGTTCTGCACTTTTTCTCAGGATTTTTAAAAAAGTCAATGGAAATAGCATTGTGACCACAAGACTAATTTTGACCTGCTGAGGTTCTGATCTGCCTCCAGCATTGTGGCTGTACCCCTGGGGACAGCTTGGAGCCCAAGGCTATTAGACACCTAATTGAGGCCACGCGATCCCCATCTGCCCTCCAGGGGGACAATTCACCAGGATCAATGGTGCCTCAGGAGCAGAGGTGTCCCTAGGGTGGTGGATCAAGGGTGTGGGTGTCTGGTCTCACCATGCTGCTGTCTTGTACCTCTCTGCTTCAGTTTCTCTCTCTGAGTGAGGGTGGTATTTGGTGAATTTATCTCAGCTCCCTATAGGGGTGAAATTGCAGCTGTGAAGAGATTTCACCCTATGCGAGCATGGGGGTTCATGGCATAACTCAGGCAGGGAGCCGTAAGGCTGCTGTGAACTTCTCTGACTGCAAACTTCTCTCACTGAACTATCCCGTCTGACTGTGCCTCAGTTTCCATTTTATTGATGAGGTGTATTGGGGGATTTTTGTAGCCTGCAAATAAATAGCTTGGGAATCATGGGGCTCAGGGAGACACCAGTACCCGAAGGCTGAGCTCTCTGGGCAGCCCTGGTGTGACACACACCTCCTTGGCCAATCAGAAGGGCAGGAACCAACCCTGAATCTCATTCACACCTTTACACCTTACAGCCAATGAAGCCGGGAATTGGAATCCTGTTCCTCTGAGTTGTTCCCAGTACTTGGAAATAGAGAACAAACATCAGGCAAATACTTTTCAGTGGAAAAAATATTTTATTTTGCTTTACCATATCTGTCCTTCCTTGAAACTCTTGAACCAGTTTCTCACTGATGTAAATCATTACCATTGCACCGAAGACAAAGGAGACACTGATTTACACCAACTAAAAATCCAAACTTCATTCTTTAAGTACCTCCCGTGAACCCATTTGCTTCCTCAAAGCACATAACTTGCCAAGCTCTTTATAAACATAGTTTTGATCTTTACTTCCTGCTGTATTATACATATAATATAAACACAGCAAAAGTTCATTTATTTTATGACTACAAAATACGCTGCCTTTGATTTCACCCCCCTTTTATTAATTGCAATTTCCTATTCAAATCTGAGAACCATTCAATGCTACCTTGAAGGAGAACAGAAATTTCTGCAAGGAATAATCTCTGATTTTGCAGCTCAGGAGACAGGTCTGAAACTCAGAGAAATCAGCAAAGTTCACAGTAAATCCACAAATTGAAACATGCTGGGACCAACTCTTCTTGAAAAGGAGATTGTAAATGGTTAAGTAGACAGGCTTTTTTATTTGCTTGTTAGACAAACTTCCACGAAATAATTTGCGGCCAACTGGAAATGATATTGATACACATTTTAAATGAAAATGGAACACTGGTGAGAAACAAAAATCACTTTCAGTTGAAGTGAAACATATTATTTCAATTTAAGAAAACGGTGCATGGAAGTTTTTAAAAAAAATGAGTACTCAGATACATTTCAAAATGAACTGTCACATTAAAATGGATAAGTGATCTATTATCTTCTGAAAATATTGGAATGTTTTGACTTACTTTTTTTCAATTTGACATGAATTTGCAAGAAGTTATCATTGAGTGGCTTACACTGTTGTCTGACTGTTGTCTGATTATACTTTTAAGGGATAAGTAAATTTGTCAACTGAAAAAAGACTCCCAGCTCTACTTAGCATGGACTGAGCAATCAGAAACTTCTGTACCAGCCCTGTCATCGGTGTCTGTGCGAGTCTGCACGCATCTTTGCATCTTTCTGCCAAATAGTTTCCATCTTAGTTAAAAAGGAGTAATATTTATCCCATCGGTGTTCAGAAGCTGAAATAACCAATAATGGTAAATAACAGAGCCTATTTATGTGCTGAATGTTGCCTGCCATTTCTCCATGCTTGAATAATCTACAAAGATTCTCCTTTAAATCATCTCGAACTCCTCAATACCTCCACAGCCTATTTATCAGCTGAGTAATTTAGCTTGCTTGGGTTTGTGATGCGTATCCCCAAGCACAGGATGCCATCACCAGGAGTTTTAACACAATTAACAGTCTGCATGGCTAATGAGACTGTTTAAGCAGCTGGCTGTTCAAGAAAAGATGAAATCCTAATTACCCACAGAACTCTTGTGTGGGTTGTATTTTTTGGCGGGTGTGCAGTAGAGCTCTACTGAGCTGCTTTGTCTGTTGATCCTGAGCGGTGGCTGTGTGGTTTATGCCAGGGTGCCTCCTCCCTTAGCAAAGACCTATCAAGAGAACATAACTGGAGGCTTCTCAGGGATGTGGGGCAGGAGTTTAAGGGCGTTTTGTAGTTTAGGGTTCATCTCCCTTTGGTTGTCTCGGACATCTGTGCCTTCATCCCAGCTAGGCATAGCATCATGGAGGTGCTAGTTGGAAGGGACCGGGACCTCTGAAGGTCCAACTGCCTTTCTGAGCAATGTTTACACCAATATCAGACCAATCAGTCATATTCACCCAAAGCTCTCTTTAGCTTTCCAAAGGGAGTGCCTGAAGGTGTGATTCACCTGGCCTATTTTGGACATCCTCCTTAGGACGAGATGGATTGTGGTGTCAATCTGCCTCTTCTTCTCCCTTGATTACAAAATCAGCCAGGGGCAACTAACCAGGTGATGATGTCTGCACTGCAGGTAGGATGTATCCAGTCTGGATGGTTTTGAATCTAATGGAAGCAAGATACCTGGGTGAGGGAAAGCTCAATCCTGTGTTGGTACAAGCCTTTATTAGACACTGGAAAATCAACACAGAAATTCTTTCTTAAGACACACAACCATAGGGGCTTCACTGGCTCGTCTGCTAATGGAAAATCCGGCTAAAAGTTTGGTACTGGATTTGTCCTTGCATTAAGGCATCTATGCAACGGGTCAAGGGACCAGAACCCTCTATAAAACACCTATAGATAGTTACCTGCTTTCTCAAACCTGACCCAGTAGGAAGTAAGTAGGAATAGGAGGAGGGATGGAGCCACTCTTCAGTGGCTGGGGAGCATGTAAAGACAGTGTGGGACCCCGAATGGGACCATCTCAGGAGTGGAGGCAAAGACCTTCTCCATCATCACCCCAGAAGTATCCAAGAGAAAATAACCATCCCTTGGGGTCAAGAACGCACTACCCAGTACCCAGGATGGCAATTTACACTCCTCAATGGCCCTTATTTTTTAAGAAGCATAGTCTAGTCTGGGCCATGGTCTGACATGTTTGTTTTTCTTTGGATTTACTTAGAAATCAAGGACAGTGTGAGAAAGGCACAACAGCACCCATAGGTAGTACCACGCAAATGTGAAGGCGACAACCTAAGGCTCCCGTCAGCCTGTTCCTCTACAAGAAGCAGGTTACCCAGACAAGGAATGACTTGAGAGACCCCTCAGCACAAGCAAACCTTCCATATTCATGGCCTCATGTTTGCCTTGGAGCAGTGACTTGTCTGTCTTTGCAGTGGAAGTTGATATTTATTTCCAAGTATGATTCAAGAAAATAGTGTACTGGCTTTTTTACCTGCGTCCTGAAGTAAAGGCAGCTGCTACACAAACCAGGCTCAGAAAGGTCTCCTTTGAGCCAAAACAGAAATATTATTGTAGGTGCTGTTTTTCACAAGGCAGAAGTCCTTTCAGAAATCATTCTGCAGAAGATGGGCTCACAGAGGCATAGCAGTGCTCAGACATCGGTAACTGCCACTTGTAAAATAAATGATAAGGAAGACAATGTAGGTAGAAGCACATCTCAGATGAGACGAAGTCTTTTCTGGTAGAAGAGGAGAATCTAATTCTATCCTGGGTAGCATTTAGCATGGTTTACTAAGAAAAAAAGGGCTTATGTCATTACTCTGACTGTGTGCATACAAGCCTTTCCCCAACACCTGTTGAACTGTTTCATCAATCTCAATCACGTTTGAGAAAGTGCTAAAAGTCCTCAATATATCAAGTTCCTGTAAAAACGGGCAGATAGGTAAGGGAGTGGGAACTTCTGTGCTCTCCTCCACAGAAGGAAGGTTGCAGAGTGAGCTCAGCCTTTGGTTAGACATCACTAAATACTCATTAAAAATCCGCCATGACATGCAATTCCACAGAAAACCAAACTTATTTAGTTTTGTTGTGCACAGGAGGACCTGATCAAAAGTGTGATTTAAAAGGAGGAGGATGAAAGACAGACAATTCAATTACTTTGATTGTTAGGGCAGTCTCTTGTATCTCCTGGAATTTTCTAAGTCATGGTGGAATTGGCATGGAAAAAGGAATGGGCAACTGCTTTGAAATAATTAGCTATGGCCCAGGGCATCAAATCAAGTTGGAACAAGAGCAATTTGCGATGAGCTATTCCATCTGCCACACATCCCCCTTTGGTCCTGGTCCACAGGAACCATACATTCCTTAAAAATGCCAGCAAAGACACAGATCCAGTCTCAAAAGGTGCTAGATACCAGGCTTCAATTTGATTTATTGGACATCATCCAGACAACAGGCAAGATTCTTCTAATCTGGTTTGCACCACAGGATGTTTCCATCAAATGGGCTTGTGCCAAATTAGTATAAATTCATTAAATCATAGGGGATGGGTGGGTCTTCCAGCCCATCTCCCTTTCTCAGGGAAAGGTCTCTTGGCCCTAAACCATTCTTGACCTGTTTTTCAAGACCAAATTTAAAGCATTGCCGTGTGGGCAAACCCATTGCTTTCCCAAGGAAAATATACTGTTGCTTAAGTTGCCCTCAAATGTGACTTCGGCTTCTTTTCTTTTTTTTTTTTCCAGTTCAGAGTGTCTGAAATTACATTAGGGCTGTGTTGCAGCCTACCAGAATGTCATTTCTAGGGCATGATAGAAAGGGGTGTGCATGGGTGTATACAGCCCACTGGGATAACACTGGACGAATAGTCCCGGCTCAGGGCATCTGTCTGGGAGTCGTCTGCATTGGTTGTGTGTGTTTAAAGATAATGTAGTGGAAAAGCAGCCTGTGAGCTGTGTTTCTCTCCAGGGAGAATATGTTGACATCCTGCAGAAGGACACAAGAGAGAATTACAAGTAGGCACGTGGATAACGAGCCTGTGAGTAAATTATGTAGCTAAAGCATTTGACGGTGTCAATTCACTCCGTGTGCCCTAGTGTAGAAGCCACCAGAGTGCAGAACAGGGAAACAATCCCTGTGTGTTTGGAAATAGCCAGCAAAAAATTATTATTTGGACCCCAAATGAGTGTGCGTGGTTCCTTTCCTACACATTACCCTGTGTAGACGGCCAGAGACAGATGGAGGGGTTTAGTACAGTTTTTGATGTTACAAGAGATGCTGTGTTCTGGACCTCAAATAATGATTTGGGCACCCAAGTTTGAACATATGCTTTGCCTCTGCCTGGCCAAAGCAATGCAGTGATTCAGTGAAGTGCCGGGGAATAGGACCCAGATCTCCCATGACCTGTGTATGGGATTACTCTGCTTCCAGTTCACCCACTACATCACCAAATAAAACTATTTAAAGCCAAATGTCTGGTTTTATATTGCAGTGGCTTGACGCATCTGGAGGCAGTTGCTATAATGGATGTACCACAAACAGGAAAAAAATAGATCCTGAAAAATTTAAAAGTACTGTGATTCAGTGGGCAAAATGTTATAAAATCTCCCAACAGGAATTTTGGAACCAATACCAAAATATGCCATATAACATTAAATACATCTATATTAAACTGGGTCTGATGGTTTTATTGTAGTTGCACACACAAAACTTTGTCCTGGATATTCTGGGAAGGAGCTTTTAATTAGCCTGATCTATCTTCATTAATTCATATGTGGATAAATATTTGCTCATTAATTCTGATAATCTGGCTAATGAGATGTAACAAAGACTGAGCGGAAGGGTGGGAATGCTCTTTGGTATGAACATGCAAGGTGATTGTTTAATCTCTTGCTAGCAACTTGTTTTTGACTGATTTTGCCACAACAAACAGCATGAACTAGGTACTAGCAACTGCGTCACGTTAGTAACTAGCAACGTAAAGGCTTCATGCTACCTGTAGGGTTTTAATTAGAAGTGTGCTCACTTTAGTTAGTACATGCAGCACTTTTGCTCAAGGCTCTTCTGAAAATGAGTATATTTCCTTGGGAAGGCAACCTGAATTATCTTCCGATTGATCGATCAATCAGGACTTTTACTTGATATGATTACTGTGCTGTATTCTAGGTAGGGCTGATACTACCTATTAACATTACTGTACCCTTCTGGAATAAAGTCCCAGTTTCTGGTGCCAAACATTATCTATTAGGTAAAGTTTTCCATTCCGTGTCTTTGTAACAGGCTGAATTTGTTCTGCCAAATGTGAGACAAAACTAGATAGCCATATCTGAGAAAGATGACAGGAAAAAACACAGCATTCAGTTCCTATAAGAAATGTTATGGGGACAGCCTTGAGTTTAAAAAGCTCTCGCAGTACCATGAGTCAGAGCAAAAACTTGACATTTTACTCTGTTGGATTTCGGGGGTGCTTTATGTCAGAAGGAATTAGATAAAGCTGGCCCAATATGGCCAACTTCTGTGAAGTTACAGGCATCTGAGAAGAAAGCAAGTTTCCGAGGTGTTGTCAAAGATGGGCAGTTTAGGAAGACTGGAGCTTGCTGAGGGAGGGCTTTTAAGAGCAATGACCTGATGGTGTCTGATGGGCATTTCTGCTCCTCTGCAGTCCCCTGTACTGCTCATTCCCACACTGTTCCCATCTTCCCCAAAGTGGAGACAGTCTCTGACGTTGGATGCCAACAGTATATGGACTTCAGCTAATTGCTCTTCAGCTTTCTACGCAACCAACAATGAAAAACAGTTTTTTTGAGGCTGCAGTTCTTCTTATCCCAGTATTACTACCTAAACCAGTCAGATGAGTCACAGCCCAAAAGCACCAGTGTCTCCTCAGTGCCTCCAAGGGAGGCCAAAGATCCCTAGCTCTAGGGTGCACAGTACACATCTAAACTAGCTGAGACAAATCTCACTGTAAAGCCAAATTTGGGACCAGTTTTGCCAAAGTCTGACACACTTCCAGCTGGAGCTGATAGGACTTATGCTTTAAGGATGGGAAGTGCTCCATCACACCAAGGGCTCAGGAATCCACACTCAAAATATACACATATTTTGGCATTGCTTTGTAAATGGGGTGGTAAAATGGCTCTAAAACAACTTTTGCTCCTTGCAGACCTGTGAAAAGAAAAAGATACGTGCTTGCAAAATGTTTGGACATAACTGAGCTGAGTACTTTCAGATATCCATGAAGAAGCAAATAGTTCTACCATCAGAACAGAGCTGAGCGGCGTGGATTTGTAAAGTGTGGAACCACATACTGACCAGCGAGGAGATACAGAATAGCTCAACCGAGCTACCGCTCAGTTGAGCACCCACCTTTCCTTGTAACTGGTACGGCAGGGACACTGCAGAGACAATAGAGCATGATCCGGAAATTAAACTCCGTAAATATAAGAAACCAAAGTTTTGCAAATGTGATTTTCACTTTAACCTTGTCAATCTTTTGAGTCCTTAACTTTGCAATTTCCTTAGTGTTCATTTAGCAGTTTTATTATACAGGATACAGTATAACATGTCTGCAAGTTATTTTTTTGTGTGTTCAGTAGAAATCAGTGTTCACCATAGTGGTAGAATTAAACAAGACAATTTTTAACACATAACCCAATTGCAAAGAAAAGAATGTGAAAATCTTTTAAAATATTTTTTTCTCTGTATGAGAAAATACATCTTTACAATAGCTGAAGCCCAGAATCAGCAGTTGCAAAGACTGTGGTTTACACACCCCATTTTCAGCAATCACCTTTCCATGGACACTGGTGGGATTTTGAGTGGTGCCTGCAGCAACATCTACTTTTTAATATCAAGTCCCAAATTCAAGTGGCTGATGAAGAGAGGAGCAGCCTGAGAAAACAGAGGTTTTCTTTGAAATTTCTCTTTCCACATAAATTCAATTCAGGAAACCGCAGCTCCATCCCTGGTTATCTCTATATGGTACATGGCATCATTGGGTACATATTTTGTATGTCTCTTGCCCTTATTGCCCTTTACATGGTGATCTTCCTAATTCATCTACATTTCCTGGTATACCCCGCTGTCTCCCACTTAGCCAAGATACAAGTACTAGCCTAGGTTGTATCACAGTCTATACTATCCTCCAGACAAGTAGTAAGAGGAAAGTAACTCTCAGAAAAGCGATATTGTCATTGAAAACAGAAATATTCAGGGGTTTTTTGCTTGGTGTTTGGGCAAAACAAGGCTGTAAAGAGCTTTTGGCATGAATCATACTTAGTGAAAAATCCAGTTTTCCAATTAATAAATGTTTAGACTTTTTTGATGAGCCCAAGTTGTTCTATCTCCTTATTCTTTTTACACACAAAATTCCAAAGTTCTCCTAAGGTATCTAGCTTTGAGGGTTCAAAGTGGGTTTTTTCATCCATCATTCCTTACAGGATAACTTGGCCCTTCTTGTATTGAGTGGGTTCTCTGGAGGCTGTGAATCAGATTTGTTCTTTGAGCAGACCTTTTCCCAGGAAAGCCTGGTACTAACTACACCTTGTAAC
Organism: Dromas ardeola; assembly: GCA_013398915.1. Lineage (NCBI taxonomy): Eukaryota > Metazoa > Chordata > Aves > Charadriiformes > Dromadidae > Dromas > Dromas ardeola. The sequence continues at coordinate 398,134 of VYZM01019543.1, read as the reverse complement.
TGTGGTTTTCTGCTCTATGTTGTGAACTAATTATCTCCTTTCCTTGTCATGTGATAATGAGGCAGGGCTAAGTGTGGTCTCATAACCCTGAGATTGTCATTTGCAGATCAAGGCAGATCTATTGCATGCCTCAACCCAAAAGAGCTCTTCTGAGGATAGATGGTGTTTTATTCTTTTGTATATTGGCTGTTAAATGGTGGTGCAGGCATCGGTGACTTTTGCTGACGGGTCAGGCACTAGAGAAGGATAACTGCTGTAAAGTTCAGGGTGTTGTTTTTTCGTTCTTCACAGCAGGTGCTACACCAATATTATCACTATGGCTATATTCACTAGATAAATGCACCTGTTCCAGGAAGCAAACCCTGCACTTCCCCAGCAAAGTAGTGCAGAGTGATTGACATCTGCATAACTCAGGGCTAGTCCTCTTTGGAGGGGACTTGCGTATCCACATAGACACAGGGTCATATCTGGATTTCACAAGGTATCTCAGTGCCTCTAAGACTTAATCACTATTTTGAGCCATTTTTAATGCAAAAGGATCTACAATAACACACTAGTTGTTGGCAACCTGTCAAAGAAGGATTTAGGTAATCCAAGTGCCCTATCTTTCAGGAAGACCTCACATATGGGGTCCATCCATATGTGTCCCATCAGGTTACCATGTAGCACCTGTTGGGTGGTAACTCCCTGAGGGCAAGGTCTTCTCTGCGGAGTATGTCTCATCTTTCCCTCACAAGGGACCTCTTGAATGTGATCATGGGGTTGGAGACAGACAGCTCCCTGTAGCTGTGGTGGAGCCCCTCCATCCATTGTAGATTGCTTCTATGCAAGATCTGTGATAAGGGGCAAGGAAAGGAGTTGGAGGTCTGGAAGGCATGGTAGGAGATGAGGAGGAAAAGCAGAAGGCTTGGGGTGCGGTGAGGCTAACGAGGTGCCAGAAAGGCTGGACTGGGAGCCCTTCTTGTCTCCAGCAGCCCTGAGGTGACAGGGCTTTGAGGTTCCCTGAGGTGACCCCACAACAGAGGGTTTGATGAGCCCCAAAATAGAACCGTCCCCTCTCTCTCCTAATGCTCAAATTCACAAGCGTGTTTCCAAGGCCCAAATGTATTTTATGGTCTTGTTTTTGTTTACCCACCTGCTCTAGATTTGGTGTGGCTGAAAGGGTTTGGGGATTTGGGAGTGAGGGTAGTTCATGAGGAACAGCTTCAGTATTAAAGTTCAGCAGCTGGCTGCTTTCACGGGAGACCTGCTTTCCGATTTGGCAGTTAATTGCCATTCTTATTTGCTGTAAATATTTCCTTTAAAATGTCGTTAGGAACACTGAGTGATGAGCTCTTCCTTCCGAAGGCTTTACCTTTATGAGCAGTTTCCATCCAGAGATCTCTCAGCCCTTTGCACCTGTACCTGAACACACATCCCCAAATATGCTCATCCTCCTCCTTCCTCCAAAGCAAATTCCAGCCACCGCAGTGCAAAAATGATGTCTCTGGTGGGTATTGATTGGTTGCATTGACTATCTGATGTTTGGGCTGATGAGGAAACCTGCCTGAGTGTCAGAGGTAGCATTCACATGTTCCTGTGCAATGTGTGCTGGGGGCAACCTTATCCCAGTGGTTCCAGCTCCATAGTTCAAATGACTAAACAGGAAGATGGGGAACACGCACAAATGTCATCAGGGAGGGAGACAACCCGTCTGTTTCAACACTGTTCATCATGATTTTTGGCTAGGAAACTGAGAAACCACTTACACACCTGTGGTCACTTGGTAGCTCTCCAGTGCTGCTAACACACCAGCCACTTCGGCCTGTCCTGCTCTCCCTGTTTTGGTGCTGTATAAAACTGTCACATGGAAACAGAAGACTGTACTTCTCCCTGCACCATAATTTATGGGCGCGATTAGCCCAAGGATGGATTTACTGGAGTGGCTGGAACAGGATATGGCTTTTTAGCTACTCCTAATGAATAGCCTTTCTCTAAGAGGGTTCCTTAGCTAACACATTTGGAGCTGAGCCAGAGAACCACCAGGTCCAGTGGCAGAAAACCAACTGCCGGCTCGCTAAAGAGAGAGCATTTCCTCCTCCTGGGAAATTTCCAACCCAAGGCAATTCACAACTCAGTCATTAAGGCCCCCGAAATGCAACTTTTATATTTACCCCCTCCAGTAGCTGAAAAAAAAAACAACCCTAAAACATTTGCAAGGGATTCCTGCAGGGAGAAATCCCTGCCCCAGACAAGTCCAAGCTGCCTTTCTTTTTGCTCACAGTGGGTACATTGATGGCACTCAGTAAAGTAGGACCAGCAGGAGATAGCAAGTATTGGACTGGCCCCTGTCAACTCTTTCCAATACAAATCTGCCGAAGAAGCATGCCTGGAGCAGTATGAACATGAGGTGGCTGGTACCACTTGGGTTCAGGACCTGGAATCAGACCTGCCCCTCTTCTGTTCAGCAGTTTGTTCATTTATCACAGTTAATGGGGTGTGCCTTTCCCCCAGTGAGATAAAGGCTAGAGCAAATTACAGAAGTTATCTCGCCTGATCTCCTGAATTAAACAACTCCTGGCTGCATTGCCTTGCAAGACTATTGCAATGCAAGATTGCAAGGGCTAAGAAAGCACAAGACAAGAGCCAGGCTGCAAATCCTCCAAAAGATGTGCATGATGGAGAAAAAAAATACATATGGAAGCCCTGCAAGAGATTTTCCATGCAAGGATCAATTATGAGAATACTGAGCAGGGGACAGCCCCCGCTATGAAAGAAGGATGCCCCAGCCTTTGCTGGAGTGGCTATGCTGGAGCTGGGTCCAGGTCTTCTGCCATGGACAAGACCTTTGTGAAAGCATTTAAAATGGGGGAAAGCTAACAAAGAAGCTTGTTCAGAGGAAATTTTTATCCTAACCTAAAACAGATGATTTCTAGTAGAGAGACTGGGGATATCATCACGTCATGGTGCTCTTTTTTTGTGGCAATAAGCCAAGGGTGGATTAGGGCAACATGACCAGGAAAGGGATGTGAATCCCCCTGCAGCAGGAGGATGGTCCGGAGCTCAGCATTGCCACATCAGGATGGGCCGAGAGGAGGAAGTAACCAGCATAACGGGCTTATGCCACATCTCATCCCTGGCTGTTTTCCAGCTGCAGATTTCCTCAGACCAGCCTCACAGGTCGCTGAGAAACAGCCCATGGGTAATGATGGGGATCGTGGAGGGCATTGGCCCCAAAATCTAGGAACTCAGAGCCACTTTCAAGCCCCTAGGTCCACCAGGTGAAGCTGGCAATGGTGCTTTTTCTTGCCCTAGGTGAGAGCCCTCTCACCTGTGTCCCAGGCGGGGGACCTGACATGTGTATTTCCACCCCACAAGTGATTTCAGAAATGCAATTTGGAAGGGCATGGGGCACACATGCATGCATAACAAAACAGTGAAGACACCATCATCTGCTCACCGACCTAGTCTGAGCACAGACAGCAGGCCTTGTGTTCAGAGCAGCTGCCAGCTCTTGAACCTCTGCCTTCAAAGCCAAGTCCTTTAGGAGAGACTTGTCAAACTGCACCAGAAAAGTTTTTCAGCCATGGGCTATTTTTGTTCCCAGGGTCCCTTCCATAGGAATTATCTGGAAAGCTGTGAGGATGCGTTGTGAAGTCAAGCTGGCGGCCAGCCACGGGCTTGTCTGCCTCCCTCAGTATTGCACTCAGGCTGGGGACTTGGGGAAGCAAAACAGAATGACTTCACATCACAGGGTTTGCTTTCTGTGTATTCCTTATTCAGAGAGCATGCAGAGACAGGGGAGGAAGGAGCAAAGCACAGAGGTTTCCAAATTTTCCATGTGTCCCTCTCTTCTGCCTTGCAAAAGCAGAGTTATTTGGGATTAACCACACTTCCAGTGATACCACAGGGTTACGGCACTTCAGGGATCTCTGCAGGCTGGTCTATTTGGTAACCTAATGATGCACAAGCCCTTTAGTCATAGGCTTCAGCCCCTCATGTGTCAGGTGCTGTACAAACAGTAGTGTTATTTCTAGCCCAGAGGAGATCAAAGTGGTGGATCCAGATGGATGTGGGAGGCAGGAGAGCACCCAGTGTTATCTGTGTGCAGGCAGACTGCATTTTTTCCAGCATCCGGGCAAAGCAGTGGGAAATAGTGGTCTAAGTATTGGCAGGTAGCTTCTGCTAGCCTAGAAAAGCAACCAAGGAGAAGGGGCCCATTTCCATTGCGTCTGATCACCTCCGTGGCCATTGCCCTTCCTCCCTGAGTCCCCTGCCCTGAATGCCTCCTTACCAGTGCTTCCCTTCTCATCCATGCCTCTCTGATAAACGAGGCATGTCATTATTTATGGTTTGCAGGTAGGCAAAGAAGTTAGGGGTAGGACGGGAAATGAAAACTTCTATGTATAGTTGTCTATGGGTAGGTGTCTGCAATGAACTGGATGTCTCAGTTCCCAATATTGTCCATGTTTAGAGACCTAGATTGCTAACCAGATTTTGAGTGCAGTTTACTTCCCTAAGAGATGCCCAGTGTTTTCCAAGATCCCCCAAAGTAGATGATGCAATCATGTGGGGCTTTTTGTTGCAAGACAGGACCTAGAGAAGCTTCTAGGTAGAGGGACATCCAGATACCAGGAGCAGCATCCCAGGGCATTTATCTCCAGTGGTATGAGACGTAGGCAACCTCTGTGTCTATTTTAGGATGACCTGGATTGCACCCTGGATTACTTTCCCAAGAAATTCAAAAGAAAAACAGACATCCTCATCGAAAATACTTCTGGTAACCTGCCCACACAAACATTTCTTTCTCTCTCCCATAAGCTGGACTGTAGGTTGTGTCCTGAAGCCTGGTATCTTGGTGTGTCCTTACCTTCCCCTCAGATGCACCCTTCCACAGGCTAATTCTGAAGCGGTGTCCTGAAAATATAAATAAAGTGGTCACTGCTGCTTTCTCAGATGGCCTATGTGGAATCAATCTGGCTTCCTTTACATCACTGTCAAGCATTAAAAACCACACCTAATGCTTCAGTACAGGATTAGTAGGAAATATATAGAAAAGTCTTTGAAGGATGGGCTTAATCTTTGCTGTCTGGCAGAAATAGAGAAGCCATCCAAGTGACTTTACTGGGGTGATCTGTCTGTTTCTCCTGCAGGTTCCATCACTTGGCACATCTATCCAGACAAGTAGGACCCAGCTGGCCAAATAGATGGAAAACAGGGAGTTACCTGCCAATGGTGGGTTTGGCCTCTCCATTTAGGTGATTTAGTGATAGTATGGCTGTTGGATAGGATGGTGGTGCGCACAAAGCTTGTCCCATCACAGCTTTGCCCACCTGCTAATGCTGAGATGTGAGAACAAGCTTGGAAACACACAGCATGACACATGTGATGTGCAGGCTCTTCCTGGGTTTAATTAGCATCTCTTGATGACCCCAGCAGGCAGAGTGGCTACTGCTCTCCTACAGTACGGATCCATGAACTTCCCCCAAAGGTCGGGGGAATCAGGATGTGGGTGTTTTCATTTTCCTGCCGCAATGACAGGGCAAGGAAAAGTATTTACATTCAAACCAGAACTTTCCCAGTGTCTGAGGCTGTTTGAGTCAAAGGCAGCAAGGGTAGGGAGCTAAGTAGAGATTGTTTACATTGAATGTAGCCGTCAGCCTGTCAGGGTTTATTCCACACGTTCAGCTGGAAAAGGTCTGTTCCTTCTCTCCGTGTACTCTCACTGCACACCCATCAGCATGCACTTAGAGAAACCACAGGTGATTAAATTAGCAGCCTAATGTATGGAACAAAAATAATTTGCTCCAAAAACAAGCATTTACTGCTCAAAGCAGAACTGGGTGACTCACAGCAGAACTCAGACAAGCCATTGGAGAGCAACATAGCCAGAAATGTGATTGCATCTGCCATCCCACCAAGTGCATTGGCAATCCCTCAGGTGCCTTCTTCCTTTGTAGCTCTTCATCTTCTTCTTTCTCTCCCTGTTTCTCCTCCTATCTGTACCCCTCTGGCTCTGGTGTGCAAATACCACAGGCAGCTGTCACCATTTCGAGAGAGGAGTGACTGCCACTGCAGATTACCATGTTGCATTATCTTCAAAATCACTTGAGCTTCATGTGTGTCCCAGTCTCTGACCCTCTGCTGCCTGTGCCTTTGAGGAGGTCATTTTGGATCTTATTGCATCCAACTCCTAGAAACTTTCTTGTTTGCAGTGGGATCACATCCATGCCTCATTTGCAAACATTTAGTTTTGTGTCCATGTAATCTTCGTCCTTAAGTAGTTGTATTCTTTCCTTGGCTTTCACCCTTTTGACAGTCAGGTGATCAGAGGTCTTCTTCCCCTGTAGCCTCCTTTTGCTGCATTGAACAAACAAAAATTCATCCCACCTAATGAATTCCCTTTTGCCTTTATCATCCATTCTCCTCCACCAGTCCATCTGGATTTATGCCCCTTTAGAAGATCAGTGGTGGTTTGGATGCTTTGGGAGACCAGCCTGTACTTTACACTCTTGAGGATGCAACAGGCAAATGAGTGTCTGGGTAAGCAATCTTTTGTGGTAGTCCTGATGTTCCTGTTAGCAACAGTAGTGGCAGATCACACCTCCCACCTGGAGAAGAGACGGAGAAGGGAACCGCCTGCACTGTGTTGATGGATGTCCCCTGTGATTGCCAACATGCAACGCACGCAGCTTGGTGCTCTGGCTGTTAAGTCATCACTGGGTTTGGACTCTTCTGAGTCATGACACAGACATCTCCAAGGAAGAGTGCCTGAAAAAATAAATGGATGATACCTGCCAATGTCCAAGTGTATGCTCAGGGTTGTACCAGAGGGTTTATTTCATAAGCCCGTCTGTTTCGCTGCCATTTTGCTCCATAATGGACTCTCCAAAGGAACTCAGCTAGTAATAGTTCCCCAGGACACTGGAGGGGGCACACCTCGAAGCGCGAGGTACCCATCAGCCAGCGCTGAAATGTGGATTAAGAAATGCTGCTCCACTGCCAGATGTGAATCATCCTGCCTCTCCAACGCTCGCGTATGGTCACCATGGTGACTGGGTCAAGCACCTCAGAAAAATGATCTGGGAAAGTCCATTTTTCTTTCTCCCTATTTATTTCTTGTCACTTCCAAATGTCTGACTCTCACCCTTCTTCTCCAGCCTGCATTTCAAGGATAAAGTAGCTCACAGGAGACCAAGGAGAATTTATTTTATTCCAAACTGCAATCATCAAAGAGGCAATTCTACCATACGCATTTGAAAAAGGTGTCACCATCCATGAGAAATCACTTTGCTTGTGAAGAGAGAGACAGAGGGACTGGGCCAGCCATAGGTGGTATGAGGACCTGATTTCCCCACTCTTTTTCCATCAAATACTTCATCAATAAGGTTCTCGGGTGGACAGGCATTGTAAAATAGCTTGAACTGCAATAAAGCAGGCTCTCTTCAATACAGGTGATCATGCATCATACCTCCACCAGTTCTTAGCGCCCAGTACCCAAGAAGAAAGAAAACGCCTTTGCACCAGTCACGGGAACAAAGGATCTCAAGGTTAGAAGCTCCCCTTGGATGAAAAACTTAGGAACCTCTTTGTTTATGCTTAGCTGTGCTGTCCCATCTACATTTCCCAAAATGTCCCCTGGGACCCACCTCTCTTTGCAAGCCCCTCCTAGCCCCTCAGTGCAGGAGGCTTTGATTTTCTCCCTCCACCCCTTGTCATAGCAATGGACACCTCTATCTCTTGGTCCAGGAAAAAATCCTGTTCATGGGTCTGTCAGGCACACAAGCAATGGTGTCTGCATTTGTAATTGCGCTGCAAAGACACTGAATTTAGGTGTCTGCACCGTTGTCACCCTGCTACCAGCAGAGGTCCTTGTACCCGGAGCTTGTTTACTTCCATCCTTCACAAGGTTGAATCCTTCACCATTTAGTGGTTGTTGGTCTCCATCCCACTCTGAATGCCTCTTTTAATCAACTCTGCTGGTGCTAGGCTGGTCACTCAGAAAAGTTTCAGCACGAGCAAGTTTTCCCTTGATTTCATCCTCTCCTGGGTTATCATTATTGCATATTGCTCCATTTCATTCCCTACACAAAACATAACACTGGCAGGTTTTGACAGGTAAACTGGAGTATGAGTCCTGCAGATTTTGGCAGAAACCAGCAAGGCTGACATCAGAGCTAAGCAGTAGCTGTGCCTCTATTACCCCAAATACTCATAAGGAGCAAAAAAGCATCCCACTAGACAGATGTTTCCATTAAATTTGGGAATGCCTGCAAAACCATGCAGAAAAGGCCTACAAATGAAAAGCAAACTGGACTGTTTATTGCTATTAGCAAACAGAAAATAAAAAAAAAGAAGAAAAAAAGAAAAAAAAAAAAAAACAAAACCAAAACAACCCCAAACAACAGAGAATGCAAGAATGTGATCATTTGGGAACAATTCATTATTTGTTATTCCTACTAATAAAACCTGTTTGTACCGCAGTTACATCCAGGATCATGCATGTAGGAGCTGGAATTCCCATAGCAAAATGGTAATTCCTCACTCTAAGGACTTTATTGCCTTGGTTTTGTGAGCTTAACTGTGCAAATTGTTGACCTCTGGCCACCATTAGTTTGTGGGACTATCACAAGTGGTGATCCACAGCAGATGCACGAAAGAATATTAAGCATTAAAATGTGTAAGTTTTCAGTGAAAAGCTGGGTAATGAGGCTGTTGAATCACCCAAGGGAGAGCCAGAAGGCTGATAACGGTCCTTTAACAGCAGGTTTAAGATCTAGTGAAGGAATAGAGAGAATTCTTGGGTTAACAAAAGAAAATTAAACTCTGTTTTTCAAATTGACCCCTAGTGTCCTATTCCCTGTTGTGTTTTGATTAGGTTTGGTTTGGTTTGTAAACTTAAATGTAAGCAAATTTTAATACAAAGTACTTTGGGATGCATGTTCCTCCCTACCCCAGAAGAGAAGTTTTGCTTAGAAAATCTTCAACATTAAAACTTTGCATTTGTTTTTCAAATACGCTCCTTCTCTCTCATCTGCTTTGGCCAAAATAATTTGACGAGTTTGCCCTACATGAAAATTTGTATTTGTCTCCTCCAATCTGTATGCTTTTCAGTGAACGAAAGAGGCAACCAATAAATTTTTGCCCTGATATCATCAGGTGTCTTTTTTTCTGTCAGGCTGCATGACAATAGTGTCAGGAGAGATATCCTGGCACAGCCTGGAAAGCTCTTGGGAATCTGTGTGTATAAAATGATTAACAAGGCTGGATAATAAAGCGGCCACGTTACTGCAATGAACAACCATGATGTTTCTCCGTTGTACCCATTTTTTGGTTTTCCTTTGCAGAAGAAGTCCTGAAATGCACATCTGTTGCTCTGTATATCCCCAAAGCCATTTCAGGGGAGCAAGTGACCTCTTTCAAAGGAAAGTCATGGACTGTTAGCAGTGGCAGAGAGTGACAAAGGATGTTACCCAACCCTTAAAAAGCAATTACCCTTGAGCTATTCCAAAATCCAGGCAGGAAGGGTCAGTTTGACATTGTTGGCCTGCAAGTTGTCAGTGCACTTGGCCGTGGGAGCAATATCAAGGGCCAGGCGCCATGTCAGGCCCAGCCATGGAGCCAAATTCTTCCCAGTGTAACCTCGAAATACCTCTTTGAGGCTCTGGGCATAGATGGTATTGCCCATACCTCCTCACATGGGCCACAGCTGGGACACCTGTGACACGGGAGATGAGAAACAAGTGCAGATTCGTGACCATGGAGGTTCCCAGGCTAAGTAGCAAGGGAGTCCTCACAGTCTGCACAGCCAGCTCATAAATTGGACAGTTTCCTCTCTCTCAACGGGAACATCCAGGGATTTCTCCATGCCAGGACATCAAAGAGGAGATTATAACCAGCTGTCTCATGCAGCTAATTGATACCAGGCCTCTTTATTCCTCAGGGAGGTCTCTGAGGGAACCAAGCCAAGGGAGGTCGAAAAGAATGAACAAAGGAGCGTGAATGTCCCAGAATGTAAGGAGGGCAGAGGCCACCTTCTCCCCGTGGTGTCCTCTGGGAAGCAATCTCCCTGCTGGTCCAATGCACCCCCCCCTTCCCGAGGACAGAGTCTATCAGTGGAATCTGGACTGATTTGTCACCCAGCACCCACGGAAGTATCTCATCTCACCCAACTTCTTCCTCTTCTTGTTTAAATAGCCCAGTGCAAGGGCAGGACAGAATGTCAGTACAGGTTGGGGGATGAAGGGATTAAGAGCAGCCCTGTGGAGAAGGACTTAGAGGTACTGGTGGATGAAAAATTGGACGTGAGCTGGCAATGTGTGCTCGTAGCCCAGAAGGCCAACCGTATTCTGGGCTGAATCAAAAGAAGCATGGCCAGCAGACCGAAGGAGGTGATTCTCTCCCTCTGTTCCACTCTGGTGAGACCCCACCTGGAGTATTGTGTTCAGCTCTAGGGTCCCTAACACAAGAAAGACATGGACCTTTTACAGGGGGTCCAGAGGAGGACCACAAAGATGGTCAGAGGGTTGGAACACCTCTGCTATGGAGAGGGGCTGAGAGAGTTGGGGTTGTTCAGCCTGGAGAAGAGAAGGCTCCAGAAGACCTTATTGCAGCCTTTCAATACCTAAAGGGGGCTTATAAGAAAGATGGAGAGAGACTTTTTACCGCGGCCTGTAGTGACAGCTTTAAACAGTTTTATTCTAAAAGAGGATGGGTTGAGAATGGACATAAGGAAAAAAATTGTTATGATGAGGATGGTGAGACACTGGAACAGGTTGCCCAGAGAAGTTGTGGATTCCCCCTCCCTGGACGCATTCCAGATCAGGTTGGACAGGGCTTTGAGCCAGTGAAAGATGTCCCTGCCCATGACAGGGTGTTTGGACTAGATGATCTTTAAAGGTTCCTTCCAACCCAAACCATAGTATGATTCTGTGATGTTATGTCACCCCAGTGACTGGGAGTCTTTTGGAAACTGTGTCTTAGAGGAACTGCGTTGCTCCCCTCCCTGTCTCCTCCGTAGGGTCAGTGTAGGATATTCTGCAACTCAGCAGAATGTCTCTGTGCTTTGATTTTGCAGAGAAGCAAAAGTTACCTTATTAGAGAGCTCAAATGGGAAATCCGCCCCCAGGACAATTTGAAAGTCAGCGTCCATTTGTCAAGGCATGTTTTGATCTTCCCCAGTAACTGGAATGAATTTCTTCAAACAGAAAGTGAAATTGTCTGAGTAGAAGCATTTTTTCCACCATTATCATCAACTACCAAAAGAATGAGAGACCTCTATTTCCCATTGCTTGCATCACTTCCGTACTTCCAAATCAGCAGCTTAATTTTGTGCCCAATCCAGCATGGCTGGGGATGGAAGTATTGGCTTTTACAGCAGGCAGGGGTGCTGGACTGAAATTCTGATGGCATCTATGCTGCTGCAAAGCACAAACATTGTCATGCAGACCTGTATGTATTTGCATTTGCAAATTTGAAAATGGCTATTCCAGGTACAAAATTGGCAGTTTAACTGCCTGCAGGTGATTGATTGGGATCTTTTTGCATTATATTGCCGAGAGATGGTTTGTTACAGAAGTGAAGAATGAGGAGTGAGAAACAAGAAAAGAAAACCATTAGGCAGAGGTTAAAACAGGGATGGAGAAAAGTTCCATCTGTGCAACCTCCCCCCCTCCTCTTTCATGTATTCAGCCATGCCAGAAGGCCCTGTGCTCTTCAATGTCACTCCAGAGTCAGCAGCAAATGCAAATCAGTCTCATTTGACCTTCTCATTGTAATGCTTGGGGCATTGATTCAGCCTCCTGCACATCTGCAAAGCACTTGCCATTCTGGGTGCAGTGACCCAAAGTAAGTGAACCATTTAAGCAGATGCTGAACTCACGAGATTCCCAAGTAGCGGGTCTGGATGCTGGCCAGTGAAGGAGGATTTCATTGGAAAATGCCAGTTGGAAAACCAAGCGGAAATGTCCCACGTTTAACAACCTCTACTTCAATCACTAGTCATAGCTCCAGGGCAGAGCCAGTTCATGCCAAATTTCCGTGGATTTCTTACCAAGCAACCAGCAGAGTGAAAACCTTGGCAGCTCTGCGCTAGCCCAGGGCCGACTCCTGGATCCAACAAAAGTAACCTGAAAGCCCTTGGCACACTGGCTTCAGAAAGGGTTTTCTCATGCTTCAAGACTTCCTGCTACCAGTGTGTTAATTTTGGGGACTTTAAGACATTCCAGATTCTCAGATTCATAAATTCCAAGGACCACAGGACTTCCATTGACTGATCTCTTATGTTACTCAGCCCAGGGAAAGCCCAGGGAACGTAGCTGGCCAAGGACTTTGCATTTTCTGTACCCTGTGGCTGGGGAGGCTTGAGAAGGGGCGGATTGCCCCGTGTTGGAGATTCGTCTAGTAATGGTTGACTGTTGGCATGGCTGTCTCCATGGATTAACAAGTGTTTCCACATCAGTTGGTAGTTGTCAGGTTTCCAGGGATACGTTCCTTTTAGGCAACAGTGTGCACTGGGGGTTCTTAGAATTAATTTTTTAAATTTATAGTTCCTCGGAAAGTTTCATTAATTTTTTTATTGCATTCTGAAAGAAAACAAAGAAACACTGAAATTTCCCACAAACCAGGCATCTGGATTTCCAGATAGCTCTGTTCCCAAACATGGATTGACACACTCTGTAAAAACTGAGTCTTAGCAATTCCATCTTGTCACACTAAAATCATGGGGATTTGTGCCACTGGCTTTGTAGAAATATAGATTCTTGGGGGTGGAAATTGCCTTAAGAGATGATCTAGTCCATCCCTTGAGCTCAGGTCAGAGAAACTGGATCTAGGGTATATAATGAGTATGTAGTCAAGTATTTCTACTGCATGGGAATTTCTGGTTGCCCTGGTGCTATGAAACTGGTTCCAGTGTGCATGTCTGCTTATGCTGCTTCGCATAATTCAGGCAGTATTTGCAGTCTGTTCCATGTGGGTTATTGTTGAGGAAAAAGCTCTATCATCCAACATCAGTGCAAGTATAAACTCTGTGACATAAATTGACCCTAAATCCCACTCCTGATAATTAATTTCAGCCTTTGCAAAGTTTGCCTCCTCTTTCCCAATATCTCCATTGCCCCATTCTCTTCTAACTGGCTTTTTTTATCCTAGGACTCCCTTACACAGAACACACACATCGGCACCCTTTCCCTGAAGCTGAGCTGATTGATTGTCTTATGGCATGAGTTAGCTGAGAGTATGGTTTACCAGCAGATATTTCCAAGCAGCAGAACTTTCAAAGGAGTGCAGATTATCTCATATGTAGGCTAAATGCATGAAAACAGTCTCTAAAACAGATTAAAGCCTGATTTGATACTATTTTTTTGGTACAACTGGTGAATGTTGTCACTTGTTAAAAATATACGATCATTCGTGTGATGCTGGAATTTTGCCACCCTCAACCACGGCATGGTCCGCCGTGCCTTGGTTGATTTAGTGGCTCAGAAAAATCTCAAAATTTCTGACCAAACGTTTGGAACCAAATAGGAGAGATGGGCACCAATGCCATGCTCTTTGCTATCTGCAGAGAAAACCTAGTTGACCATGTTTTTAGTAGTGGTTGGACCAGATACCTCCAGAGATCCCTTCCAAACTCATACTGTGTCTCTAAAATCAGATGCAACTGGAGAGCCATATAAATCTGTAAAGTTATAATTGACCTAGTTTGCTATACTTCATTTATTCCACTATTGGCCTTTTTTTCCAGTATGTTAGGCCCATATCATTAGACAGTTGATGCCCACCTATGTCTCAAAATTTCAGTCAAGTAAGCTGCGTCTATACCAGTAAACTAAATGCCTGGGAAGTTCCCAGACTCTGAGGCCAGCTGGCAGATGACAGCCTTCATCTCAGCTAATGAACCCTCTTAGCATTCAAAACAGGGTGGCTGTGTGCAAGCCACCTGTTGGCAGTGAACCTTGGGATGTTCCTGTCCCACACCATGCCTTGTGTTGGTTGCACAGGCCGAAGTTGTTCAGTTTTTGCTTTCATGGAATTGTCTGTTCCAGTGGTGGGGATATTCCTACGCAAGCTTAATATTTTCAACGAATATGCAACCAGGGCAAATTGGCTGGCATACTATGCCCTAGAAGACAGGTGTACACATCCAGGAATTTACATGGGAGGGAGGGAGGAAGGAAGGTACCTAAATTCTCATCACTGTGCAAGGAGGTATGGGGCATCATGCTGTTTCTACTGAAGATGTACTAGGATGTCCCAGCTAGCCTCCAGTTTCTACTGCAGAAAGTGGCAGATCTCCTGTAGGTCCTGTGCCACAGTTGCCAGTCCTATGTGAAAGTTTTGGATGTCCTGTGTCATTCCAAACAGCATGAGGCACCTCTGCATGGGCATTGGAACTGAGTCTTTCACTAACATGCAAGTGTCAATTTGTGAGATGAATCCTACCCTTGAAGACCCCTAATATGCCGAGTCCCAGCTGTTCTGGCTCATTGAAACAATCACTCTTATGCTTCGTCTCCGTCATTTGGTGGATATCCTTCTTTTCAAACAGTTTGGTTCAGTCCAATCATGAAGACTAACAAATTCCAGTATTGTGCAAATATTTTGTCTGCTCCCTCCATACCGTTGCCTGCATTTATTCGACTGGCTCCACTTTCAAGTAAAACTTGACTTCACGTGTGCACCTAGGTGAACATTGTGCAGGTCTCCTGATTCTCAGGCTCTTCTCTATGGGATCCATCACCTCCAGAGGTACCTGGGGTCTACTGAGCCTATCTTTGTTTTAAATGGATGTGCCAATATCAAGGAAGGACTCTGAGCTGACATTCCCATTTCTTTACTGAAGCAGAACTCTGAAGTGTCAATCTTTTCATCTGTCTATGTTTTGCCCAAAGCATGGAGTAGGGACACATCTGCTGAACAGCTTACTCCTGTGCAAATTCTGATCTTTGGCTCCTTCATGCTTGCTTTGCTGGCACAACAGGGATGAAATCCACCTGAACTCAGGAAGAGTTCACCCCTGTCTCCATCCCTGTTAGCAAACAGCTGGGGGAACGATCCGACTGCCCTAATGGGACAACCTTCCTACTGCCTGGTGAGCCTTCAATGAAACTTGTGGTTGCTCTGAGCTGCCGTTCAGGTCTACGAGAGAACATCATAGCGGAAGAAGTCTAGAGAAACAGCAAAGTTTTGGGAACTGCACTTTTTCAGAAACAACCTGAGCAACCTAACACTTAAAATGTCTATTACACGCTGACCTTATATCTTCAAGGGAGTTATGGAGGTACATGGGAGCCTCTAACTCACTTTCTGCAATCATCTAGTTTGTTTTGCTGTTGCTATTTTCTCTTCTACTACTGATGCACCTCAGCCCAGTCCTGGTTATCTATTTCTGCATCTATAGAGCGTCTGTCACAAGATGTTGTGTGCAGAGATGTGTCAACAGACCCAAAATGGTTTTGCTTGGATCCAGGATCAGTCCAGACTTGACTCTATGCCTGGCAAGGAGCTCCTTTTCTGCTTAGACATGGACTTAATGGTATTAGTAATGGCAGTGTATGGATGTTCTGTAGTTACTTCTAAGAGGTATTAAAGAGGTTATCAGGCCAGGCCAAGCACAGCGGAGCTAATCTGAGTTTTCAAGCTTGGAGGACAGTAGAAAGAAAATACACCTGAAAAGTCTCAACACTTTTGACATTGGGCAACCACATGGTTGTGTGCAGTTTTGGAACCAAATAAACCCTACTTTCATTGAAAATTCTTCTGAGGAGTGGAGTGATTTGGGGCCTTCCAGGTGTAATGGGTGGATCCAAAAACACTCAGGGGTGCTCGGGAAGGCCTCATTTCCAAATATCCATGTCTGAAGGCAGAAGTGCCAAGCCTCATATAGTCTTTGTGTTTTGGGCCCCATATACAGGAACAGCAGCTCAAACACCTTTTTCTTCATGCACACACCCCAACTCACACACACACACGTACATCAAGATTTTTAGTAAGACCTTGGTTCAGTTAGAAAAGCAATTTTATTTTTAAACAGCAAAGGAGTTGTCTGGCTGCAAACGGTAATTAACACCCTGTTCCCTGCTGTCTTGGGTCATACACTCTGGAGTCAGATGCATATGCTGAAAAGACCAGGGTATCCGAGTGATACTATGTGACCTGATGGATAATTGGGAGATAGCATCCGTCGGCATATACACTATTGGAAGAGCTAGGATCAGGGGATTTATCTGCTCTCCTCTAAAGACAAATGCCAGGAGGTCACTTTGTGTGTCATCAGGTTTAGCCCAACAGAGAGCTCAGCATCGAAGGTACACTTGGAATAAACTATATTTATTAAGGCACTCATCCACAGTGATTTATTGGCAGGCAGTAGAGACACAAGGCCAGTCCTGGCTCAGCAAAGCCTCTTAGAGCTGCAGCTGGCTCCTCATCACAGCAGTTTGCTCCTCCCAAAACAGGGGCACAGCGGTGAAAGAGAGATCTGGAGTGCCGGGTGGACCTGCAGACCTGACTCCTAGAAAGGAGGAGTGTTGAGACACAGGTGTGATTTTTCATAGCCTCATGTATCCCACTTTCCAGCCATCCATGGCAACTCCAGCACTGCAGCTCCAGCTGGGGATCTAGCACCAAGGAAATTGTGTTTGTTGGCCTGCGGTGCTTCTCAAGATATTCGCTGAAAAAGAGCCATCCTTTTCTCTCATAGTCTTATGCTGCCATGTTTCCCAGGGACATAAGAGTCTCAGGTCCCAGCCACTGCTCTTCCACATTCATGTTCAGTCTTTCAGCCTATCTCTTCTATATCCCAAAAAGCCAGTTCATGAGAGATTTTTTTTATTACTATTTTCTTAATATTCATTTCATTTTGGCAATTGGACCAGCTCTAGCTGCCCAGTCTGACTCAGAAGAGCAGTCAGGTTTTGAAAGTACCATCCCTCAAGGATTTCCCTCAGCACCTTGCAGTGAGAGGTCCAGGTGACATTCACCCCAACTAAGTCACCAAGGAGACCACCCCCATCTCCTCTGGACCAACAGGAGATAAAGGGACCTGTCAAATACAGAAGCAAGGCGGTGATTACTGAAGACTCACATCTGCAGATAGGATAAAATAATATCCCAGATGCTTCTGTGCTACAGTCATGGCATTTGAGATCTTTTTATGAGAAAGCCTATATCTCCTACAAGGTATCTGACACCTGCAGTCAAAGAACTCAGCTAAAGTGAAAAAAAAACCACTGTAACAACCTCCTTTTGCATGGGTCTATATGGGCAGGCATGCAAAGGGCAGATGCACTCACCCTGAGAGACATTTGAGGAGAGCTTCCTTGCTTTATCCCTGACCTGTCTTCATGGGGCTGAGACATTCTTCTTGTGGGAAACTAGTATATTCCCGGGAAAATATGAGAGCAGCTGTGATGCCATCCCATCACTTGCTTTTGTCCCTGTGGCTTACTTTGAAGACTTTGGCTGGCTTCTGGAATGGCTAAACTCCATTTCTGAAGTTCTCAGCAGATGTCTACCTCACTCCTTATGGGTGGTAGGGGCATGGCAAAGGAAAAAGCCACAAACAGACAAGGAAATAAGGTGGAAACCTTAGCAAAAAGCCAAGGAAATAAGGCGGAAACACCTTAGGGAGAGGAATCAGGTAGAGGGGATGGAGAAACAAGGCAGTCACCTACCCACCTCCAAGAGGAGAAGCAATGCAGGGTGATGGGAGTGCCGGGACACAAAGCCTCCCAACTCCTAGTGCTGATGCTCTGCAGGACTCCAGTGCCACTGAGCAACCAGCAGAGTTTGCCAAGTGCTTGCAGGCAGGACTGCCCTGGGTTTGATTTTCCTCATTTGGTCATGGCCAAGAATGAGTGTGTGTCCTTTGGCACCTGTCCCTGCGAGAGCGAGACGCAACTGTTGAGAGGAAAGCACAGGAGAGAGTCACTGGCAGAGGCCGTTTTCTTGCCGTCACAGGGAGCAGGGGATATTTTGATGGGGGGGCCTTAGGACAGTCTCCCCAGAGAAAGCACTAGGTGTAAGAAGGAGAAGGCAGATTTTTTTTTAAATAAGTCGTTTTGGTTGTTCTCCTGATCTTGGTTTTACATTTTCTGCTGGAGTGAGAGAGAGGAAATCTCATAGGTCAGGAGATAGGGGTGCTATCAGAAGAGCTCTTTTTCATGGAGTTTTACATCAATACATCTGCTCTTCCAACTCCTTGGGGAGTCCTTAGAACCACCCGCAGGTGGGCTGGGGACCCCACAAATACAAGGCAGGACAGGCAGGCACCAAGCAGCACAGCACAAGGACATTCCAAGCTGCTCCCACCGGCTGTCCCCAGAGCTGCAAAGCAGTATTAGCATGTCACATGTTGATTTCTTCAGCGGCACAAAAAATGCAGCTTTAATGCTGTTGGGACCTGAACGACTGTTCACAGTTGGCTCAGGTCTCTGCTCATGGCATCCACAGGTCCTTGCAGACCTTGCCATCAGCGCCAGCAAGAGGCAGCAGCTTGCTTTGAGAGGAGTGACCCAGAAAGCCCTCTGCGATGCTTATTTCTTCCCAGCTTTGTTTGCTCTGGGTAATTACCAGGACACCAAAGGATATTAGCTCTGGATGTGGGAGTGCGGAGAGACTAACTGGTCTCAAATACCAACATTGTAGCTCATTGTAATTAATTAAATGTTGACATGATCCCCAACAAGCGAAACCTTCATTATACTCAATTAAACCCCTTGACACAAATGCTTCACTCATTGTCTGTCCCTCTAATTAAGAGCAAATGCACAGAAATGTAGACATCATAGCATACATGTGTCAAACCCAGGGAAAGATCTTGCAGTAGGGAATAAAGGTCCACTGCTCTTCTCAATTAAAGCAGTTTCTGGAACATATCAATTGTCTCCCAAGCAGTTGTTGCATTTATCATGTCTGCAGATGTGTGACATGGCAATTTTTACAACTCTTCTATATTTAGGACCTACCACATTTTGGAATAGAGTTTGCTAATAGTAGTCATAGTTTGCAAGGCTAGAAGGGACTGCTCCAATGATCTGCTGTGATTTACAGATGACTGCAACCCTAAACACCTTGTTCAATAATTTCTTCCCCTCCCACAACACTCAGAAACAGTTTCCTCCTTAGAACGACACTCAGCATTAACTCAGGACTGCAAATAACAGAGAACCCATGTCTCTAGTTATGCTTTCTCCAGTTGCTTTAGATCCTTGCTATTAAAAATGACTGCTTGCTTTCCAGGATAAATTGATCTAGCTATAACTTCAGGCCATTATTTTTTTTCTACCATTCTTGGCTAGATTAAACATCCATTTGCTATCAGAAAAAGCTTCTCCTGTATTTCACTGCAGTGCATGAGCAAGTTGCTTCAGTTTCTCTTGAACAATGCCAATAGATCAAGATCCTTTAATCTCATGCTCTAAATCAAGTTTTCCAGACCTTTGTGCTGTCTCGTAGAGCTCCTCAGAGCATTTTCTGTCTCTCTGACTTCTTTTCTGTACTGTGGGCACCCAAATGGGACATGATTTTCCATATGAGCAACCTCAGGTTTTGAGTCTTCCTTGCTTTGGTTCATCTGTTCTTGTTCTTGGCTTTTTTATGATCTGATCTTGCTTTATTATTACTAAAGCTCTGTGAAACACTGCTCCGAGGTGGATCACACATGCCTTTTTGCCGACAGCCTTGACAGCCTTTCTGACAGGGAGATAGCTGTAAGAGCAAGTCATCAACTGTTACTGGAAGGAAAGATATCCCTGGAGGTATTTAAAAGATGTGTTGACATGGTGCTTAGGGACATGGTTTAGTGGTGGACTTGGCAGTGTTAGGTTTACAGTTGGACTTGGTGATCTTAAAGATCTTTTCCAACCTAAATGATTCTATGATTCTATGATATTCCTCTAAAGAACAATTTCACCAAAATGTTCCCATGTGCTACTATTCAGGGCAGGCATGAATACTGGTCCAGAACTGACAGTATTGCTAATGTATGCAATACTGGGTTTGATACTGGGAACCCTCATGTTCAGAAGACACTTTCATGCTTAATGCCCATGAGTCCAATGAACGTTCAATGTGTAGCTACCTTGAAATCTGTGCCATAACATTTATGTTAGGGATCGTCAGATGTCTTAACTTCACTCAGTATTACAAGATATTTGTCTCTAGGTGCAAACAAGCTGATAGTCTTGAAGGAGCATATCACTGGTGTTGCCTGAGACAGACGGTTTCAGCCGTCAGAGAAATTGCTCTTTTCAGCATTTTGAATATTTGGAGGCAATTAATAGGGGAATATGCATTTGTAGGGAAGCTGGGTCCTGCCTCACAGCAAATGTAGAATCTCTTTACCCAGCCATAGATTCATTGCACAAGATAATACTGAACACCTGTTTGCAGACCTACTGACTGAGACATCCTGGGGACTCACTGGGAGCCCCCTGTTGGGCACCCAGACACCTCACCTTTAGACAACACTGTTGGTAGAAATGCACAAGCAAAGCAAGTTTTACATGGCATGGGTTTTTTGCTGCCTTGACACGAGGACCCATCAAGGTGTCCTAAGAGGTAGGTGGCAAGTCAGAAGCTAGCTGGTGATGACGGAAGAAGATCAAGGTGTCCTAAGAGGTAGGTGGCAAGTCAGAAGCTAGTTGATGATGGTGGAAGAAGAGGAGATAATAATTACCTGGGATGACATTAGTCTTGACGAAGGCTGTCCTCAAAACCAGCACTTTCCTAAGGAGGGGTGGAAAGTCCATTTAGAGTCACGTCCCTGGAATAAGAAGTGAATATGCAAAATTAGCATATCCAAAACTTAATTTGGAATCAAGGCCACATCAAAACAGGGAGTGCACCTGAGATCCCATGGCTATTACTTCCGAGCAGTGAGTGAAGAGCACAGGAGGCAAAAAGTCTTGTTTATCTAACGAAAAGGCGAGAGAGAGGCAGGCAGATATCTCATGGGATGTACTCAAATTGCCATGAAAATTGAATGCAAATTTACATCCTTTCCCTTTAGGATCAGAGATTAAAAAAGAAATAGAGATAGGGCAGAGATAGAGCAGGAAGCATGTCAGTGGAGAATGAGCCTCATCACCATAATGAGGCACTTTGAGACGCTCATCTTTTCTCAGCAGAGATCCCATCGCCCTGTGCATGCATTTAAACCAGGCGATGCAGCAAGTTTCTTGCATTCTCTCTCTCAAAATGTCTCCTTAAAACTCCATGTGGCTGTAAAGCTTAAACTAAACCTCTGTGATATGATGGTTGGTCTGCTGCTACATTTCTTGGCCCTTCCCACCATTTCTTCATGCTTGTCACAGGCTCAGCTCTGTGGCTAAGACAACCAGGCAGCCAGTTTTCGCCTCTTGTGTCATTTTACTTTCCATTCACCCATGACACCTAGGTAGAATGCTCAGGTAACAAAAAATATCAATAGTTTGGGTTTTCTGGGCTTGTCACTCCTTCCCACTGACAGGTCCTGACACCATTGTGCATGGTTATATCACACCACCAGCACTGCTGGAGACTGCTCTAGTCAGGGCATCGCAAGCTCTCACCTCCCCTGACATGGGGCAATCCATGCAGTCTCTCCCATCCACACTGCCAGACGTATTGCTGGATCCCAAATTCTGGGCTACAAACCTTGTGTGTGCTGTGGGCATGCAGGAAACCTCTTCTCAGTGACAGGTAGCAAACGCCTCCTTCGGGGACTGGTTTTCCCACCAGTCTGTGTTTGTATAGCACCTAGCACAAAGTGTGGTCCCCCCATCACATCGATGCTAGCAAATAAAAGGCATCGGGGTCAATTTGCTAGCCATGTTCCTGGCATTGCCACAACTAAACCCTCCCAAACAGGGATACACATGCAGGTACATACCTTGGCTCTGCTACCCAATGCACCATGTCCATGCCAAAGTAACGCCAGGGTCCATGCTAAAAGCCTGGGTGCCCCTCGGTCAAAATCCAGTCCCTTATCCTGTCCTTTGTTTGCTGTACCCGCAGAGATATGGCATAAGTGCATCACTGCCAAATAACCAGATAAGAGTTGTACAGCTGGTCGCATCAGACGGATGACATGACCCTCCCCTGTGGAGACAGGGGAAAGGACCGAGTAAGAAGGATCCTTTGCAGGCAACCGATGAAGCATTAAACAGGAGACTTTATCCCTTCAAGTTAAGGGCTTTGGGAACTGTTGGGAGCGATGAGGATGTTGTTATCTCACCATTTCTGTTATATTTTTGGAGCCCTGTTACACTGACCCATTGTTTTCAGAGAGGGGGAAAATGTCTGCTTTTGAAGTGCAATGTTTTTAGAGCTTGGTATCAGCTGAAAGCTGGTTTTCAGGGATGGGGAGAGACAGAGCAACTCTTTGCTATCTCCCCTGAATAATTCCGGGTTGGGGGAGAAGAAGGAAATATGATTTACTTTTTTTTTAAGTTTCCCTTCTTGTTGAAGAAAAAAAAAAAAAAAGAAAGAGAAGGCAAGCAATGAGAAACTCTACTAAAGCCAAAAGGGCTGTGCCTTGGACCTGCCTGCGGAAACAGGGCAGGCGTTGGAGGATTTTCCCCTCCAAGCCTGAAAAGAAACAAGAAGTTAGCTGGCTGGTCTTGAATAACCCCTCCTGAGCTTGCAAAGCCAGTCCCGATTTTTCATCAGAGCTGAAAATATCAAACTCCCCCATCCTTTCTTCCCCACCCTTTCCTCCGCGACATCACAGCGCCTGGGTCCGGTGGTGCGGCTTTCTGTAGGATGCTGTTCAGCATCCTTCACAGCCAGCGACACCGGGAGGGGGGCATGGGCTACGAGCGTTGCGGTGCCAGGCTCCATGGCCGGTGACGTGCTGTCTGCCCAGTTCTGATATAAACAGAACGTCCCTGGGACTGGCACGGTGGAAATGCGCTGAGGAAGCTCCCACACCTCCCCTTGATAGCGTGTTTTCCAAACGCTGGCATCCCGCCACTAGCGAGTTCTCCAGATTCGGGGCCACCAGCTTTGCCAGCAGCTGGCTTAAGTAAACCTTCCACTGTAGCATCCTTCTAGATCAATGGTCTTATCTCTGTTTGTGTCCTGGTGATGCTCACCCACCCAAGTTGAGTTCTGCTGACCCCGCGCTATAAATTAAAGTCCGGACTCATGCACTTTGTTCTGGGGGAGAATTTTTTCCTGGGTTGGGCCCAATGAAAAATTGCCTTTTTCCTTTGTGCAGCTCAGATTTGGCCTCACTGTACATAAAATGCCATGTGTTCCCAGCAGGATTCAGCCCCTCCAAGGCCTACCCCATAGCCAAATCTGATCCACATATTTACGAGCTTGTAAACAGGACGGGGCGGGTGAGTTCACATTCTTAGAAAACCAAGTGCAGAGAAAAGAACTTCTGAGTTGGAAAAACAAAGAGTAGTCTTGGGTCCAACCCAGCAAACACAGTGTTTTTTCCAAGACTTGGATGACTTGCTTGAGAATCATTCCTCTCCACCTCTTTTCTACAGGATTTCCCAAGCTCACTCTTTAGTTGGAAAAAAATACATGTTCTCAATGTTTCTGACCAGAGTGGAGGAGACAGCTTGATAGAAAGGGACATTTTATCCTGGAGGTGAGTTGAAGCCAGGCTTCTGTTTGCAATATCCACAGAGGAACATCAGTAACTTGCAATGGGAAGTTTAAGGAAACTATTAAAAGAAATTGCACAGAAGCAGCCAGTTGGAGTGTTCACCACAAAGTGCCATTGTGTCTGCCAATGAATGCAAGAACCAGTAGTCTAGAACAGTGGTTCTCGAACTGTGGTCTGCAGATCTTGATGGTCCATGAAGGCTTGGTAAATGGCTCATGGAAAACCAGAGTTTAAGAGAGCCAGCCAGTCTGTGAAAAATAATGAGTATTAACAGTTTTTAGTTCAAAACAGCTGGAGAAGTCTAAAGCCCTGTGCTACGTCCATTCACTATTTATAGATACAGAAGCAGAGAGCTCTTTGTGGCAAGGGTTGAAGAAAGATTTTTGCTATTTTCTTACAAAAAAAGTTTTGATGCCATCCCATGAAATATATGTGTCAAAGGAGTTATGACAGGGATAAATTGCAGCAATGTTTCTACTAACTTACCCACCTTTCTGGGAAGTTTGTCATTGCTTCTCTTGTCATAATACCTAGGGTTTTCTCAAGTAGATTATTGGGGAGAATCTTCAGCTGACCCTCCAGAGTCCTTTTTGGCACCTCTCTTTCTTGCCAATGGAAGCTGGTTGGGACCCCAAAGAAGTACAAACTTCCCCATAACCCACATACCTGCTTTACAGGGGGCTTTGGACAGACAGGAATGTGAAGGCTATATTCCTAACCAACCCCAGGTTGAATTTTGCCTCCACTCCTGAGAAATCCCAGGTGAGAATTTACTTTCCTGACTAATCCTGCAGCCCATCATGAAGGCAACAAAAACCTGCAGCAGTCACTGGTGATAGAGAAGTCCTGTGTTGCTGGGTAGCTTCTGCTTGTGTCTTCTAAAAAAGGATCACTTCAGGCAACTCTTCATGTCACGGAGTGAGAAGGGGAAGACTTTTGATTGTCGTGGGAGTGACCTACTGCGCTCCCAAACCAACTGCCACAAGACTCCAAAGCAAGGAGTTAATAGTAGCGGATCTCCCTTGCTTCTCTGTGCATAAAAGGTCTTTGTGGCCCCGACACTGACTTGGCATAGCACAGGTTTGCTTGGGAGATGGATAGGTCAAAGCCCAAGGTAGTTTGTCACCAGTCGTATGAGATTAATTTTGCTGAGCTGGATTTTTGCTAGATTAAAAGCCAGGCATCCAGGGCTCAATTCAGTAGCTTAACCACCAGTCTCTAGTGCCATCTGAACCACCCCAAGGTCTCTGAAGCACCCTCACGATCTGGCTGATATGAGACAATTTACAGAGGACCCACACGCTTTTGAAACATTAGCAGTAGACCAAGATACATTGGGGTGTCTAAAATGGCTCTAGCCTCCTATGTTTAACCAACCAAGTCACACCAGTGAGATAGCAATGCAAGCATTAAGAAGCTAAGGACGTAGCCTCTGACTGCAAAGAGTTATGGTCCACCAAAAGAGAGCATTATGCAAGCCAGCAGTTAAGGATAAAGTTATCCAAGGCCGAGAACTTTCATGGTTTGCCATCATACTGTTTGAGTCACTGGTAAACTCACACAGGACTTGAATAAGCATAATCTTTGCTTGTTATTATTTGCGACCTGTGCCTGTGGTTGGATTTTTGCCCATGAGACACATTACCTATGGCTTACTCCTGCTGCAGATGGCAGCCAGTCAGCTTGTCCGTAAATGCTCCCCTTCCCCGAGGGCTGGTCATACTGGCTGTGTTACCCAGAAGCGTGCCCAGAAGAGACTCACAGGCGCAGATGCAGCAAGACCTTCATGCTCGGGACACTCCCGCGCTTGCAGAGTGGAGAGCCACGGGAGTGCTCCTCTCTGAATGACACGCTGAATTTTGCATTGCCCTGAAGGGAACCTAGCAACCCCACAAGGCCATTGTGTTCATTCAGATCCTCAGCCAGATGGAAATTTTCTTTTCAAAACTGCCTGAAGCGCATTTCCTCTGTTGAACCATCCAGGCAAGACTTTTGCTGTGGTCTCTGCCACACTCACTCTAACGTCAGCATGTGGATTCCAGACCTCTTCCTGCTCAGACAGCAAGACAAGAGCTCTTGACGTGCATCTCAGTTACCCTGACTTTTTCCTTCTCTCAGGAGACTTTTTTCTTTTTATTCATTTGCATCTGGCAAATAAGAATCTTCCTAATATTTCCCTTTGGATTCACTAGATTGGTCAATCTTCTAGACTTTTTTTTTCCTAATTTTATTTATGTACTTTTGCTGAGACTCAGGATTTTAAGATTTGTTTTTAAGTCCCCTTTGAGGCTGGAGGCAGGCTATTATCTATGAATCGTAAAGGAATAGGCAGTTGGATATACATTTATCTTTCTCAAGCGTAAGAAACACTGCAAAAATATTACCTTTAAGGGAGTCTGTACTAGGAGCCAGACGAAAAAAGACCCGAGGCTTGGAAAAAGGTCCACAGAACTCCTGTTAAAAATCAAGAAGCAGGGAAAAACTCAAAGAATCACAGAATCATAGAATACCAGGTTGGAAGAAACCTCAAGGATCATCTTGGCAAAAGCAGAGTCTAGACAAGATGCCCCTTACTTTGTCCAGCTGAATCTTAAAAGTGTCCAATGAGAGGATGAGACCACCAGATGCCAATGACATTAAGAGTGAAATCCATCAGGAGTAACCTTGGATGCTCATGATGTTGTAGCCCATGAGCCAGGAGTCTGGGTCCAATCATCTGAGACCTACTGTGATCCACCTGCCCAGTAAAGGCTTACTTAGGATGAGATGGGTCACTCCATTCTCACCACAGAGTCTACTGACTAAACTATCGACTGTAAGAGGAGCCCAGGGACCTGCTCAGATACCTAAATTCAGTTAGGTGATTCACAAAAGAGACGCACAATTTTAAGGAAATTTGATGCCTCAGAAACATCCTCATGGCAATGACTCCTATCAGAGGTCCAGATTCATGGGATTGCTTTGAGAAAAGCTCCAACATGAGCTTTGAGGGGAATGAAGGAAAATTTCAGTTAAAGTCCTACTGATGTGCTGCAACTTAGAGGGAAGCTTTTGGAGACATCACTAGGACCATACTGCCTAGAGATTAGGGGGCAGGCTTGAGGACCATGAATTAGACCAATAAGTGATCAGAACAAGGCTCCGCTGCATTATCCTTCTCTTGCCGACAGGCAAACTGCAGTTAGACCTCAACTTGGAGACCCTGATTGAGAGTGTTGGTGTTTTTCAGAGGCCTTGACGCCCCGCTGGCTAGTCTCTCCTGCCTTTGCAACTGACCCACCACCCCCAGCCTAAACCATGCTTCCCTGAGCCCCACCACACCACAGACTGCACTCCCTCCCCATGGGAACCCGGCATGCCAGGTATGCACACCCCACCATGGGATTTGGCATGGCCAGGGGCTTCTCCCTGCTTTTCTTCATGGCCAGATCAGGGTGCAGAATCTGGAGCAAGCAGGCATGCCTACGCGCAGAGAGGCACACAGGCAGCTCATCGGGGCTTTCATTGGCGCGACAGAAGCTGTCGCTTATTTGTGACATTGTTTATGGGGTCGGCTGGAAGGCTCACAGGCCTGAGGAATTCCACCCGATATCCCAACGCCATCGTCCTCCAGGGAAAATGCTGGAGTCACTGCGAACACACTGTCCTCCTCCCTACGCCAAGCAGCTCTTGGATCTATCCTAGGAGGGCAGTGAACTCCCTCAATCACTCCAACACACGCCACCAACTGCAAGGAGGTGTTAACCCTCTAGGGACCCTGATATTCTTGCAGATGCCCAGTGGAGGTGGTTGGTAGCAGATGGAGGAGGTCAGGAAAGACTGGTCAGAAGCTGAGACTCCCAGTCCCACACACAGGCAGAAATCCTTGCTGATTTCCAGCCTGTTCTCCCATAGCTTGGCAGCTGCATCAGGGAGGTTATACATCATGGGGGCCTGGGAAGGAGCTGGCAAGGAGAGATGCAAGCTGGGTAATGAACAGAAAGTGACAGCTCATGATTACTTTGGACCAGATTTAATTAATTTACTTTGTGAGAGCCAGAAAAAAAGAAGGAAGAGACTGACTCTTTCTTTGGCCAGGAGAGCCCACAATGAGCTTCGGCAGCTACAGTATATCCTATGTCAGGGTTTTTCCTATACCAGCTGCAATTCTCTTGACTTGCTGCTCTGATACATCCTGAGGGAGTCCTCAGACCCCCTCCTGACCTTTGAGACCACATTCATGAGAAGCTTGGGTGATGGGACATCTGTCCCCACCACGGGCCTAATCCTATATATAGATTTCTGGAGCTTTCTAGCTCAAGAACAGAGGGGTTTGCACCTTGGTACATTTTTTCTTTTCCATGAGTTTGACCAATCATTTTTTAGCATCCACAGCTTCCTCCTGCTGCAGGGTCGTCCACAGCCAAGCAACATGCCGTGAGATGAACCGTCTCCTCTTCTTTGCTTTTAACCTACCACCCGCTAGTCTCCATCTCCTGTGATGATGTTTGTAGAAAAGGCAGTAATAATAGCTCCCTATTTACCTTCTCCATGGCATTCCATCAACACCTGCAAGGTCCAACTCTCCATAAGTTATTTTTGTCCAGGGTCATTCCTCATACAAAGCCCACACCAAAGAACAGCAAGGCCCCTTGTCAGTGTGAGCAAACCTGCTGGTCCTCGCATTTCTCATTCATGGTGGGACAGCACTGGGGCATGAATTTGGCGCTCTGTTTTTCCCACCTGCTATCACGTCTGCAGCATTTTTGTGCCATGGACTATTCAGGACATGCTGTAAAGAAGGGCCCTTTTAAAACAAAGATGCCCTTGCCAATTGCAGCAGAAAGCAAGTCTGCTCACAGATTCTGGCTGCGTACTGGGAGCTGGGGCCAGAATTTAGATTGGACTGGGTCCATTTTCATTTGTGCATTTGTCTTTTTTCTTGTTTTGCTTTATTTTTTTGGGCGCTGAACACTGGGACCAGCAACTCTCCAAGCAATCCAGTGATATCACCTTCAAGTGAGTCACGGGGAGGGCAGGGTGGAGAACTGCAGACAAGGAAAAATCATGAGATTGTGCTACCCCAAAAAAAACTTAAAAAAAAATGGATATGTGTTTGGATATGTGGAGGGGAGATTGCATCCACTAGCCACCCAGCACAGGGTGTCACAGTGTTGGGGAGCATGCCAATGGCTTCAGAGATTTGTACTTGGCTGGCTTTTCCCCAGATATGAGCAGGGTGACATAAACTACAAAAAAAAAATGTGTAAGCACATACACAGCATACAAACAGATTTGCATGTCCTGCACACACACACATACACACACACACGGTAAGAACAGCGAATAAATTACTTTTTTGCTTTCACTTCAGACCACATACTTTATTGACTCAACTTTTGCACCACCAAAAAAATGAAATTCAGTCTTCAGATCATGTTTAATCTGTGAGTCCAGTCACTTTGCACGGTGCCGGCAGGCTTTCCCTGAGTTCAACTGCAGATTTCTTAATTTCTTAATGATCCTAAAGATAATTTTCTAGAGTTAAAACTGGACCTGCAGCCCTTGCTCAGACGTAGCTCTATCACTAGGATTCAGGCTTTGCAAGATGTGCAATGACCTTTTATAAAATGACAAAAGGTATAAACAGACTTTCAAGGCCCCAGCAGTATTATTATAAAATTTTTATTTATTAGGAAAAGACAAAATCCTCAGCAGGATCTCCATAAGCCAACACGGAGCCTTCTCAACAAGGCAGTGGGAAATATGAAGGACGAGGCTCTGCATCCCACCCTACCTGGGAGCATCCTACACTGAGATACAACCAGGATCCTCCATCCACCAGGAGAGCGAGCACCACTGGGTAGGCAGTCAGGGTAGAGAAGGGGCACCTCAGAGTCTGTCCCTACTCCCCAGGCTGTCTCTGTGTTTCTCATGTGGATTTACTCTTTTACTTTTCCACCCTTACTCTGAGGGTGCTGAGACAGTAAGGGTGGAACAGGCTGTCCAGAGAAGTTGTGAATGCCCCATCCCTGGAGGTGTTCAAGGCCAGGTTGGATGGGGCTTTGCGCAATCTGGTCTAGTGGAAGCTGTCCCTGCCCATGGCAAGGGAGGTTAGAACTAGATGATCTTTAAGGTCCCTTCCAACCCAAACCATTCTATGATTCTATGATTTGGTTAGGTTGTATGGAGACTTCCCTGCTGGGAGCACTACCCCCAAAGGCAGCAGTCCTGTTCTGGCAAATTAAGGGCAAGCCAGTCTCCGTTGTCCTCTCCCTGTGAGGGCTCTGAGGTCCCAGGCGCTCCAGCGTGACAGGGGGTTGCTGGAACCCAGCACACATACTGCACATAGTGCCAGTGCTCACCATACCAAGACCACTCCACGGGTGGATGTCCCCAAGGTGGATGTAAGCACCTACTCCTTTGGAAAGTACACAAATCTTTGCCATGAAGTGTTGAGCTCGATGCCCAAGAGAGTTGTCCGAAGGGCTGATTTTGAGTGAGTAGGAGGAGCTCCTCTTTGAAACAAGAGCAGATTTTACAAACTTGTACCGTGACACAGGCCCTACAATATTTGGGCTTCCTGTTCTTTGATATTGCCCTGTTCTGGCTTTGATGCTTTTGGGGCCAGATCATCAAAAAGTGCTCTTACACTGAGATATCAAGGCTAAAGTGCTGGTGCCTCACTCGATGTTGCTATCCCTGTTATTTTACTCCCATTTTCTGTCTCTGGACCTTGCACGCATCTGACTGTGTTCCCCGATCTCTTCAAGTGTCCATTACCCAGTACAGTCTTCCACGCATCCTAACAACATATATGCTCCTATATAGTAGCTGTTACAAAGCCCAGCCTAAAAACCCTCCCTCTCTCAAATTGTGCATGAAAGCAAGAGCTAATTTCTTCCATTCTTTACTCATTCCCTAAGTAAGACCCCGCAACTCTTCCTTACATGCAGCCTCCTAGTGCCTATCAAGAGAGTCTGTACATGCTCCAGCATTTACGAAGTTACCAGCCACAGATCTGTTCTGGGAACTCCCTGACTAGTTCTGTTCATCCCAGTGTGATCAAATGAGGAAACTATGGATGCACTCAGTACACATCTCTTCCAAGGGGCACGCTTATTTGCATGGTAATGAGGATGGTAATGAGCCCCTTGTCTTCAGATGTACACAAGGTTCTAGTGGGTGAAAAACAGCCAAAGTCGAGATTCAGAGAATTCATAGCTTTTTTTTTCTTTTCAATTTGTATTTTTTATCTGGATGCAAAAGACTAAACATGTAGTACAGAAACTGCATTGTGCAATGAACCACTAAACACTAGATGTAAGTTATTATTTTAACAACCATCAGGCTGTTTAAGCAAGCACCAATCTCTTAAGTAGCCTGGCTCAAGCAGTAATTACCAGTCTCAATTCTAAATAGACCCTTCTTTTATTTGCTTTGTTACCATAGCTTTTTGTGTTCTTTTTCTCTCTCTTAAAGTTAAAAAATGCTACATAAAGCTGCAGCTCCTCTGAGAACCCAGTGCATGCTGCAAACAGTGTTCACAGCAACGCTACTGAAAGAGTTTATGGCAATTAGCCCCTTTTTCCAGTGGGGAAACTGAGGCACAAAACCTCTCCCCGACAAGGGAATGAGCGGGATTACATGCTTAATGAAGTCCTTCACCTGTCTTGGCCCCAAATGTTCACACTGAGCTATGGCAGGGTCAAGCAGGGACAACACAATGTCTTAGGGCTGAGAGCCAGAGATTGCCTTGCAGAGAGAACAGGGCTCTGGGTAGAGGCTGGTCCCCAGGCAGGATGGAGAGGGGGAGAGTCTGGGCAGGAAAACAGATCCATCCGCTATTGCCAAGATGTGAAATTGAGGAGAGGAATAGATGCCGGGCTTGGAAAGCCACCACTGGTCCACATTACCCAAAGCGTCGTATGGTGCCTGTAGGTCCAGGGTGGTGGGCCGGGGGCAATGTGAGAAAGGGGCAAGGCTCAAAGCCATGGTCAGATGGAGAACAGAGATGCTACATGCAATGCAAAGGGCGATTGTCCCCATCACCACTGAGGTGTTTGACAGCTCCTGGCTAAACACTATGGGGTTGGTGTTTCTGCTGTGGTTAGATGTGGTGACTCAAGCAGCTTAGTGCCAACCTATAAAGCTCACCACTGTCCCAGAAAGAACAAACATCTTTAATCAAGAACAACCTCTACAAAACCTAACCCCCGTGTTATTGCTCTGTTAAAAACCACAGGCTATGACACCAGCGGCTGCTCATTAAACTGCAAATGCCATTCATTTCCATCAAAGCCCCAGGTCTTCCCAGCTCAGAGATGTCAGTCCTGCTTACTGTCCTTATTCAATGCCTCCTTCAGCACATATTGACAGCCAGTGTGTACTCCAGCCCTACGACTTGAGTTGCCCTTCAGCAGATATTTAAGCTGCATCTGTGCTTTTCCTGCCTCACCACCAGAAAATGTTGAGTCTGTCTGTCTTTTCCCATGTTCCCATGATGGAGTAGCCCACGTACCTAATGCTGAGCCTGGCTGTAATTTCTGCTCTTTTTAGGGATGGGTGTAAGAAAGCTTTGCTGGAACCAGTGCTCTGGGTTTCCTGGATGATGTTTTTTCTCCAGCAAATAGCTTGGGGAGATCTTATATAGTGTCAGTCCCAAATTCCTGGCTCCTGGCACTTGTTTTACTGTTTTGACACCAGGCTTTTGAGCATAGCAAAAATAATAATGATATCCAGAGCTAATGTTATTTACTAAAATACAAATTAAGTCTCAGTCACATGGCAGCACAATTTGTCATTCAGAGCTAAAATTAAAAGAAATTAAGGCTGAGTCAGAAAGTTATTTCAGATCCGAGTGGGGAATGCTAAGCGATGGGGCCATCTGGGAGCAACACTGACATCTTCTGGCCGTAAAATAATCTCCAGCTTCACCAAGAAAACCACCAGGAACCTCCAGCACAAAAGTGTAAATAGGGGTTAGGGTAGACAAAAGCGCTTTTTCAAGCAGCAGGTACAAGTTTGGGGTAGTGGGTATTATCTGCGCCCACTTGAAGTGTCCACCTTAGCATCACTGCAAAATTTGAACAGAGGGTGTGTGACACTGGTGATTCAAAATATGCGAGTGTAGGAGGTGAAGGGGTGTTGTTCTTCCATTATTGCAGGTCACAGGGACGTATCCATCCTTTTACATTGCAGTGGTGAACGGTACAGTGCAACATGTAGGAAGAAGCAGGCACCAAGAACAGATCCCTGCAAAACATAGAATCAAAGAGCCAAAGAATAGTTTGGCTTGGAAGGGACCTTTAAAGGTCGTCCAGTTCAACATCCCTGCAATAGGCAGGGACATCTTCAACCAGATCAGGCTGCTCAAAGCCCCCTCCAACCTGACCTTGAATGTTTCCGGGGACGAGGCATCTACCACCTCTCTGGGCAACCTGTGCCAGTGTTTCACCACTCTCACAGTAAAGTATTTTTTCCTTCTGTCTAGTCTAAATCTACCCTCCTCTAGTTTAAAGCCTCTACCTCTTGTCCTATCACAACAGGCCCTGCTAAAAAGTTTGTCCCCATCTTTCTTATAAGCCCCCTTTAAGTATTGAAAGGCTGCAATAACGTCTCCGTGGAGCCTTCTCTTCTCCAGGCTAAACAACTCCAACTCTCAGCCTGTCTTCATAGGAGAGGTGCTCCAGCCCTCTGATCACCTTGGTGGCCCTCCTCAGGACACACTCCAACAGATCCGTGTCCTTATGTTGGGGGGCCCAGAGCTGGACGCAGTACTACAGATGGGGTCTCACCAGTGCGGAGTAAAGGGACAGAATCATGTCCCTTGATCTGCAGTCCACGCGTCTTTTGATGCAGCCTGTCATTGCCCGAGCAACAATTTTCTCCATCTGATCTGGAATGGGACACGGCCAGGCTGCCTTGTGCTGATAAACCGGGGAGGCATGGGGACCACTGAACTTGTTCCCCAAAATGATGCCCTCAGCCCCTGCTGTAGGGTCTCAAAAGCAGCCTGGCTCCTAGATACGTCTTGGGTGTTATTATCCTGCATCTATTCAGAGCAGGATGGCTGAACCCACAGTGAGGGTAGCAGATTTGGCCATGAGGCTGTTGGGTCCTGTAGCAGGACTTTCTCTTCTGGAGCGCATGCTGGACTTGGCTTTAGCTGGATAGTGGTCTGGAGGGAGGTGTGGGAAAAATCCTTCACACATACACACACCCCTTCTGCTCATGTAGCCGCTGCAACAATTAACAGCCTCCCTCCAAGCTGTATGGGCTTGCCTGATGGCTCACAGGTATGTTTGAGGGTGCTGGGTCCATTACTAGGAGCCCTTTTGCAGTGAGGGCTAAGAAGCTCATGCCAAAGACATAGTATTATCCATCTTTATCACTTTAAGGTCGATAGCTTGCAGTCCTGCAGTGGCCAATTCTTCACTCTGGTGGCAATGACATTACTAGCCAAGGACCTAATAGCAGAATGACACCTTCAGCCTTTTCTGCAGGTGTCACTTCTTTCAGACTGGGCTGACCACCACCCTTGCTACTCTGCGCTGCCATACCCTTCACCTTCCTTTAACCATATTTCTTTCACTCTCTTCCAAGGTTCGTTCTTCCCATCTCTGAAGCCCTCTGAAATTGTGTTCAAGGTCATCTTCTGGCTGGGATACTTCAACAGCTGTGTGAACCCCATCATCTACCCATGCTCCAGCAAAGAGTTCAAGCGAGCTTTCATCAGGCTGCTCAAGTGCCAATGCCACCGGAGAAGACGGCCCATCTGGCGCGTCTACGACCATCACTGGCGAGGGGCCTCCATTAACAGCTCAGTGCAAGACTCTGAGACGGACCTGAGGCCCAGGATTAACACCCTGAACAGCTCGTTCATATTTAACTCCTCCTTGCAGGAGAGAGCCAGTAAGAGGCGAACACTCAGCTTCAAGGGCTGGAAAATGCTCACTCCTTTCCAGAAACCAGCATCTACCCAGCTGAAGGAGAAGATGAACAGCCTTTCTAATAAGATCCGGGGTGGCTCCAGCAAAGGCGGGGTGACAGCCACCTACAAAACAGAGGTGGAGTCTGTCTCTATTGGGATCCCTCATGACTTCGCAGAAACCATCGATTATCAAACGTATGATTTAGCAGACTGCTGCGGCCTGCGAGAAACAGATATTTGAATCCACTGGGACATCTGTCGATGGTTTCTTTAGAGGTATCTAGCAGAAACATGAAGGGATACCATCTGTGGGTCTGTCAGGCAGACTGGAAGCAGCAATCAGGTATAAAATGCAGTTGCCCAAAGGTTATACAAGCATTCCCCACGCAGAGGTCAGCCTCTCCTCTGGGATTATGGGTTCCTCAAAAAAGACCCAATGGCATATCCCATTTTTATAAACTGCAGCAGGAGAGGAAGATACAGGGTGGATCTGGCCTTAGGAAAAGAGCTGTTTCCTCCAATGGGTGGTTATCTTTTACTTTCGAAGAAGCTGTGCGATTAAGGGAAACCAGGATGCCTCCTTTGCCTTAAGAACACCACCACAAAATCTGATGGAAAGGTCAAACCCCAAAAGATGCCAACCCTGCCTTAGTACATGTGATCATGTTTCCATCCAGAGGAAGCACCCAGAAAGGATGCTGCTGAGCAGTAGGCGGCAACTGATCCTTTAGATAATGGGTTGGGAGCTTGTAGGTCTACAGGGCTGGGCAAGACCTCCAGCTGAGGCCTTTGCTTTGGAGGGTGAGCAGATTGTGGTATTCCCAAGCAGGGAGGGAGGATCCTGGCTCTCAGCCATCATGTCTGCAGTGACCTTGCATGTAGCCTGGTTTTAGGCCTGAGGAGCAGTCCAGAGGTATACACTGATGCCAGTGGGTGTGCAGGTCTCTTGTCTCTAATTCCAACCTGTGATGCATTTCTCATTTCACTTTCCAGTGAAACAATTGCAACCCATCTTGCTCTGGTGCACATCCCTCTGTGATACAGAGAGAATGCAACTCCTTTTGGTGTCGGTAATCCCCAGCCTTTTCTGTCCCTTTCTTGCTCTTGTTGTTGTATCTCTCAAAAAACATGGAATAAAGATGCATCCTAGGGGCTTCACTCAGGTCCATAGTCAACCTGTGCTGTGGCTCAGGAAAGGTGGGATGGCTGAGTTTGGGGTCTGTTTCTACTACCCAGAGAGTCAAAGCTAAAATGGAGCTGATGTGCAGTTGGAGCTCCCTCGTGTAGATGGATCTCCACCCCAGCCAGGATCACGTCCATGACTCTTCTCCCAAGTGGTTTCCCACACATCTGAAACATCAAAGCCTGTGGTTGTTATCTACAATTGCCCTTGGTTATGTCCACTAGCATGGTCAAAAGCAATGTCAATAAGCCGGTTTTTTTTGCCCTTCCCACAGCCCCAGAGTGTAAGCTCCCCTCAGGAGGACACTGTGGCCTCCTGTGGGGACCGCAGGGAGGTTAGAGCCATGACAGGCCCACCTTGGCCAGGCTCACCCAAACCATGCTTTGCAACTCAGCAAAATGGTCACCCAAACTCTGCTTGGCCATATACTGCAGGCACTGGTTTTATCAAATTTCAGACAGGCAATGAGCCACAAAGAGATATTAGATTAAGCTGTGGGCAGAGGCAGGAGACACGTCGGTGATGGAGGTGAAGTCTGGATCTGAGGTGCAGTATCTCAAGACACGTGAGTAAAGAACAGGAACATGAAATTGAGGAGTGGAGACGTGATACTGAACATGTCCTGGATGGAAACTCATTCACAACAGCACTGTCCCCCAAACCCATTAGGAGTCTTTCATGTACATGCCTCCAGCACATCTAGCTAATCCTGTTAAGGGTGGCTATCAAAGGAGATTAAAGACTCCTAGGTGTAGCAAAGAGAATGTCATCTTTCTTTCTGCTGTTCATTTGCTTGAAAGGAAATTGAAACAGAGGAAATCTTGGAGTTCCTTTGTTTTTTACTTTTTTTGTACAGTGCATACTGAGACATGATATCTGGAGTTGGCCCTGTCCCAGCACCCTTAACACCCTTCTGCCCTTTACTCAATGAGAACTGGACGAATTACTGCACAAAGACCTGCAGATTTTGTCCAAATATTTTCCTCCCAGCTACAAATCCCACCAAAGCACATGGGCATCATTGCACTTACACTGAACCCAGACTCAGTACCGCCTGCACGTTCGCCAGTGTCTGCAAAATGAGCCAGAGGTTTCCAGCTTGAGAGGTTCAACCATATCAAAGCAAGGGCCAAATAACCCTTGGGAACCTCTGTGGGGAAATGCATCATTTTTTCCCCCATTTCTTTGGCCTTCAAGGGAAGTGAGACCCTACTGTGATGATGGGGTGACACATGAAGTCACTTTGCAGTGTAAGGACTGCAGCTGCCGCTAGTTTCCTGGGCGGTTTTGGGATCCTGATAGGAGAGCACACTGCTGGCACTAGGGACATAGCAGAGAAGCATCAGGGAGAGGGCAATCACTGAAGAGAAGAAATGCCTGGAAGATCAAGGTGAAAGCATTGCTCCTCCCACCTTCCACCCACCTCTTAGGATGCATGTGCACACATCCCACTGTTTGATGGAGTAAAGGCACAAAGACCTGCATTTTTGGCCCCTGGTGACACGGTTTTGCAGGTCTAATAGAAGAAATTTGGGGGCGCAGTTTAAGACAAGGTGATAAAGACATCATCAGAAGTGGAAGTCTAGTCAAGGGGTAAGATGGACATTTGCCATTAAATATTCTCTGATGCTCAGGAGCAGATTTTTCTGATGTCTCTGCAGACACTCATAGCACATAGTAATAGGTACATCCATCACCACACAGTACACATACACATTTTGCTACATTTATATATATATATATAAATGTCATCTCCAAAATGGCAGACATTTTCCTATAGAGACTTTGCAGGGACTTTTAGCAACTGCTGGCAAGTAGTTCATTCCCACAAATGAGTTGAAAGTATTGGTTACACTTCTACCTGACCTTCTAAATATACCTCTTTCTTTTTTTCCAATTTTGAAATATTTACATTTACAGCCTCCAGCCCCTTGAAAGCATCCAGAAAGGAAAAAAAGATTAATCTGGAGGTTTACTGCCTCTCCGTCCCAATTCTTTGCAGACCCATAGGGAGAAAATGATGATAAAGTCTGTTTAAGCACACATCTGCATACACACAGAGAAATGCCCAAACTCTGGCTCATTTACCTATTGCATTGGATCACTCCCCGAGGGATACCCTAGAAGGTGCTGTAGGAAAGCCTTGAGCTCTTCTGTGCTGCGTTCAGGCAAAATACTTTTTTCTCACTTAAGCCAGGGCCCCCCTTTCATCTAGCACCTTGCATCAGAAGAAGCAATGCCAGGACCGGACTCTGAGACTGTTGGTGTAGAGCTTCATTTAGAGTAGACAGGGCTGCCTTTGCTGGCAGGGGAGGAAGGACAATGTTGTATGAAATATGACCTGAATATCTAAAATTGTGCATTTCCTTCTGATTCCCTTAACCTCCAAGCTCTCCCAAGTTTGGAAAAACGGGCTCAGACCTTCAGGAGGTAGATTTGGTCTGGTCCCACTGACTTCTCTGGACCCACAAGGATGTGACCAGCTGAGGGTATGGCCCCATTTCTCTAAATTTACCAAGCAGGCCATTTCCCAAAGCACCCGTACCTTGGTTTTGCAGCAGCTCACACCTCATTGCCCTGGCTTTGTGTCACTGTTGCATCGTCAGACCTTGCTGCTTCGATGAACCGAGCGTGCAGGATGGCCAACAGCAGCTTTTACATCAGTAGACTCTCACAAGTCCTGTTTAAGGGGGAAAGAAGGTCTCTGTCAGCCTGAGCTGGACCGCAGTTGGGTTGCATTACTATTGTTTACAGTGTGTATATAAGTGTACATTTTCTTTAACAGACATTGGAAATTTTTATGTATAGATTTTTATTTTTCATCCCCAGATGTATTTATTAGCCAGAGTATTTCTGTTTTGTGATTCAAGTTCTGTCAGATTGATGTAAGCTCTATGAAACAAAATGCACATATTTTTGTTTGTTTGTACCAAATACATGCACAAACCTGTCTAAAACATTGCTGTGTATTGTTGCTGTGTCTGATTTTTAAAACAGGGGTTGCAGGGGATGAGGGGGGAGGAAGAAAAACCTGCAAATTATCTGCTTTTTTTTTTTCTCAAAGACCTTTTTTGTAATTTCACAAGGATAATTGCTCCCGCATGCAAGAATTTATGATAAAAACAAGTCAGAAGAGGACTCTCAGCTTTGTGCCACACAGGGATGAAGGGATCATACCAGCCATGTCTTCTCCAAGATGGTCCCTGGAGCAGGAGGAATCTGGATGCAGTCATGACCCACAGGAGTGGAGGAGGGCAGGAGGAGGGAAGGCTGTTGTGTAGTTGGTGGTCAGGAACAAGCTCTGGTCAAAGAATTTCCATCAGAGTAGGGTTTTTTAATGAAAATTGAAATTTCAGCTCATTGAAAATTTCTCTGGAAAATTTTCATTTTTCTTCTAAAGTTTAAATTCTAGCATCAGTCACAAAACCTGTAACCATGGTGAAATGGAAATAGGCTTTCTTATGCTCCTGTCTCACTCCAGGTACTCCACTTCAAGAAACGCAGCCTGATGGCACCTCTAGATGCTGGGCAGCGGTGTCTCAGGGGTGGGTATCATGGGATGACTCTAAGCTGGAAAGCCCAACGGGGAAAATGACAAAAGAAAAAAAAGCACCTGCCTCACCTTTGGGACTCTAGTGCAATATCATACAGCAGAGTCTGAAATGCAGGGAGGGGAGACACAGAGCTCTGAAAACGTCCAACAACAGCTATCCCAGAAATATTTATTTGCAAAGCAAATGACCAAACACGGCCCAAGGTTGTCTGTCCTTCAGGGACGGCTTCCAGCAGAAGCAAAGTGAGCAGCCACCAAGTGCAACTCAACAGCTCCAGGGGAAGATTGTCATGATTTCACCATGCGTTTTGCTAATGCTTGTGTGTGGTTGAGTCAGACTGATGCTGTGGAAGGGGATGGATGGTGTGTCCCCCGGCAAGCCCTCAGAAAAGGATGCTCTTGACTGATGCTGCTAATACTTTTTAAAAGGGATGTTTTTCCCTTCTGTACGACTGTTAAGGCAGGCTGCTGTCCTGCTCAGATGCCAGGAAGAAAGCATTAGGTGCTTTGCTGTTGACTTCCCCAAGGGTATGATAAGAAAGACCCATGCCATGGCCACACAGACTGAATGAGCCTTCAGAGCCACAAGGCTGGTCTGGGCATGTTGGTTTTGGCATCCTTCCTCATCCCAAGTTTAATCCATTAAGAACATTGTGTGCCCTGAGCTACGCAGACAGGGTCAAGGGCCAGGACTGCATAGTCCTAGTGTCTGTCAAAGCCTGTGTTGTTGCTCGCCTGGCTCACCTCACAGCACCCAGTAAAAGACCGTGCATCTATTAATACAGCCTCGTGGGGATCGTATGTGACCTGCGCAACTCCCAGTGTCTCCTTCTATCCCTTGTCCCATGCATCCCCAAAACTGCTCCTCCTGCCCACCAAAATCCATGTTATGACAGCTCACGCTTTCCATGAGCTGGTTGGGCATTGCTCAGGCAGAGTGGATCCACTCAGAAGGGGAAGAGTGCTGGGGCACCTTGATCCTGGGAGGAGTTTGGTTCCCTTGTCTCACCTGAGCCCTTGGCGTCCCTTTGTCATGGTACGGCCCTTGCAGCAAGCTCCAGCTGCAGAAGAGGCTTTCTTCTGCTCTGGTGCACAACCAGTGGGGCAGGTGATTTGCAACTCACCTTCCTACTGCTGGCCATGATCCAAAGTGCAGTCAGTTATGAGGAGCATGTGCTCTTTGATTGCTGGTGAGATAAGGTGCACCCCTAAAAGCCTGGTGATAACTGTCCGACTAAGCCCATTACTATTTCTATTTTCTTTTTTTCATTTTTATTTAGGTTTGAGGGAAGCCACCACTTGGTATTTTGATTGCTCTCCACTCTGTGATGGAATTCTCAGCATTCGCTGAGCTGCTGTATATGGGTCCAAGTGCCCTGGAGCTAAACTTGGGCAAAGCCTTGACACTGCCTTGGAGGTGGGACCATCAGTATACTTTTGGGGAAGGCTTCTTTATTTAGCACCCTTTCTGAAGCTAGAGAAAGCAATTGAGTACACAAGGCCCTGTGATCTATGCCTGACCACCCAGGCTCCACAAAAAGTTAAGAATACTTTCTTCCAGATCCCTCTCCAGCCTAACAAATAGCCTGGGTAAGGCAACATACCTTGGTGACACATGGTAGCTAAAGAAGGTAGCCCAGAGACACTGCAAAAAGCCAATCACTCCTTTAGAAAGCAAAGGTGATTGGTAGCACCTGGATAAATTTGACTCTTCTGTTTCTTCATCCCCATTTTGGGGGATGTCTGGACACTCCGAGGCAGCTTCTGCTTTCTCATCTCATCTCATCTGGGTCTCCTTTTGCTTCTTCCAGTAGCTTTCTTTGGACCTGGCTGACCTCACAGTCAGCACGTCATCTCACCCTATAAAGTCTGTGCTTTCTTTCCTCTATCCTGCCCAGCTGTTTTGCCTATTTAAGTCCCACAGCTCTGTTCCCCTCACCCCATCTTTAACCCCAGGGTTGCCACACCACTGGTTAAACCCCAGGTGGTCCTGCCCCAATACCCTCCTATGGCATTTTCTGCACACGCTGAGCCTGGCACACCACAAGGTGGGAGCCTCACCAGGAAAAACTGCCAGTGACAGCTCTTGCACTTGCAACAGCTGAACAAAAATTCTGCTGAAGCTTTGTGGAGGATCACCTGTTGGGATATATGAGACATACATACATATATACATATACACACACACACATATATATATATATATGAGATATATATCTGAGATAGGAAAGAGAAAGGCAAAAGGGAAAATCAAAAGGGGACGTAATATGAAAACATTGGATCAATATTTCATAGCAGTCACAAGAAAAAAACTGCATTTTAGGGAATTTCGGAAAAGAGATGGAGAATGGAATAGATGGAGAATAACCTTGAAAATATCTTTGCACCTCTGATAAGATCTATGACATATCTGTAATTTGACTGTTGTCTGATTTTCTGATCAGACCAGCTCAAAAAGGATAGAAAGGACTTAGAAAGGGTTAAGAAAAGGATGTCAAGAATTACCGATGATATGGGATAGTTTCCATTCAAAGAACAATTAAATCAAAGGGCACTTTCCTGGAAAACAGAGATGATTGAGGAAGAACACAATGGAGGTCGATAAAATCAGGACTGCCAGGGAGAAGACGAATAGTGAATGACTGTTCTCTGTTTTTCTCATAATACAAGAACTAAATGACATCAAACCCATTATCAAAATGAGCAAAGCAAGGTAATTCCTCACATGGTGCATATTTAAATGGTGGAACTCATCACCACAAGATATTGCATCTGCCAAAAGTCTATAGGGGTTAGAACAGCAATTAGATGCCTTCATGACAGAAAAGTCCATCAGAGGTTGTTGGAAACATTTATATAATCTCTGAGCTGAGAAGTGCCTGAGGCAGCAATTGCTGTCAGTTGGGAGAATATTTCAAGGCATTTTTCACTGTAGGCTTTTTCCTTCCCTCTATCCCTCCTGAAGTTTCCATCATCAGAGAGCGGGAACTCAGGTAGAAGGACCAAGACTCTGAACTGGTATGGCCGTTTGCATGTGCCCTTCATATGCATGCTGGGTAGCCCATCCATGCCACGGGTACATCATTCATTTCTCTGCCCATAGGCTAAAATGAGAAAATATACAGAAAGCTCGAGGTTAGTCTCCAATGCACATTAAATCAACGAGATAATACCATTTTGCCATCGCTGTGTTCCAGTTCCTGCAGGGAAATTCCTATTACTGAACACCACTCAGAAATTGAAAACTATCTCTTCAATAGACTGACTTTTAAGATCTTTCCACAGAGGACAGGCTAGTAGCTGGGGATGGGAGACACTCAGAGATTTCCCAAGAAACATCAGCCATCTTGTGCAAAGGTCTCAATTTCTTTTTCACTTTCATACCTCTAAATGTCCCTCCATGGAAGCACACATCTTACATAGTATCACAGATTAAGACACCTCCATTCCAATATGGTTTCCATGTATAAACCAGGTGTTTAAACTCCATTATGGAGATTTAGAGAAAAAAAATATAAATTGTTGCCTGAATATAGACGTATCGTGCTATTTGAGCCATCCTAGGCTATCCAAGATATGTACGTGGCCAGGAAACAGGACAGAAAACCTGTTGTGCAATATTGACCCAGCAACATGGCAGACGGTCCTGATCTGTAAGCTGTGAGCAGAGATAAATGTCAGGCAAAGAGCAGACAGAAAGTGAAGGTTTGATCCCCTCTTTTCCCTAGGGGAAACAGGACACAGGATATTTAATGTGGTTGAACGTATCATCAAAATTCAGATGAATGCTTGAGTTGCAGGATGGACCACACCACCCAGTCCCCACGGTATCCTGGGAGACAGAGTCCTGCCAAGAGGGTGGGAAGGACGAGTCAGAGATAGTAACCTATCTTGAAGTCTCATGAAGCCAAAAAAAAAAGGTTTCAAGCAAAATTAGTTCTGTTCAGTTCAATAAACCAAACTTAGCCAACTTTAAAGATTTCCTGTGTGCAGTGCTGGTGGATAATAGATGTCTTGGGGTTTGGAGGGTAGGATGTAGGCATCAAAAATAACTTTTATGCTTTTTCAGGAAACATGTTCTACCATTTATTATGCACAACTCTCCAATTTAATTTTCACAACACAGCCTCAAGCAGGACATTTCACGCAGTTTGGAAATTGCTGGGCTTTCTGCACTTCTTTGCCTTCAAAAAGACTGAAGCAAGACAAAGAATCTGCCCACAATCGGTCCAGCTGCTAAATGCTAAAAAATATTTATGACAAATGTTCGGTGTTAAAAATCTCACTTAGACCTTAAAGAAATCATTTGGATATTTCACCAAAAAAAAAATCAAGGCCCAATCCAGCTCCTGTGATGAATATTTTACTATTCCTTCCTCCGCAGCTGCTACCTTCTGGATGGAAAACAAAATTCCCTAAGGGCCATAGTTGATTCTGAACCCTCATTGAAATCTGACCATAATT
This sequence comes from Dromas ardeola, assembly GCA_013398915.1. Taxonomy (NCBI): domain Eukaryota; kingdom Metazoa; phylum Chordata; class Aves; order Charadriiformes; family Dromadidae; genus Dromas; species Dromas ardeola. The sequence continues at coordinate 354,435 of VYZM01019543.1, read as the reverse complement.
AAGTAGCAGCAGCACTGCTCAGAGACACAGCATTGCCTGTCCAAACCCCACTGCTGTCTCCCAGCAGATCTATGGTTGCAATAAAGCCTGATAGCATAACACATGGATCAGAAATTTGAGTTCTCTTGTGGCAGGAGGGTGTTTTTGGAAAGAGAAGGTCCCAAAGCCTAGCCTCATCTATGGCCAGGAGGCTTCAGGTGGCACCGTCAGAAGAGGAATACTATTGCAAAAGCCTTTCTCCCTGTGAAATGGAGAGTTTCCATTTCCAGAGTTTCACAGAAGGTGTTTCAAATACAGAAACCCAACAGGAACACAAAAAAAAGACCCAAAAAAAGCCCAAAGCCCAGTACACACTGCTTTGAACATGAAAGACAAAACTATAGCCATATTGAGTTATCCCAAAAGCTCTTTGTCATTTGGAAGTTGCCTTGACACAGATTGGAATTTCTCAACAAATTGTCGGAAAAAGGGAATGCCCTTGGGTAACCCTGTTTTTATCATGGCAAGGCAGTTTTATGGATTTAAAAGGTTTGCTACCTTGACAACATTAATGTTAATCTGTGAGTAAATTGCCATTGTTTTATGCTTGTTTATTACTACAGTCTTCCACAGATTATTCACAGTACAAATCCAATTTAACTTTGATTGCTGTGGCACTTTCATTTCTAACCTGTTTTAGGCTTATAAATTTAGATGTTACTTCTCAAAGGTTTAGCATATGGGGGTTTTGACAGTGTATAAATATGTTTTTATATAGGTATATATTCATATATGTGTATAAATAGATACGTCTACAGAGAGATACAGAGACACACATATAAATATGTGTATCTTTTATCCTTCAAATACTTTTTTGTGCTTTCTTGGCAAAAGCACTCTTCTGTCTGTGGCTAACTTCATACCCAGGCTGTGTCCCATGTCCTCCTTGAGCCAGAAGCTCAAAAGTCAGCATGGTGAGTGCAGCTGCTGAATCACCATGTGGGTGATGCAGAAATCAATAATGAGTTTTCTAATATTCCATTACTGAAATCAGTTGCCCAGAAAGGATGTGGAATCTCCATCACTGCAGTTCGGGCAAATATTTGTCTTAAGTAGCATTTTAGATAGGACAGATCCTGCTGCAGGTTGTGAGGCAATTTTAGCTTTCTGAGGTTCCTATGAGTCGTATCATTCCGTACTCTATACTGTTCCATATGTTCTCCTCCCTACCCTACCCCTAGAAATTAGAAGAAGTTTTTTTCAAGTTTTGTGAATTGGCCAACTATTGCTGATTGCACTACGGACTTTACCCCTGCCTCCAGTTTTTAAAACTGAGCAAGGATGAACAACTGTGCCAACAAACTGCCTGTAAAAAGGAATTAACATTCTCCCACTGATTAATTTACTAGTAGACATGGTTTAGCTTTTCTTTCCAGTCTCCATTCTCCTATTAGCCTCTAAATGATCATCATTCCTCTGGCACAGTGCTATTCCTGAGAGTTGTACATGCTTCAGCTGAGCTCCTCTCTCTGCAGACCACATCTACAGCAGTGACCTCTTGGGATCTGGGTAAGCAGGACACTTTCATTCAACGGGCAAAGGACTAGTAAATCCACTGTCAGGCAGCTGAGGTTAGGCAAATTAAAATTAAAAACAATGTGATCACAGGGAGTAATTAACAACTGGAGTATATTTTCTCAAAAATATGAAAGGTTCTTGAAATTAAAAATTTAGGAGAGAGGAAAAGAGAGAATTATTTCATAATGCATGCTCTGGCTCAGGGAGTAGTAATGGGCTTGATGTAGAAATTTAGTCTCCTGCCCTGCTTATACAGGAGGTCAGGCTAAATTACGAAAATATGCTGCCTGGCCTTAAAAATAATTGTTTTTCTGCCTGACTTGGCAAGTCCTTCTGAGCTCAAAATATTGCCCAAAAAATGCACCTGTTTTACTGAAAGGAGAAAATATACTGTACTGAGGCATCTGCCGCTGACCCAAAGGAACCTGGATGGAAATGTCTCCTCCCCTCTCCTCTCCTCTCCTCTCCTCTCCTCTCCTCCCCT
>VYZM01019543.1:341775-352253 GCA_013398915.1 Dromas ardeola | reverse complement strand
CTCTCCTCTCCTCTCCTCTCCTCTCCTCTCACTGAGTAATTTGTTTATTTCTTACTTTATTTTTAGCATCCATTTTCTTTGCATTACATTTTTCTATCAAGGGCCCCTGCAGCTATTTTTAGCTGGTGGAAATTGGCCAGACAAGTTCTTTTTTTACTCTTTTCATTTAGGTATTTATTTTGGAAGGATTTATTAGCAGAGAAAGGAAACTGACTGACAGCCTGAGAGGTCTCTCTCTCTATCTGTCCTCTCTTTAAGCCAAGGAATTGAATTTTGACACTCGGGGAATGTAAAGAATTGGTCATCAATGGGCCTCAAGTCAGTGAATTTTCCTAATCCCTTTTTTATGTCTGGTGTCCAATTTACACTGTGGCAATAACTTCTGTCCATTGTAGGTGGGCTGCCCAGTGCTTCCCCATTTTGAACTCTGTGATGAGAGGAATAACTGTTCCCTATCTGCTGTCTGTAGATGGGTGCAATTAATACACAGGTTATAGACCGTCATGTCCATCCTCACCATTTCTTTTCAAATGAAGGAGTCCTACCCTATTTAGTGTACCTGAATATGAAGTTTCTCCAGACCTCGTAATGCTTTCCTTCCCTCGACCTTTTCTAGGTCCATTACATCCTTTTTGAAAGTGTGTGGCCAAAGTTAACCTGACTATTTCAGTTGTAGTTCCACCAGGGATATCATTAAGTTCATAACTTCATCACGTACTTTGCACAATATTTTTCTTTATTCTCAATTCTTTTCCTAGTACTTTCTAACATTTTGTTGGCCTTTTTGACCACTGCTGAGCACAGAGCTGAGGTTCCCATTTCAGCTATTCACAAAGATTCAGCATCTCTTTCCTGAATGCTAATGACTACTTTCGAGTGCATCACCACCTATGCATAGATTTTTCCTCATCTACATTATTTTGCATTCATCAGTATTAAATTCACCACCTGCTAATCCAATATCGTGACGTCTCTTCCACAAATATTCATATTTAGCATTAGCTTTGACTACCCCGAATAATGAAGGATTGTCAGCAAACTGCCACCAACCTATTTACACCTTTTCCCAGACCTTTTTGGAATACAGTGACTATTATGACACCCAGCACTGTCTTAAGGAAATTCTAATAGCCTTCCTCCACTGTGAGAAGTGACTCTTTAATCATACTTTTTTTGCTTCTTCTCTGTTTATTCCAGCAGTTATTAAACCAAAAGACCTTTTACCTTATCCCATGAGACCTTAGAGAGGGCTAGGATGTGTTTCAGGATAGAAGGCTGGATATTGCACACAAGACTGTAAACACTATGAAACCTTCATAAAAGAAGGCAATATTGACTATATGGGAAAGAGAAGAGGAAGAGTAACGGGTGATATCACTGGAGAGGAATTTGCAAAGGCCATTAGCTTATGGAGACTGTGTACAGTATGCGTCACATGCCAACTTCACTAGATCAAATACTTTTTTCCATGGGAGCAATGGACAGCCTAATAGCAAAAGTCAATGTGACAGGCAACTGCAAAGTAAAAGGGTCATGTATTTATTTTAAACAAGAAAACAGTGCTTGCGCCAATGTATTGCTAAAAATACTGCTAGCAGCACAGGAAAAAAAAAAAGTCACGGGCAGTGAACAGATACAGCTCAGGTTTTGCATGAATTAGCTTATTCCCATTAACAATTTAGGTAAATATGAAAGAACAAAATCCATAATCGCACTACGTTACAAATACCTAATGTAGCTTAAAAATACTCCAACCCCTAGGTCTCTTCAAGAGGTAATATCTAATGGAGGGATCAGGTACCAAAATAACTGAAAAAGGATTTGGAAATATCTTCAAATGAAATTGGAATCTCTCAGCTGAGTGCAGAACAAAGGAGAAAAAGGCTTCCTGCTCTGCAGCTCACTGTGAGAGAGGCTGAAAGTGCATCTCTCTCTTGCTTTGAGAGTCTTAGATCAAACAGAGCAGGCAGAATACCATCACTAGTTGAAAAGAAAAGGGGAAAAAAAGAAAAAAGAAAAAAAATCACCTTTGCATTTGCATAGGCCATAAATAATTAATCAAGGAAAAGAAACAAAAAGTTAAACAACTATTCTGCTTCCCTACCCAGGGGAGACATCTGGGCATTGATCCTGATGCATCAGTAGATCTCTAGGCAATGCCTCTGGGATCCACCAGTTTTGGGAGGGTTGTCGGTTTGCTGGAAGGCCAGGCTGCCGTGCAAAGGGACCTGGACAAGCACGTCCAGAGAAGGCCATGACAGTCATGAGGAGTTTGGAGCATGCATGCAAGAAGAGGCTTATGGAGCTGGGTTCATTCAGCCTAGAGAAAAGAAGGTTTTAGGTGGGCATCTGGTTGCACTTCTCTAATGCACTTTCAGAGAAGACAGAGCCAGGCTCCCCTTGGATGCAATTGACTCAAAGTTCAACAAGGGAAATTCCCACTAGATACACAGAAAAAAATATTTCCTCTGAGTACAGTGCAGCCCTGGACCAGGGGTTCAGAAAGGCTGTGAAGCCTCCATCCTTGGAGATACTTGAAACTAGACTGAACAAGACCCTGAGCAACCGTGAGATTGGCTCAATGTTGAAACAAGGGGCTGAAATAGAGACCTCCAACCTTGTTTATTCCTCAAGCCTGTGATTCTGTGGAAAATAGATCACATATGCGTAAGGCTTCCAGCCCTTCCCTTTAGGAGATGCTTTTTTTGTAGGCTACTGTTTCTGTTGGGCTAAATTCCTCTGAGGCTCCAGTGAGAAATGCCATCCTTTTTTCCATGACATGCAGAGCGCAGAGCTTTACAGTGGTCAATTTGTTCTGGAGAGATGCAACAGGAGGGCATGATTAGAGGCTCTGAATATCCTCTGAAGAAACAGCTCTTATCAGGCTGCAGAGCAGCCATATGTACACCCCTCAAAAAGCCTCAGAGCTGGCTGGGCACATTTTTTAAAGATATTACATTGAAAAACATTGGCTGCTGTCCAGAATATTAAAAACAGCATAAAAAAGTAAAAATGCTTTTCTTCCCTTCTGATTTTGATTTACTTATATCAAGGGGAAAACAGAGTCCCTGTTGTTTCATTTCGGATGTACTCTTAAGGTCGGCACACCCTGCACCCCCGAGGTTGCTCGTAAATCATTAATGACCTAACTTTTCATCACCCAGCTTTGTTCTGACTGGTTATAGCTCTTCATTACTTCTGTCCTGTCATCACAAGGACCAGTGACAAAAAGGGCACCGAGGTCAAGCAACGTACGTCCAAGGGAAAGCCTTTCACACCCTGACACCCCAGTATTTACTGTTTGAGTCTCACCAAGACAGGTACCAGGAGAGAGAAGAGGAATCAGCGGTGCACAGCAGGAGCTGGTTGTGACTGGCTTCTCCAGGACACTCTACATGGGTGACAGCCAACATCTCCCAGAGCCCATGTTTCTGAGCTCAGCAAGGTCTGGGAGTCAGGACACACCACCATTTGTTGGCACAGACAGCATTTGCCCAGAAAACAGAGACATTTAACCAAAAATGCCAGTCTCGCTTGGATTTCTCTCAACTCACTTCAAAACAAAAGGCATGTAGATATCATCAGCTACAAAAAATTGCTGATGACTGAAAGTGAAATTTGTCATTAAAAGTGGAAAATAAATGGGGTGCACTCAGAGCATCTAGACATAGATAGACTGAGTCACTTTTATGCTAATACATCTTCATCAGATCTCCCCAGTGAATACATAAAACGGTCTATTTATTGTAATTGAAGTTTATGATGAAAGTGCTTTCATATTCTCTATGTACACAGCTACTCAGAAAAACTTATTTTTCTTTCCCTTCTTTGTTCTCCATAACTTCTCCCCATTATTTTCTCTTTGGAAAGCATTGCTTTCAAGCAGAGCAAGCAGAGATATCTGCTCAGCTATATAAAGGCAGAGGCTGGCTCACGTGTGTCCATACCTCCACCTTCTTTGTCCATGGTCACCTGCAGCTGATGTGACACCGATTGCCTCTTGCTGCTGAGGTGCAAAACTTCATTTCTCATAGCTTTCCACTTCTCTTTATCCTCCTTCTTAATGACTCTGAGCTAAGAAGAATATTGTTGCCATTACTAAAAGGCCGTTGCTCTGCTCTAAAATAGTTTTAGTTCAATAAAGGGCCAAAATGCATCACCTGTTTAGGTACTGGAAGGCTGCTATAAGGTCTCCCCGAGCCTTCTCTTCTCCAGGCTGAACAACCCCAGCTATCTCAGCCTGCCCCCATAGGAGAGTTGCTCCAGCCCTCTGATCATCTTCGTGACCCTCCTCTGGACTCATTCCAACAGGTCCGTGTCCTTCTTATGCTGGGGGCCCCAGGGCTGGACGCAGTACTCCAGGTGGGGTCTCATGAGAGCGGAGTAGAGGGACAGGATCACCTCCCTCAACCTCCTGGCCATGTTTTTTTTGATGCAGCCGAGGACACGATTGGCTTTCTGGGCTGCAAGTGCACATTGACAGCTCACGTTGAGCTTCTCACCAACCAACACTCCCAAGTCCTTCTCCTCAGGGCTGCTCTCAATCCATTCTCTGCCCAGCCTGTATTTCTGCTTGGGATTGCCCCGAACCAAAGCAGGATGCTGTGCTTGGCCTGGTTGAACTTCATGAGGTTTGCACAGGCCCACCATTCAAGCCTGTCCGGGTCCCTCTGGATGGCATCCCTTCCCTCCAGTGTGTCAATGGCACCACACAGCTTGGTGTCATCAGCAAACTGGCTGAGGGTGCAGTCAATCCCACTGTCCATATCCCCATTAAAGATGTTGAACAGCACAGTCCGAGTACTAACCCCTGAGGAACACCACTCGTCACTGGTTGCCACTTGGACCTTGAGCCGTTCATTGCAACTCTCAGTGCGGCCATCCAGCCAATTCCTTTTCCACTGAGTGCTCCATCCATCAAATCCATGTATCTCCAATTTAGAGACAAGGATGTTGTGCACGACAGTGTCAAACGTTTTGCACAAGTCCAGGTAGATGATGTCAATTGCTCTTCCCTTATCCACCAATGCTGTAATAGTATCCTAGAAGGCCACCAAATTTGTCAGGTATGATTTGCCTTTAGTGAAGCCATGTTGTCTGTCACCAAACACCTCCTTATTTTCCATGTGCCTTAGCATAGTTTCCAGGCGGGTCTGCTCCATGATCTTGCTGAGCACAGAGGTGAGACTGACCGGCCTGTAGTTCCCTAGGTCTTCCTTTTTCTCCTTTTTAAAAATGGGGGTCATGTTTCCCCTTTTCCAGTCAGTGGGAACTTCACGAGACTGCCACGACTTCTCAGATATGATGGGTAGTGGCTTAGCAACTTCATCAGCCAATTCCCTCAGAACCCAGCTCATCAGGTAGATCAGAGAATCTCATCAGGTCCCATGGACTTGTGCACCTTCAGGTTCCTTAGATGGTCTTGAACCTGATCTTCTCCTACACTGGGCTGTTCCTCATTCTCCCAGAACCTGCCTTTGCCTTTTATGACTCGGGCGGTGTGGTTAGAGCCCTTGCCATTGAAGTCTGAAGCAAAAAAGTCATTGAGTACCTCAGCCTTCTCCCTATTCTGGGTCTCCCATTTTTTTCCGGAGAGGGCCCACATTTTCCCCAGTCTTCCTTTTGTCACCGGCATACCTTAGATGCTTTTCTTGTTGCCCTTGACATCCCTGGCCAAATTTAATTCTATCTGGGCTTTAGCTTTCCTAACCTGATCTCTTGCTGCTTGGACAATTTCCCTGTATTCCTTCCAGGCTGCCTGTCCTTGCTTCCACACCCTGTAGGCCTCCTTTTTGAATTTGATTTTGTCTAGGAGTTCCTTGTTCCTCCATGCAGGCCTTCTGGAGTTTTTGCCCCATTTCCTCTTTGTTGGGATGCATCGCTTCTGAGGTTGGAGGAGATGATCCTTAAATATTAACCAGCTTTCTTAGGCCCCTCTTCCCTCCAGGGCTTTATCCCACAGTACTCTACCAAGCAGATCTCTGAAGAGGCCGAAGTCTGCTCCCCTGAAGTCCATGAGTAGTCAAAGACACTAGTCCAGGATATTTTTCCTGAAGTATCTTTACCCTTCCATGAATGGCTCAAATTAAGCAGAGAGCTGCCAAATTTATCCTATGGTTGTTGCTTCCAGAGGTTTTAGCTTTCTGGAAAACAGCCAGTGCTTATGATCAAGCACATAAAAATTGCATTTGGTCAGAATAGCAGCACTTCTATAGCTTTGCAGCTCTCAGAAGCAAACAGCCTGTACCAGGGAGACACAGGGCTCCAGAGGGGTTGCCACACTCAGTGTCCATCTGGCATTTTTAGATGCCAGGCACTGAGAGGAAGGGAATTGAGATTAAAAAAAAAAAAAAACAACCAACACCTTTTTTTGACAGTGGGAGCAGGTCCTGCCATGCCATGGCCCAGTGAGGTGCCATATTGATGGTACTGGGGGAGGGCAATGCAGTCTCCCCACCGTGCTCGTTAGCCTCCTCTGGAAGAAGAGCTGGCCAGGTAACCTAATCCAAGGAGTTGTTTTCATTTTGAACCTGCAGGACAGCAAGTCCCAGCACACCTATGGACTTCTGCATCCTGTGACATTGAACAGTCTCTGTTATTTCATATGTTTTTGCAAAATAACCCCCTTATTTGTGTTGTAAATAATGCGAATGTTTTTTAGTCTCTCCCAATGACTCAGTTGTCTCAAGGTCTTGGATCCCAGTTACCACCATCTGAGAGACTTTGCCATAATTTTTTTTGAGGACTACACATTGATTTTTATGTGAAGGCACTATCAGTATTAGTCAGCATCTCGGTATTTATAAAACATCCTGTTTTGTTTGCTTTCTTGGCTGCAATTATAGACTGAAAAGAGGTTTGCATTGAACTGTCTGTCTTCATACAGCCGTGTCACTCTCAACCAGGCACAGGTTATCTGAAAATCCTGTCCGGCTCAGGGTTTGCCTAATTTCTTCTCTCTTCTGTATTAGTTTGTATTTTATCAGTGCTTAATTGCCTCTGCTATGGTGATGCTAATTCCCTTGGCTTGTTTAGACGTCTGTAAAGTTCTTCCTTGCTTTTGACTGCCTAAATGAGTTCTGTGTCATCAGTGGATTCATCTGCCTCTATTTGCAAGCCAGGTATCAGCACATTAACCAGCACGGCACGCCTGGGACTAAGCACCGAGCTGTGACCTTCTGCCATAATTGACCATTTAATCCTCCTCTTTGCCTTCTCTTAGGACAGCCGTAGAGCCACGACAATAGTTTCCCACTCATTCCGTAACCCCTTAGCTCCCTCAGGAGGCTCTTTAATTTGACCTTGCTAAAGATCTTCTGGGTATCCAAATGCACCATGTCTGCCAAGTCTCCTTCATCCACCGTTTTCCTGGCACGGTCATTGAGTCACAACCCTTCTGTGAGACCTTTCGTCTCTGCAAGCTGCTGGGTCCATGCTCTCCTGTGGTGAGCTGTCTCCCTGAAACTTCATTATCCTGCCTCTAAATATAAATTCCAACTCATTTCCCCAGGACACCTGTAAGGAGGAATGACCTGCAATTCTCCCCATCTCACCTTAAGGCTTTTTGAATATAAATGTAACCTGCCCTATATCCCAGTCTTTGCTTCTTTTCCTTGGTAAGTTAATGAAGCCCTATTCACATTGCTTAATAATGTCTGCCCAGACAATCCAGACCTCCAGGAAAGGCCTCCTGAGACAAGCTGTGGATGTTTGCAGTTCATGGCTGGGTTTCTCTCTGGTGGTTTGCAGGCAGGTCTACAGGGCAGATACCTGACATGCCCCCTTCATCTACTTTTAACCTTAAAACTAAAAGTGCAAGGTCTATCAAGCAGAGAGACCCAAGTGTGAGCCAGCTCATCTCTGGAAACCATGCTGAAATATTAGCATGGGATGATGCTTCAGCTAATTATGCTTCAGAGGGAGATCAAAAAGAGATTGCAAGCACACCATTTTGAGAGTTGTGTTCCTTCTCAGCCACCTCCCTTCCTACTGAAGCCCAGGGAGGGTGAGAGGAATCACAGTGCCTGGCAATTTTATACCCCCTCCACCCCCGGAACGCACCCCATTCACATATTTATTTGGATTTAAGACATACATGTTCTCCAGTTATTCATTTCCGTTTCCACAGAGGGACTCCCAGTATCAGAGGAACTGCTCAGTTTATGTACGGTTCACATGTTCTATGTGGCATAGGGAAACAGGATCGGGTCCTTCACTGTGAGCTTCTGTAATGAAACCATTCCTGTATCTGGGGCTTGGCTTTAAAAACTCCTATAAATAATTACCATTTTACGTCCTTGGGTCAACGGGGTTCTGCCCAGGAAATACAAAGGGACGGGTAAGTCAGAAAGAGCGTGTAATATAAGAGAAGTATGGGAAGTATGTAGAAAAATCAGAATTGACTGGACAGAGATGGAAATAGTGCTACATTGCAGAAGGCAGATAATCACTGAATTAGCTCCTAAGTGTCTGTATGATGAAGAGCCATTGACAACCAGCTACCCCCAATATCCTGAAGTCATCCTGAGTCTTTCTCTTATCATTAATGGTCTTTGGATGAGGCCCTGGATTCTTTGACTTGCATCCCAGTGTAAAATATCAAGTTTTTCCTGCTTAACTTTTCTTTCTTTTTTTTTGAAGTTATCAAAACGTGAGTGCTTTACCCGTTGTCAACCACTTTGTGTTACATTAGAAAAGCATCCCCATAAGTGTGTGTACAGCACAGGGGCAGTTCAGCACTGGGCAGAGAGCAGCCATCAGGGGAGGCAGCTGCTGGAAACCTCCTAAAACCCATCCACTCTCCAAAAAAATTAATTTCGGCAGATGTCCTTCCAGACATTTTCCACCTAACGCAACCTCACCTCTCTCTTCTCTTCTTCTGCACCCTGGTCAGAGTTTCTGCTCTCTCCACGTGGGCCAAAGCAGCCCACACCTAATCGAGGGGCAAGAGCACGGCGGTGGGTGGCACAGGGAGAAGGGAGCAGGGACAGCAGTCTTTTCTGCCCTGTTGGTGTGCAGGTCAGCTACCTGCTGCGCCACTAAATCCCCATCCCAAAGGAAAAATCCCTGAATCCAGATACTCTTTCAATGTATTTAGCAACCCTCTCTTCCTTGCGACTGCCACACTTGTAGGCTTGATATTTCCCTGCTCAGATAAATAGTCCCATGTATTTCAAGCACGGTTAGGCTCTGCCTTAGTTACAGCCCAAGAGACAAAAGCCACATGGATATTCATTCACAGTAACTCCATGCCATCCCCTGTTCCTACGAGCTCTGCCTGACGCTCAGATCAGCTCTGTTCTCAGGACCCTGATAGAAAGGGAACACGGGACTGATGGCAACGAAGGCATCCCATCTGCACAGCCCTACCCGCACTGCGCAACCCTCCACAGCATTTGCAGGAAGGGCCTCATCCAGTTGCCCATCAGAAGACTGGACGCCATGTACCTGGCAAGGTATGTTGGGATGCAGCAGCAGGACAAAGATGCACACACATATTTTTTTCACCAAAATCACAAGGCAACTTTGTGTACCATCCCACTTTTCGATAAACAACTGCCTCCACTGACTGGTCTTCTTAAGCTAAAGGGCTAATCTGCATCCAGCACTAGGTCAGGAACATGCCACAAAAGAAAAATCTTCAGAAGACATGGCCATCTACCTTTAGGTCAAAGGAAGAGGTTGCGAATTTCTCACTGAAATGCCATGCAAAAACATCTGCCCTTATATCAAACACTTTCAGGGTGATGAAAAATGGCATTTCTTCTTGGTGTTATTTACATCCAGCAACTTGCATGCTTGGGACTGTCTTCAGAGCACCTGTCTCTTGGAGATCTCTCTTCCAAAATCACATCCTTTCCTCTTTCCCTCTAGATTTTCTTGTTATTTACTCTCCCTTTCTCCTTACCCACTGAGGAACTCCTTTCTGTGTCCCCTGGAAGGACTTTTCAGTGGATTGGCCGCATCCATCCTGACCCAAATCCTCTGGCGAAAGGGAACCTACCCCAAACTGGGATCAATTGAGGTGGGTCGCTTTAGGTTGAGACGAATGCGTCTCAGCTGTCCTCAGAGGAGGGACGAGCGGCGATGAGCTTCACTTGGCTCAGCAAAGCTCCTTCTCTCCCACTCTTGCATTTCCCAGTGGAAGTATTTGTCCTGGACAACAGGCGTGGCTGCAGTGACGCTACCACATAGCAAGGACATTACACTGTGCACAGGCTAAAGGGAATAGGAAGGAGGGTGGAGAGTGCAGGGCTAGAGCAAGCTTTGGGAAGGTATCCTGCTGGAAAATGAGTTCAGAGCTCATCTGACGAGTTCAAGGTCATGCAGCCACTTTACAAAGTCCAGTGCGTGGGCACCCTCTGCTTAGGAGAGCCCTGGGAATTAGGCTCATTGCAATTTTATATATCTAAATATATATATATATAATTATATATAAGTATATATGTATATATATAAATATATATACATATATATAT
>VYZM01019543.1:274823-341756 GCA_013398915.1 Dromas ardeola | reverse complement strand
CTTTTATGCCGTCTTTTCTTTCCTCAGACTGCTTCATCTAGCATGCTATGCTTCCTATTCAAAAAGGAAAGCCCAAAGGGTTTCTGCTGACTTCCAAATGTAATTGAAAAGAGCAGAAGACAAGAAGAGGAAATTCCTCTCAATTTTGAGAAGAGACGGCAACAATGCAAAGAGAACAAGTTTATCTATCTCAGACTTAAAAAAGTTTATATATGTATTTATATATGTTATACATATATATATTTATAAATATATATTTATGGAGAGTTTTCTGTTCAAGCAAGTAAAACCGTGACTCAGTTACAGTGACAACTGCACACAGGTCCAGATGATTTAAGGGGCATGTTATCCAAATCCCCCCTTTCCACCCACCTCTGATCTGCTGTTATCTATTCCAGCGCTCTCCCTACCCGGCTGCTTCTCATTTGTGTGCAGATTATCTGAAAGTGGGGGATACCTTAGCACCGCTTTTCATGAAGTGGGTCTTGGCGCAGTATTTCAAATACAGCTTTTCCATCTGAAAATGTGATCCTGTGAGATGCGGGACAGAAGTGGGCTTTACTAGAGGAGCCGTCCCTTGCTAAGAGGGCCACACACAATACACCGACTGCGTTGTCTCCAGACATGATTCAGGCAGCGGAGACAGTCGGCCTAAAATTAATACTTGTCTGAAAAGGTATTACAGGAAAAAGCTGTCGTTCCTCCGTGCTGATTGTGCTGAAAGCCTGGCCTATTTAGAGCCGATTGTGTCAGCAGGCAGCTTGATATTCCTATTCTTTGTGGACAGCAAGGTTTTTCGCTGTTTAAAAGTCATAGCAGAAAGGTTTCCCTGGGCTTGGCATCATGAAATGGCCGTGGAAAATCACCTAGCCCTTACCAGCAGTCCCATCAGAAGGCTGCTATGTGGGAATTAAATGGGTGTTTTAATTGCAAGGGCAACAGAAATTAGAGGATCAAACTTTAGTTTATTTGTTGGGGGGGTCATTTTTAAGATCCGAAAGGCATGCTCTGCTTGGGAGGGGGGAGACGGTGCACCAAATGTTCCTGTTTGTGTACAGATGAGTGCCAGAGCCCTCCCATAATGAAAATGATGGACAAACACACCCTCAGCAGAGGAGCTGTTGAGTTTTTCAGCTGAAATGAGACAAAAAGGGGTGCAGTGGTAGGTTTCTTTTCAAAACGAAACAGAGCTGAACCTTTTCAGCAGGTTGTCCCTAAACCTGGGCAAAAAAAGGAAGGTATCAGGGTCTGACAGAGATGCGATGTGTGATGGAAGAGCAGCATGGGGTGTAACCAGCCCCATGCGCAGGGGCCAACACGCACGAGCATGTGGCCAGCATGTGGCAATGGCAGCCACCTGTCATGTGCAGATGGGTGATGGGATGTTTCTAAAAGACAGGATCTGAGGACAACTCATGTAGGTTACAACCCCTTCCCTCTCTACATCGGAGAGCCGTCCAGAGGGATGCCACCAGGGAATGAGGTGGGCACCAGGTAATCGCTCTGATAGGCCAAAATCAGCCTTTGAGGTGTCCATCCCAAAACAGGCATCCTCAAAACAGGGGTCTGGATCTATCTTTATGCCAACAGGTTCAGTTCAGGCTCTGGCTCTGCTTGCAGAGCAGTCCAAGGGTCCATGAACCATCTCAGGGACACATGAAAAGACATGCACTGCCAAGCTTTCCGGCAAGTCCACCCTCCTGCACCATGGCCCCTCAGAAGAGACTTCACTGAGATCACTGAGAGCAGAAAGTGATCCAGGAGCAGAGACCCCAGGACAAGACAGATTCTCCTGCTAAGCTGTGAGTGGTGGCGCCCAAAAAATGGATGTAAACCAGATAAAGAAGGAGGACGGCCCAAAACAAGGTCCTTGTTCATGGTAGGTTTTGTGACTGCAAATTGAACCAAGATCCAGCGCAGACACATCTCTACCCTGAGGCCAAAATACTCCTTGTATGATCCTACATGACAGCTGTGAGGGTCAACTGCTGTCTCCCCCTTGAGCACCGCAGCATCCAGAAACATGAGCGAGGTAGCACAAGGTCACTGACTCAACTAACAGACGTCCCTCTATGACTGCTGGACATTCATGTATGCTCAGGTTAGCAAGGAGCAGGCAAGTATGGTCCATATGACAGAGGGGAGAAGTGTAGGGATGGACAGGAGCACAGTTCCTGGCTTGTCTAAGTCTCTTCTCTTCTTACCATGCAGGAGCACAATGGCTGTCATCACAAAAGCAGGTAAAAATACAACACATTCACCTGGGAAACAGCAGTATGACCAGGAATAAGCAATGATTTCTGGGCATATTAATGAGTACAAGCAAGTCCAAGTGTTATCAAGATGATCTGAACATCCTCAGGTCAGGGAGAAAGCACCTGTTTGGACTTTGAAGCGTGCTTACCTGTAAGCAGGTAAATTTAGGGTTTCCAGCTGTGTTTGAAATGAAGTGAGTCAGGGAAGGAGGGGTTTTGTACTGATGCCCCTGTACTGATGTTTTCTGGAGATTTAAGGCCCTCAGCTGGTGAGTTTTAGCACAGCACTAGTGCAGACACTGGCACATCCACGTTCCCATCGGCAGGATGGTTGCATGCCCTCTCTCCTTTTTCTGCTGTCATCCCCTGCACCCAACCACGCCACCCACGATGGCCACAAATCCTCCCCTGCGCCTCTGCCAACCCCTCCCACGTTACTGGCATCCCATCAGCTCAGCCCTCGCCCGCTGCCCAGCCAAACACGACATATTTAGCTCTGGTAATTTATTTTATTTTTAAATCTCCCCTCTTATAAATCAACTTCTCCAGCCCCTGAATCACTGCCTGTGCTATTGCCTTTCCATTAGGCCATGCTCATTTGCCAAATGCCTTGCAAATTGCCCGCTGGCAGCCACCCTGGCCGGGGCCATGCTGCCCGTGAGAAAACCGACGCTGTTGCTTCTATTCTGAACATAATTGCTTGTTTTATTGCTGCTTTCACGCTCACATCACTTATCTTACAGACACCCAAAGCAAAACAGCCTGCTGTGAAGCTGCCAGGCTAACTGGGGTTAGGAAATTTCTCCCAGTGCTTCACAGAACGGAATCATAGAGTGGTTTAGGTTGGAATCCTCCACAGAGGATTTTTTTTTGCATTGGACAAAGTTGGCATTGCTGGGATTCAAGTACTTTGCTCGGGCCAGTTTCATGCCAGTTGTATATCCCTTGTGGCCTGTCCCTCTAATGAGATGCCACCAGTACCTGCTCATGAGAAGAGAGGCCGGTCCACACGGTCACCAGCTCATGACCACGTGTGACCAGCTTTCCTTGTAGGCCAACAGGTAAAGAGGGTGGGAGGAGGGAGGGAGATCCTGGAAGGTGCTGAGCTGTCAGATGTCCCTGCAACTCGTGGAAATCCTCAATATTCATCACACCCCTGTTGGACCGTCTTGCAGGACCGGGTTAATTACTGTTATTTCTACAAAGAGACACCTGAAGACCCTGGGGGAGGTGGAGGCTCACGTGCCAGCCGAGTGCCAGCTGCTACAGTCGTGCAACGATGCTGACCTTGAAGCTCCTGTGGGCCAAGCAGATAGGGAGCAGGTGGACTGCCACTGCCCGGGACACCAAGTAACTGGCACTAGGGCTCTCAGAGAGCCTGCAGCATGGCCAATAGCTCACACATATACACACACACACACACAGAGGCTCTGAGAGATGGGAGGTCATCCGGCTTCTTCCATCTTTCTAATGTTGCAGTTACAGTTTCTACTGACATGCAATTTAAACAGTTTAAACTCAGGTAATTGGACTTCGTAAGTTTCCAAAAACAATTTCAGGCAAATAGAAAAAGGTATCTTTTGTAGTAGCTCTTTCTGTAGCTCCCTTTTGCTTATTCAAAGTGTGGTAGATTTTAAGTTATTCCAACAGTCTCCATGCCCCTTTTGCATCAGAAAATTCACAGTCGCAGGCAGAGCACGGAGTTTAAATTTGGTACTCTGCAACTCAGCTGAGGCCTTACGCCTGGCAAGGAGAACCCATCTCTCCAGAATTGCTTAAGTATCTTGACTCGTCTGATGTCAGAAACCGAGGACCGCAGCTTCAATGGCCACAAATCAGCACGGCACATCTGAAGCCAGCTGACTTAATTCAAGCCTTAGCTTTCTTGAGATGTGGTCTGACATTGAATTAAAAGATTACAAGAACAGACTATTTCAGTTGTAAGGGACCTACAATGATCATCTAGTCCAACTGCCTGACCACTCCAAGCATGTTGTTAAGGGCATTGTCCAAATGCCTCTTAAACACTGACAGGCTTGAGACATCAATAACCTCTCTAGGAAGCTTTTTCCAGTGTTTGACCACCCTCATGGTAAAGAAATGCTTCCTAATATCCAGTCTAAACCTCTGCTGGTGCAACTTTGAACCATTCCCACGTGTCCTATTGCTGTATACCAGGGAGAAGAGCTCAGCACCTCCCACTCCACTTCCCCTCCTCAGGAGGCTGTAGAAAGCCACGAGGTCGCCCCTCAGCCTCCTTTTTCCCAAACTAGACAAGCCCACATCCTACCTCCACAGCTCCTGCCAGCCCCCACGGAGATGTCTGACACTCCAGGGCATCTCAGGCTCTGGAGCTCTTCAGCCCCAGTGACTGGTAACAAAACTCACTGACAAACGACCTGCTCCCTGAACCGTGTCTGTGCTCCCCCTTCTGGGCTCCCACCTCTTTCCCTTCACTCACACGTATGTGTGTATGTATGCGCATATTTCTTACAGCATAGATGTCTAATATTTCTAGACAAGGTTTTTAATGCCACAAGATGGCAGCATAAAATCACCTTTCCCCGGATTGTGTTCAGTTTGCAGAAGGTCCCCCAGCACCAGTCCCATGGAGAAGCCAGTGGTCTCACCCCAGGGACGGCCACAGGAGGAGAAAATACCTAGCCCCACCAAGTGCAGGGCCAGGACTCACTTTTTTTTTCACCACTTAACCATCAGCACCCACTCATTGCAAGCACTTTTTTTTTTGCTGAATTTGTCCTTCTTTCATGCACGCATCTAATAACTCCAAGGTGACTCTAAACATGGTTTGGACACCCAGAGCTTCTTCCCTTCACCCCACAGCACCAAGGTGCTGGAGAAACCGGTTTGATGTGCTCAGGGGTGTTAGTCACTGCAGATGAGGCAAAGCAAGCCCGCAGGCATTAATGCGCTGAACTTCGAGCAGGTCGGTCCTGAGGGCACCCAGCAGAAAGCTGGGTGTTTTTTTCCTTTCTTTTTTTCCCAGCTTTGCACCCCCACACAGGAAAAAGCCTCTGCAAGAGGGGATGTTTGGGCTGCGAAAGAGGAGACGACGGCTGCAGCAAGCCTTGAGCAGCAGCAAAATCAGAGGAATATGGACAAGCCAAGGCAGTGACACAGAACGGTCAGACACAGAGGGATGTCCCAAGCTGCTGCTCTTCCTTCTTTTCCCCTCTCCTAATTCCTGCTACATGTCCTCGGTATCTCTCAGGGGGTCACAGTCCTTTTCTGCTTTGGGCCTGTGTTTGCTACTGCAAATAAATCAGCACCAGGGAAATTGCCTGGCCACCGAACTCCATTCTTTGCACCACTGTATCGTTAGCATCCCCCGGTACAGCCTGGCTTGTGCCCACTAGTACGGTTCAGAGACCAGTGTGGGTCATGGACCATTCCCGCAGGGTGAGGGGGAAAGGGCTAAATGCGGCAAACATTCACAGCCCTGTGCTGTGACCAAAACGTGGTGCTGGGAACATTAAACGTGCTGGTGCATATGCAGTCCAGACAGTCCCCTCCACGTGTGGCAGCATGGACAACTGGAGGCCACTTAGTGCCACCGACTCAGGCTTAACCACACGGTGACACTAAAGGGGTTCTCTGCTCACCGCAGGTGGGTAACGGTTTGTGCAAGGGGGGATGTTAAGCCAAAAGGCAGGACCTGGCCCATAATACCACCGCCCTCCTGGTGCAAGAGAAGCTTTGAGCACTCGCTTCAACTTTTCAAACCACCCCCTTTTTAAAGCATTTCTTCCTACAGAGTTCAAGGATCAGTCAGGAAATGGGCAGCCGGGGACAGATGTGCATGGTCCCCCCTGGCACCATCACCCATGGGGCTTCGGAGACACCTCTGCCACCCCCTGCCCTCCCCACCTTCTGCTTTCTCAACCCAGGCAGCCAGGAGGAGCTCTCTCTAATTACTTCTGGTAATTGGGTACCTCTTACCATCACAGCACCCACGTCTGCTTTCTACCAACCTCAGTCCTACTGATGAGCGTGTGGTGGACGCAGCGGGAGAGAGGACGCTGCAGGTTTTGAAGAAGAGAGACCAGTGTGAGAGGGGGTCATCTCATGCTCAAGGTGGCCTTTGCGGCTAATTTTAAGTACCTCTGAGTAAGCAATTGCTAAATTTAGTGCCTCTGAGAGAAACACAAGCCTCATTTTAAAGGCTGGACTGCTGGTGACCGAGGCAGAGGAGTGAAGGGGTGAAGTGGGATTGCCCTGCAAGATTTTTCTGGTGGGGAAGGGAGACATTAGCTTGAAGCCCCCATAAGAAGGGAGCATGAAAACCACCACCAGGCCAGGAGGCGTGAAGCTTCAGTGCAGCCTTCAGTGCCGTCCCTCACCTCTCCTCCTTCACCGACCTGCCCACGCGCAGGTTTCCAGTTCTCAGGCAGAGCAAAGCCCCAGCAAAGAGGGGAATCGTGCCGCAACTTGCAGCAGGACCAGCCCTCCCCATCCCCTTGAGGGCTCCCGAACTGCTGTCTGCGCACCCCTCTTCGTCCGGAGCTGCCTGTTCGCACGTCCAGCTGTTTGTGTCCAGCAGCTGTTGGCGCTGCAAGTTCTGCTGGGTTGCACAAAGGAGACCAACACCGCGGCATGTTGTGCTGGCAGCAGGAACACTTTGGGTTTCACTGAGAAATGCCCAGTCTCTCCAGGCAAAGGCAGGTCCGTGGAACTGGGTGGCAAGAGCGGGACAGCACCCCTTGCTCGTGGGGTGTACAAGGGTGAATGGCAGACAGAGAAACAAGCTGTGGAGAGAAGACCCATTATTAATAGCCAGGGTCCTGGGACATTCAGTTCCTAATGTGCATTGAGACATATCGATTGACTGAGTACTGACATAGATCCCTATTTAGCAAAACCAGACACCTTCGTCATATGTCTCCACGAAGCAGAAAATGGAGCTTTGAAGACCTGATTACCAGTATAGCAGCTTTTCTTGGCTACCCCATGATAAAGAAGTCACAGAAGAAAGCAAAACCCTTTGGCTTTTCCTGGGTCATGGCCTCATATGCCAAAAGGATTTGGGTTTCTCCTCTGCTTCCACTTTGCAATAGATCTGTCTGCTGGGAAATCAACTCTGGCTCCTTGAGGTTAAGCCCTGGCAAAAGCTGGATGATCGAAGCTGGACAGATCTTTTATCTTTTGTTCTCTTCAACTCAAGCACACTGTGCGCTCTTCCCGCAGCACAACTCACTCGCAACTCAGTAAGGTCATGAAAAGGGGGGTGTTTCTGAGATAAAATGGGAGAAACACATCATAAATCAACATACTGCAGTCCTTTCCAGCAGCCAGGAAGGCATCCCACCTCCACACAACAGCAGGGAATCAGCACAACTCAGCTGTGGTTGGAGACCCGGTCAGAGACGGTGCCGCCTCTCCAGACATCTATCTTGGGATGCACTGACTCACCCTCTGGAGAGGTTTCTTTTCCCCTCTCTCTGCCCCTTTCCCCTCTCTTTTTTTGTCTCTAGAGGGACCCTCTGTAACTAATCTATCAACTGGCCATCCCACTTCGAAATACCTGCAGTTAAGCAATGTGACTCCCACCCCAGATGCTTTGTAGAACAGCACAAAGAGAGGAGGCACACTTCGCAGATGCCAAAACAGACACATTCTTCACTCCTTGCATGAACCCCTGGCCAGCAGCCAGCCAGATGGATGAACGAAATGCAGAGAGATAAGGCAACAGCTAAACATGGGTCGTCTTCATCCTGAAAACTTTTATTTTTGGAAAAACTCTGTTTAGACATTTTAAAACTACGATGATGTCTACATTTTGTTCCCTTGACTTTAAAAAAGAACAGGATTTATATATCTAAGGAAAAAAAAAAGGTTCTTCTCATTCCAGAAGGCACCTTTCCCAAGGGCAAGGCAAAACCTTGCTAGTTACTAACATCTGTGCCTACTGACACACACCTGCACAGTTCAGGGTCTGCTTAGACTGGGGGAGAACGCTCCTGCTAAGCTGGAGGACACGCAATTAAAGCGTAAGTCAACAAATGGATTCATTAACAAGGGGGCATATTGTATTATACAAGTCTTCTTAGAAGCTGTTAACCCAGGGGACGAGCAGAGCCAAATGTTACTCGGGTTAAACACCCACCCCTGCAGTGAGGGCAGCCATTTGCCTGAAGGTAGGCTTGAAAAGCAAAAAGCTGAGCTTCAAACCATCATGCGACAAAGCCTCCCAGCAAGAAAGTGTCCTCTGAGGACTCAAGTGCCAGCCCTGGTGACACCAAAGCATGAAGCGCCACTCTCAGAAGCGAGCCGTTGGCCTCAATGCGCATGGCTCGTAACATCCCTGCCCAACGCTGCAGTAGACACACGTACGCGTCCCACATTTGGTGTAGCGGCACCGAGCGCTGCTAAACTGGGTAGAGCCTCACAGGCAGAACAAATTATCCAAAGCCTTCTCTCCAAACCCACACAGTTCAGGGGATCCCAAACCCTGATGATCTGTGAAGGGTGCCCATTTCCTGACTCTGCGCCCAGCTCCTCTTCAGGACACACTGGAAGTTGGCGTGGCTGCCGTTGGGCTTATGGTTTATCGAAGAAACATATGTCCCAGCAAATACTTGCCTACGCAAACAGAGAACACTTTGAGGGAAACAAACCATGCACACATATGCTTCAGTGACTAAAACTATAACTCATTTTAAAAATAAGTAAGTTTCTTTTCAGGAAGCCTATTTGGGTCAGCGGAGAATTCTCTCACTAAACTGAGGGGCAGCTTGAATACAGCACACAGATGGTTTCCCGCTCACCACAGTCCTGTTTGCCTTGCGCTAACCAGACCTCTTTGGGCCGGATTACATTGCTGGAATAGAAAAACCCCAGTTCCGAGGGATTTTTCCATAGAAATACCATTTATATGACATACTTCTGACAGTGTGTAATCAGAATCGTTTCTTTCCATACCGAGTGTTACAGGTGATTACCTTAAGGCTCCACTGAGAACCAGTTTGCCTCTCCACCCAGAAAGAAAGTTTTATCTTGGATGCTTTCCCACAGGTTCAAGTGGTGCGCATCAGGGCAGGCTTGTTGCATTACCTTTATTCATCCACCCCAAGTCAATTTTCAAAGATTTTTCTTGTTAACTTCGCCTTTTTCATCAATTTTATTTGTAGCCATTTTTTTCAAGCACATCTGAATGAATTTTCAAGCAGTTCTACTCAGTCATTGCAAGAGGTGTCACTGCCAGAGGTGCTCTTCAGAGAAAGACGTGCTCTCCAGATCACACAAGGAGGAGCTGGAAGGCTCATAAACAAACCTTGCCAGGCATTCCTTATCCTTGGCACTGGCATTTATTCTTCTCATGGTTCAGCAGCACTGGCCTCTCAGCCCAAAACACGGAGGAGAAACTGCTTCTACCCAAGCAAAGGAAGGAAGGACATATATTCAATCAGCTTTAAATCCCTTGCTGGTCTGGCAGTGCCCTAAAACATTGTCTCCCAGCCTTTCGCTTTATTGCAGAAATAGTTTAACATGAGAATGAATCTTGTTGATAAACCAAGCACATTTATACACAGTTGGGCCTGATCTGAACATAAAAGGAGGGACACAGGGACACTCGCTTTACGTCAGAAGCTCTGGGGTGCCACCTCCTCTTGGACAAATAAAAATTACTGGAGTGTGAGATGCAGCATCCCACTGGGAAAATTAATCTTTCCAGGCTGTATCCTGAGGTCTCGACTCTTCAGAGATAAACCAGGACTGCCCAGCATGTATTTGGACTAAGTAAAAAACTGGGATAATTGCATTTAAGAAGTTTTAACTGAAGCCCATGTCAGGTACGACATGTAGGCTCCACGAAAAATCTATTTTTAATCCAGATGTAACATGACTGAGCCAAGCTTTTACATTCCTTCAAAATTCCTTACTAGTGGGAATGGCCTTGACCACCCTGAGAAAACTCTTCAACATCAATGCTGTCATTCAGACTTTTGGACCTTCTTTTCTGGGGATGGGGTGCGAAAACCTCACCTGTTTTGAGTATTGCTGTCCAATAAAAGACAGAGCTTCATCACAGAGGTAGTTCAAGAATGCTGCTTCTCATCATTCCCCTTCTTGCCCACACTTCCACATAAGTTTGCGTGGTGTTTTCCACTTGGATTAGTTGCCCCAATTACAGCCGTAGACTACACTCCAGCTGTATGTGCAGTACCAAGGTAGTTTGGGGGTCTTACTTTGCACCTTAATCTGGCGCACAGGTATGAACGCGCCTTCCACAGCGTGGTTCAAGAATTTTTGAATGACAAGTAATAGTTTAGACTTTGATGTTCTCTTCACAGGCTGCACCATACCTGGGGAGCTCCTGGAGAAATGCTTCTGGTTTAGGTTCCTTAGAGAGAGCCTAACTTGTGCACCTCAAAACCATTTGGTGAACCAAATCAATTTTTGAAAAGTGTAAATAACCGGGGCACTCCCTTCAAAAGCAATACACTATTCCAGACCAAATGTGGACACAGTCTCCAACGCTGCTTTCGTCAAGCTTGTTTGCCTCTTGGCTTTGCAGTGCTGCAATTCCTTTGATAACTTCCCACAGACTGGCTGAGCGAACCCAGAGGGAAGACAAATTGCCCCACAAAATTATAGGCAGGTTTCCTGAAGCACAAAGGCCCGCACAAGCTGATAGACAGGTGACACACGGAGTTAAATATGCAGTGATACACAGTGATTTCTGTGCTAATCTGTACAAGGCAATGATTGTGTCTCTAAGGCACAATTCTTTGAACGAACAGTTAAGATAGAAGAATCACAGAATCGTCAGGGTTGGAAGGGACCTTAAAGATCATTTAGTTCCAACCCCCCTGCCATGGGCAGGGACATCTCCCGCTAGATCAGGTTGCTCAGAGCCCCATCCAGCCTGGCCCTAAAAACTTCCAGGGATGGGGCTTCCACCACCTCTCTGGGCAACCTGTTCCAGTGTCTCACCACCCTCATGGTGAAGAACTTCTTCCTAACGTCCATTCTGAAATGACCCATCTCTAGTTTTAATCCATTCCCTCTAGTTCTACCATTAGCTGACATCCTAAAAAGTCCCTCACCAGCTTTCTTGTAGGCCCCCTTAAGATACTGGTAGGCCACAATGAGGTCTCCTTGGAGCCTTCTTTTCTCCAGACTGAACAACCCCAACTCTCTCAGTCTGTCTTCATAGGAGAGGTGCTCCAGCCCTCTGATCATCCTCGTGGCCCTTCTCTGGACACGTTCCAGCACGTCCATATCTTTCTTGTAGTAGGGGCTCCAGAACTGGACGCAGTACTCCAGGTGGGGTCTCACGAGAGTGGAGTAGAGGGGGAGAATCACCTCCCTCGACCTGCTGGCCACGCTTCTCTTGATGCAGCCCAGGATACGATTGGCCTTCTGGGCTGCAAGCGCATACTGATGGCTCATGTTGAGCCTCTCGTCCACCAGTACCCCCAAATCCTTTTCTTCAGGGCTGCTCTCAAGCCAGTCACTGCCCAGCCTATATCGGTGCTTGGGATTGCCCCGACCCAGATGGAGGACCTTGCACTTGGTCTTGTTGAACTTCATGAGGTTGGCATGGGCCCACCTCTCCAGCCTGTCAAGGTCCCTCTGGATGGCATCCCTTCCCTCCAGCGTGTCAGCCGCCCCACACAGCTTGGTGTCGTCGGCAAACTTGCTGAGGGTGCACTCTATGCCACTGTCCATGTCGCTGACGAAGATGTTAAACAAGACCGGTCCCAGTACTGATCCTTGAGGGACTCCACTTGTCACTGGCCTCCACCTGGGCATGGACCCATTGACAGCCACTCTTTGGGTGCGGCCTTCAAGCCAGTTCTTTATCCACTGAATTGTCCATCCATCAAAACCATATTTTTTCAGCTTGGAGACCAGGATGTCGTGAGGGACAGTGTCAAAGGCTTTGCTCAGGTCCAGGTAAATGACGCCAGTTGCTCTCCCCTTGTCTATTGATGATGTGACCTTCTCATAGAAGGCCACCAGGTTTGTCAGGCACGATTTGCCCTTGGTGAAGCTGTGTTGATTGTACCCAATCACCTCTTCGTTATTCTTCTGCCTCAGCAGTGCCTCCAGGAGGATCTGCTCCATAATCTTACCAGGCACGGAGGTGAGACTGACTAGCCTATAGTTCCCTGGTTCATCCTTCTTTCCCTTTTTGAAAATGGGGAAAGATCAACCAGTACATTGAGTATCCAGATTTATCTCAAGATCCTCTTACTCCAAATTTTGTGAGAAGAGAGAAAAACCCTATTTTTATAACGTTGAATAAAAGACTTGCAAGTTACTGAGTGAAGTGTCCAGGAAATGCCAAAGCACCCAGTCTTTTTATTACAACATTTATTTTAGTATAGAAGGCACTTACAATACAGAAAGAAAAAAAAAAATATGATAGGCACCAAAAGTGAAGTTAGAATTAAAATGACAAAGAAACAGTTTACCAGACAAAAGAAGCACCCTTCCCTGTTAACAATACAGCACACAGAAATGAAGCTATTGGTGACTAACTTTTTAAACAGTTAGGGCTTATTTTTTTTAATAGAAAAAGATAAAGGCTGTTCTACTGTGAACTGAAATTAAAAAAGACCCCCTCCACACACCTGTACAAGGATGTGGGAGCTGGTGGTGTTCACAAACATGGGGCCTTTCAGCTCTGGCACTGCAGGAGGTCCTGGTACATCTCAATGAGGTGAGCGGCCTCTCTCTGCCCAGAAAGCACAGCACCATGGGTAGTGGAATAATACTTCCTGTGAGTGGCCTCCCCTGAAAACATCACCTGCATCGGCTGGAGAGGAAAAGAAAAGCAGAAAAGCTCAGCAGCGCTTACTGTAAAGCAGACACGAGCCTAAAAGGAGACAAAACTTTCTGTGCCCTACCACATCCCATGAGCTGATACTTTAGAGTGCTGGTTCTCAAAATCTCAAAATGTGGTGCACCACAGGGACAGGCACAATGTCAAGCTCGTCCTCCTTGCTGTATGCCTGCACGGATCAGTTTGCAGGGCTGAGGCACCATCGCAGAGCCAGATACTAGCTCCAATAACCTCAAACAAACAGGCACGAGCCACAGAGCACCTTACTTGTCTACCGACTCCTCCCTTTGCTCCCCTAAATTATACTTTAGCCTTTTAGACATTAAGGATTTTTTTTTCTGGACAGCAATTTCAGAAGGAAAAATAGTCATTCATGTCTCAAAACCCACAGGGTAAGACACAGTGACTTATCTCTTACATCAAGAGTTAGGTGCTTGCTAAAACTGCAGCCAACTCAGTTCTCAGGCAGGAATTTCAGGTACCTCTATTCCCTGGGAACTATGAAGAAAGATTGCGAAAGCTCCTGTTATCTTTTTTAATAGATTTCTGTGCTGAATAAAATTACACGGTGGGGTCAGGCTCTGGGTGGAGGAAATGAACTGAGCAGCTGCTTGGAGGCTGCATGTCCGTCACCCATTGTCTTTGGATTTGGACACATAACTCTGAATGATGGGGTGAGCTTGGCTTAATATGTTACTGCTCATCAGCTGAGCTGTGGTAACTATCTCCATGTGTGCTCTTGCTCTCCTTGCTATATTCAGAAAGCAAAGAAGTATCTGAGGAGCAAATTCATTGTCCCCTGCCAATGCATGAGTCCCCCAGCCAAGGACTGGGCCTCCCTCACCCTCTACTGTCAACGTAGAATGATTTCCTAATATGCACCTCTGACACGTTCAGACCTAGACATTAGCAGGGTCGTGTATTTAATGCTACATATTCAGACTAGGCTTTAAAACAGAATAACACATGCTTTCCTGAGGAATTTTGCACTGGCCAATAAAGCTAATGGTCATTAAACGCAGAGATCACAATTCCAAAAGCCACATGGATGAGCAGCTCTTGATAATTTCAGAGAGAGATGTGGGGATCCCTGAGACATCGGCACTCCAAACATTAAAGAGGTAAAACCCTACATACATCATTTTTCCAGAGGGGTATGTACAAAAAAAATGGAAAACACACTACTAGAGGCCCAATCAGAGATTGTCTCTTTCAACTTCCTTCCCAGAAAACCCGCTAGCCAGCATTATGTTAGTCTTGTCACCAGAGAACTGATTTGGGCCATACTTACAGTAGTTTTGGAGCTTTCAGCATAAGGCAGTGGTTTAGCGAGTTTCTCCACATCAGCCCCACTAGACCCAACTTGGGTGTAAGAGTAGGATCCACGGAAGTTGGGATTGCTGCCCCAGGAGGACCGCAGGATCCGGCGAGGTTTCGGAATGTTTGGATTCCCTAGGCAGAAAGCAGGAGAAGACAAAAAGTAAGACCGTGTTACAGACTCCATAACACTTCAGTATGCTTAGCCTGCTATGAAGATGATCCAAATTCCCCCACTTTCTTCATCATGGCTTAGAGAGGGAGATATCCAACCGTAAAGACTACTTAGGCACTGCATTATTTAGTTCTACTAAACAATTACTTCGTCGTGCCTTCAGTTCCTTAAAATCAGAAGCAGCTTACATCCCTGTTCAGCTACTGCTTTTAGGAGTATTGTGTGTCAACCAGAGCTATGAAATACAAGGCTGAAACAGAGCAAAGGCACCTGGATGGCTTGCCAGAGTACAGCGTGAACACTTTCTAACCACTAACCCCCACATCAAAATATGGCACTGACTAGCAAATAAATATACCCTACAAACAAAATACATCCTACAACTGAATGTTGTTTCAGGAGTAACAACTCAGCGTAACAAAGCCTCTAAAATACGCTCCTCCAAGAATCTTCAAAGCAGGAATGCCTGGGATGGAAGTGAAAAGCCCAAGGGAGTCTGAGAACAGGGAGCGCTCAGATGCGTCAAGGAAATAAGTTATCGCGTTTTATTTTTAAGGGCTGTGGGAAAGCCCAGGAGAACACACCATGAAAGCTGTTAGACAGCACAACACCAAACAGGGCCAAAACAGTCATCCATCACATTGCAGTACACAAAAACAACCACACGATGTATTTTCAAATAAAAGGAGTCTCTGCAGTAGGCTGGTGGTGCCTCTTATGTAGCTGGTGCATGTTCTCTTGTTCTACTGTCAAGGTACGCCGAAGATTTTCAATACAGGAGTCAACAAGTAAGATGTTGATAAAAAGATGGTAACACACAGTGTTACAAGCAATCAGACGAGGGCTTGTCAGCCTGCAGATAAGCCCACAGATCTGCTAAAAGACTGAAATTTGTTCACGAAAGGGTTTGTGGAGTTCTCAGCCCAATCAACAATTACATAAATCCATCAATATTTAATAGGGCAATCGTTCAGACTGGTAAAAGCTTTGTTCCTCTCTAGTGTTTCCCATAGATGACTTTGTACTGTGTATACAAGCAGGTAAACAGCAGCCTTCCCACCAGGGAATTACTCCTCACGTAACAACTTCACCACAAGGGAAACGCGATGCAGCACAGCAACATGAAGCATGTGGCATTGGGCAGATGGCAGAGTTTCATGCAAAGATGCCTGAGCCAGCTGGCAGCACGGAGCAGGGCTAAGGAGCCTGGGCACATTAAAACGCAGCTGTACAGCTCCCAGAACCAAAGCCAGACTCTTTCCCTAGCACCATGCTGTGTGGCGCAGATGTACCAGCCCTCATGAGCTCCTTTAAGGTTCTCCAGCACATCAGACTGTGTGAGCATGATCCATGTGTCCACTGTACAGCTATTGTGCCCCTGCGCTTCTGCATTTATGTACCTTTCAATGTGAGGAGCTGTTTCCAAGAGAAAAATCAGGAGACCTTCATTTCTGCTGCACACAGAGAGGAGGAGCTTGGTCGAAGGTCAGACGGGAACACGTAACACAAGCTCTGATCCTGAACTGTTGTTTGCAAGACAGAAACTACAAAGACTGGGAGGGCCACACTCATTCAAGGAACATATTTAATAGGACTTTCTCAATCTGTTTTTAAATATACAGGTAAACATGTGCCTCTGCCTACAGATAAAGGTAACAATTAATACAGATGTGGAAACTTTTAAGTTTCCACTGTCCAAAGAGAGATAAAATGGCTAAAAAAGGATACTAGCCTTCACTAAAATAGGAGGGCACATCTCTTTATGACACAGATTTCCACTTGTGAAGCTATGGAAGATAACTCCATGTGCCTCAAACAATCCCGTCTTTATTCAGCTACTGAGAAGTGTGGCTACAGAGATTTATTGCATATGGGACTGATTATGAGACACAGGATTATCATAAAATCAACTTACAGATTTAAATTAAGACACACAAATTTAGTTGCCTACCAGAGAGCAGAGTATCTAAGATCCCATCACAGCCAACAGAGATCTATGGTTGTATCCACACATTTTTTTCTACAGCCACCAGAGAGACCTTAGGGTACCCCAGGCGTCCACATGGGGCTCACAGATAAGATGCAGAACCTAAAAGAGATCTCTTCCCCTCTAGAGAAATAGCTGGAGAACAGGGAGGACAACTCAGGGCATCTCCAGCCACAGCTTGACAAATCAGTGAGTCCTTCAGAAGGGAGCAGGCCTGCAATTACTGCCTTCTGGCTTCTAACACTCGGAGCTTAGCCAACAAAGAACGCAGACCAAGACTTCTAATTGTTCAAAGGCATCCCACTTAATCAGATTTAGAGGACACTGCTTTTCAACCATCCAGTTGTGAAAAGCAGTAATTGTCAATGCTTCTTAGGTTAGAACAATCCTCAGAGCTTTTCACAGCAAAGCCAGATAATCCACAACACTAACCTGCATGTGAAATTTAAGGTCACCTCGCAGAGAGAAATTCTCAGCACGAGTCTAAAAGAATGGATTTAACATAGGACTGGTCTAGCACCCTCTGAAGCCAAAGCAAAGGCCTCCATGAGCAACAGACTGGGAAAATCACAGCTGAAGATGGGAACCCACCTGGTAATGCATTAATTCTTTAATAGAAGAGTAAGAAATAAGAACATGGGGGATTTCATACCCAGAACATGAAAGCTACAAAAGGCAAAGGGAACATTAAAAGGCTCATACTACCTACTTACATTCATACTACTGAATATAAGGCGCTCTCTATACTCAGTAAAGAAAAGCTTCTTCAGAAGATGTTGCAGAGCATCAAATGAAGTGTGGAAAATCTGAACTGTCTTGTCAAAGTGTCTTTCTTTCCACTGAGCTTAGGATTCTAGGAGGACTAGTTCCCGAACTCAGTAGCTGACTTAAACGAAGCTGGGTGGTGGGAAACACTTTAAAAGCTAGGTTTGGTGGTGCTAATTAGGTTAGAGGAGTCCAGTCATTTGCAGAAATTACTACAGTTAGATCACAGACAGAAGGCTGCTCTGTCCCTCCCCAACCACCCCCTAGCTGGTCTAACCCACTCTCACACTCCCAATGAAACAGATTAGTGGAGAAGATGGTAGGTGCATGGAGAGCTGAGCATGCTTCTGTTATATCAGCCTGCCTGGAACTTGGCCCAGATTAGCCTTGACGTATTGCTGCTTCTCTGAACCCGCTAGGGAAAACGGGGGCAAGGGTAACAGGATAAACCCAGCTACCGTAGCAAGGGCATCCTGGAAGATCTGTGAAACTAACAAGTTTTTTGGGCAGAAAATGGAACAGGTCATGTTGTGTACTAGGTGCTCCAGAAAAAGGTTTTCTTCTTGCAGTTTTGAGCAGCTGAGAGGTCACCTCTCAGCTTATGCACAAAACATTCATTGCAGGGCAAGGCACTGGTAAATTCAGTCTGAAATTCTCCAGGGTTAGATAACTCGGGATTAACAGAA
This sequence comes from Dromas ardeola, assembly GCA_013398915.1. Lineage (NCBI taxonomy): Eukaryota > Metazoa > Chordata > Aves > Charadriiformes > Dromadidae > Dromas > Dromas ardeola. The sequence continues at coordinate 323,758 of VYZM01019543.1, read as the reverse complement.
GGCTGAGCCAGAGATCACACTGCTGAAGAGTCTGAAGGACAGTGACCAGGTGCAGTATCAGCTGGAACAGCAACTGCAGCACATACCAATGACCCAGTGCCAACATATTTCCATCCTGGGAGGAACAGAGGGAACACCCAACGCATGCAAACAATAATAACAGTGAAGGAGACCAAGAAGGAAGAGGGAGAGTATACTCCCACCTGCCAAACTAAGAAAGACCCAAAGAGCCAAATTCCCACTGATGAATCGAGGTGTTTTTAAAAAAAAGGAGGTCTTAAGCAAGGAGAGCTGCAACAAACAAGGTTGTTTATATGCTCTGGGAGATGTCAGCACTGGAACAACTTGGCCTTAAGAGAAGAACCTCCTGCTATGCCTGCGTAGAGCAGCAGTTGGCCTGCTGAGGTCAGGAGGAAAGAAGGCGTGTGCGTACTGACACTGCAACATAACGTAGGGATACCCAACACCACTGAAAACAAACAGCTCAGGAGGCGGAAGCTGCCCAGAGTCGAGCATTCACTGATTCATCCGACTTCTCTGCAGGCTGCAGGGGAGCCACAGGTTCGTCATCCAACATAAATGCCACACTGATGAAGCCGAAACAAGGATTCAGTCTTGGTCTCTGCATTAGGGTTCCCGAATCCAATGTCTACTCTACGATTTCTGACAAGAGTAGCAAAATGTAAAAACTCTTTCGGCAGTAGCCAGTTATGCAGGTACTCCTCAGCTTCCAGGACCCTTTCTCTAGATCTCAATGCTGTTGGTAGCAAATGGTCTGCAAGCACAGGGGAAAGCTACACTTGTGAAGGCAGATTTCTTCAGTTAATTGGAGGTCCATGGACAAGAAGTAAGGCTGGAAACCCACTGGGTGTTGAGATCTGGCTAACACGAACTAGCAGGTAGATATAAATAGATTAATCACAGTACTTATCTCTAGAATAGCATAAAATGCATCTGATCTTGGAGGATGCTGCTCATAATTATGTATAAATTCAAAATCCTTATTTCAAGACTGCCAATGAGTCAACCACTATTTCCTTCAGCGCTGCTACATTACACTTGCGCTTGTATAGTGTCTTCCACCAGAGGATCTCAAAGACGTCCACAGACACAAAAAGCCCTTTTCTTGGGAAGGTGTGCAACCTCTAGAGAAGTGACTGCAGACAAACTAAGGCCCAGTGTGTTCAAGTATTACCACTTTTAGTGATTTCATCTTGGATTTTCTCAATAATAATAATACACCTACGATCGGTCTTGCTCCAACTCCTGCCTTTAACATGACATGTGCTCATTAAACGTGAAAACTGTGATATCCAGGAAGGTTTAAGTGAGGTAGGCAGAAAATGGGAACTCTCAAGATCAATGGATTCATCGAAATTTAGGCCAATGGGATTTCCATATAGCCTCATGTTGAATGGAAGTCAGGGATGAGATTCAACCACCAGATCTCTGCTGATCTAAACAGCTCCAACTCCACTGGCTCTAAAAGAGCTATGCTGCTTTCCACAGCTGAGATCAGGTCTCAGCAGTACTGAGTCCAATAGCTCCAGCTGCTGAAGAGTTATTTGTGATTAAATAAAGCAGAGGATGTGGAATCCTCAATCTGCCCACCACTTCCTGAGCTGGTTATCAGCCCCTCTGTATAAATAGCTTTCAGGCACACCCAAGCAGGAGGTATGCTGGAAGCACACACACAGCCCATTCAAACGGACATAAAATGCCAAAGAACTAAAAATTACTTTAGTGCATTTCCTTCCTAGGGTTATTCAACACCCCAGCCCCGCTCTCCCTCTCTTCTCCACTCACCAAAGGAATCAAAACATGACTGACCTGTAAATTTACGCAGCATTTCAGTGCAGGTTTCTGCCACAGTTTCATCATCACACTTCTCCATAATCAAAGCCTCTTCTCCACAGATCCAGCCACTCAGGACATGGCCATACCTCTCTGGTGGGTAGAGTACGTCAAAGCTGCAGATCTTCTTGTACCACAGCTCCTCGGGATAAGTCAAGCTCTCGCTCTCTGCCTCATCTTCCCAGACAAACTGGATGCTGTTGCATTCAGAGCTCCAGAAAGGCTCTTCGAACTCCAGGAAAATCTTGTCAGTTGTATTAATTCCTAGTTTCTCAATGGCCATCACCTTCTCCTCAGGTAAGCGGGGATGAAACAGGCTCTCATGGCGTTTCTTCAAGACTCCCAGGGACACAGTCACAATGACATGGTCAGCTGGGATGAACTCACAGTCCTCACACTCTATGAAGACATCAGAGCCCTTGTCCTCCTCAGGGAGGTCACTGTTGTGGTCAGCCACCCTCTCAATCTCCTTGCTGACCGACTGGTTCCAGTGGATGCACTTGACCGGCTTGCGGAGCTGAATGACAGACTCGGGAATGGAGCGGGCCAAAATCTCCACGATTTTAATGAAACCGCAAGGAATGATGTGATGAGCCCCAGGGATTTCGGTCCATTCCCCAAATTCACTGAGCGAGACTTCATCCATGCTGTGGGAGCTGCTCTCGCAACTCTCTACCTAAAGACCAGCAACACAAAAGCAACATTGTCACAGAGCAACTCATTTTGCCACAACACAACATTGCAAGCCCACAGAGGAGCTGCACAAGCTGAGTCTCGTGAATCCTACTCTTAAACCACGTTATTTTTGCTAGTAAAGAAGTGTTTGGCCATTGGCTTTGACAAAATCAATCCTTAGCCTTCCTTCCAACCAGAGAAACCGTTTTGTCATGGTAACAAGCTGCATCAGATTTGGTTGCATCATCCCCGGTTGCATCATCCAGAGTTCAGAGATGATGTCTTTGCTTCTGCATGATTCTGGGTTACAGTTCTGACTATTTTCTATCATTTAAAACCCACCTCACTGGCCAGGGACTGGCTGCTTGGTGCTCCTACAACACAAGCTGGAGCTATGTTAATCAGATGTTCTTTCCAATGTTAATAAATGTTCCTATGAGGAGCCATGAAAAACTTTTGGCAGCTATTTCTGCTGCCTGCAGCTTTCAACATGCTGTCAAACAGTCAGCAATCAGCAAGCTAACAATCTGCAGGAGATGAGAGGACCCAACACAGAAGGAACTGAAGGAGACAGAAAAGGGAAACACCAAGATGTAAGACACTTGCATTTGATTCACTTGCTGTGATTATCAAAGCTTTAGATTCGGGACCTGATGGTTAATGTTTGCAGGAATATTAGGCAGAGCTGTAGCTTCCAACAATCCTTGGAACAAAGGCAGGATGTTCGGCCTGTCTTGTGATAAGTTTCTAATGATAATACCAAGGCCTGGGACACAGTGATCTTAAAATCTGCGTATCACCAGAGTCACAATGATTCGCACACTGTAATTCTTTAAGCATTTTAGGCAAAGGGAACATTACAATTCCTTGCCCTTTGGCCAATTCCCTCACACTTTGACCAATTTTCCAGGCCTTTCCACACTTTAATGACCATGTACGGAAGCCTGGCAAGCCTAGACTCGCTCCCTGTGGGGCATCCTGGTGCAGGGCAGGAATCTCTGTGCTGGGCTAAGATGTCAAGCAAACAAGTCAAAGCTGTACAAAGTAGTACACAGGCTGCTCCTGTGACTGTACTGACAAACAAGTAGTTCGTCAGTCCCTTCCTGGTCATTGCCCAATGACTCCAGTGAAGACTGAGCAGGCACTACTGCTGGGCCAGGTTGCCAGCAGCTAGGTCTTGAAGAAGACCTATCCTCTGATTCTGCTGTGGTTCTACTCCATCTGATGTCTGAGTGAGCACTCTCCATGACACACCCAGGGCCAGTTCTGAGGGCCCACAACACAAACCCTGCACCCTGTGTCATGCAACAGGCCGCTCATCCTGCCTGGATGCTCCAACAGGACACTCTACATTATGAAGATAACAAACAGTGATGGCTATTGTATTCTTTCAACCATGAAGGAAAAATGCCAGGGAGAAAAACAGGCAACTACCAAGATTATACTTTGCCTGAGACACCAGTTAATCCCCTTTCTCTCAGCAACTGCTCTGATCTGACAGCCTTAAGTATCAGAAGCTTTGTTGTTCTCAGGTATTTATGCATGAGAAGGGATTTGAAAGACTTGCAGAAAAGTCTCTGGCTGTGGCAACCTGCAGCAACCACAGAAGTAACCAGCAGGAAAACCAGAGCTATATCAAATGACTAATATTGTCTGCACGAGTGATGTTACATGGATAACACAATAAATAACAAGTCTTTACACGACAGCTGTGGAAACACCCTTTGATACAAGCTCCTGGGTTAGGATACTGAAATATCACAACAGCACTCAGAACACCTAGGTTCAAAACTCAGCTTTATCACAGATCTCCTATGAGACTCTTTAGGTCTTTATTTTAGTTTGTTTCAGCTTTCCACTTGTAAATAGTGAACACCGTACACTTACACATGTCACAGAGTTCTGCTTGCCTCCTCTGCCTCATTTCATAAGCCTTTAAGTCATTATAATTGAAATAGGAATTACTGTTACACTTTACTTGTGCAGTGCTTGATGCAGCATTAAGTCCTTATCCCACAGAGATCTCATTTAGGCCAAGGCATCAAGGAGATAAAAAGAACTAGGAAAGCTGTGAGGAAAGATGATTAGGACATGGGTTTATACAATCTACCTTTGATTTTATTGCTTTACCTTCAAAATGCTTTCTAGGGATTTCTTCAGCAAATTACTAGTATCAAAGTTACATTTCTTCTGGTGTCTGAGATATGGACAGAGGCAAAAGGGGGTAAAAGATGCCCAGGCAGGATCATGGCGTCCCAGGTGTAAGGCACAAGATAAGACATTACTAAAAGAACCTGACAATAGAGTAGCTTCAGATGGTAAGAAAACATTAAATCACAGCAGAAAATTTAACATGGTCTAGAAAAGCCCCTTCTAATTAGCTGGAAGTTTAAGATAAGAAAAAAAAAAAAGAGTAAAGGCATTATTTCATTATTTCTTGCAGCCCACTGTCTTTGGATATGGCTCATAAAGAAAAGTTGTCAATATGAACACAAACTGACCCAGCTGCAAGAGACCACAGAAAGCAACTCCCCAGTGATGGGCAAGGCTTAGCCAGGTGTCTGAGGTTCAAGATTTGTCTGCTCTTAGTTAAAACAAAAAAACAATGACGTGCACACACACCTTAAGGTACTGCTGGATCATGGCTAGTTTCAGCTTCTTGACAGCCTCTGTGTCATCCGGATCGGCCTTGACACGTTTGCGCACTACGTCCCGTGTAAAGACGCCCACACTATTCTGGCTCTCAGCATTGACTGGTTTACCTCGTTGGAAGAATTCCTGAGTCAGGTTATAGACCTGCCAGAGACATGACAGAAAGACGGACAATGTGATTCACAGCAGAATCCAAGCCCCAAGCAGGATGCTTTTTCCTCCATTCAGATCACCTTCTCTTGCTAACTTTAGAGATCAGCTTTGGCAGTTTATTGTGCACTGTGCTGCAACACCATGTCAAACTGCACCCACCTATGCTGGTTAGAAAGCAGGAAGCAACACTTCCCTCCAGGCAGATAATCACCCTTACTCACCTGCAACAGTCTAGTTACTATTAAGTTATTTTTTAATTTGAGCATATCCATTCTATCACTTGCAGAAGACCAAGTGAGGCAGTCCTGCCATTTTCAGTAGCTAAAGCCTGTTGTTCAACCATCTGTTTAGATACTGCAGCTGGATCAGTAACCCAAGTAAGTGCAGACTGCAGAGCACCTCCACAGAGCAAGCTTGTGTTTCCTATGTGCAATTTCTCACTGTGCTGAGCAGTGTCAGTCTGACGTGGCCCCAGTCTCCATCCAAAGTTTCCAGGGAATGAACTCAAGCAGCAGGACCCACGTGCATCCTTGCATCTGACAATAAGGCACCAGTTCTTCTCCCACCTCAGTGTCTCAGGTGCAATCTCAGGTGCAGACTCTGTATCTAAAACCTTTCTCAGGTTGCAGGGCTCAGATCTTTGACGTCTCCAACCTGGAACCAGCCCTCCCACCCTCTCCATGATAGTAATCCTTTATCAGTAATGCCCAGGAATACACCAGGCTGGGGGGGGATTCAGTTTCATATTTAGTTTTCAGTTGTCCCCTGAAAAACAGGAAGCAACCAACACAGGCTTAGCAAAGGAATTATGTATGCACACACATTTTACTTGCTGAGCACAAGACAGACACAGACCCATGGAAAACAAGGAGATCCTCAGCAGCCCTCCACCAGAAGCCAGCCTGAGAAGGACCCAGAGGAAAAAAACTTCTAACAAATCATTCTACTTTGAAGGAGATATTCCTAACCTTTTTTTTTTAACCCCAGTTTTCCACCATACAAGCTACTTAAAAGCAAGAAAACGACCATCCACTTCGGCCATCTGCTTGTGGCTGTCTGGAGTAAGCAGTGCTTCTGTCTGTAGGATTGCCAGAAGAGCCTGACAGTTGAATCATGGCCCTTCATTTCCATGGAAAAACTCCGAGGAATCTTTTAACACAGGAAAGCTTTTAAAAGATGCCTCCCTGAAGTGCAACTCATCCCCTTAGTGACTTGTTTGTCCAGAATGAGTCACTGTCTCATTTATATCATGCCACAGAGGTGCATGGTACTCTTACAAATAGAGACGCAAGATCCCTCCTTGGTGAGTTTTTCCTGTCAAAGGTGGTTTGATTACAACTTATGATCCTTCTTCGGAGACAGATTATTCAGACACACTGAGGAGCTTGACTCAAAAATAAATGCCTGCTACGAAGCTGGCAGAACTGTGACAGCCACTCCTTCAAAAGCTCCTACATCTTCTCATTCTCTGAAGATATGGCTAATTCATCATGTTTTAGTTTCTTCCTATCCCGATGATGCCCAGAAGCTTAATTTTCTCCTGGGTTTTAGGAGTAAAGTGAATTTAAGGAGGCAAAATAGAGGGATGATGAGGAAGGGAAGGTAGTGATGGAAAATGCATGGTAGTGGTAGGAGCAAGAGAAAGCAGGTCTTTGAGTAAACAGAGGAAGGTGAGTAGATGAGAACAACTCTAAGGGATGAGGAGGAAACCAAAGAAAAAAAGTAAGTGAAAGAATGAAAAACAGCGAAAATAAACTACAAAAACAGAGACATATTCACAAGAAAAATAAGTGGAACTGCTGAATACAGAAGAGAACTATAGACACTAATTGGGACACAGCCTTTCCAAGGAAATTTCCAGACAAGAAAGGTAGAGACCAATGACCTATATGAAACAAAGGCTCCCAGCAAACGAAAAGAAATAGCGTCTTCTCTGTCCCCCAACACTAAAAGCTCTTTGGCAGTTTCAACATTCCACAGTTCTCAGGTCCACTGATTTCTGAGGCCCAAGCCACTTCCAGCAAGTACAAGCTGCATAGACCTTGCGTCAGCATAATGCAGCTCAGCTTTCATAAGCCGATTCCACACTATAAGCAGATAACGCATTCACAAGACAAGCAAAGCTGTGTTAAAACCCCGCTACCATTTGGCCAACAGGATAAGTGAGCCATGGGTATGTTTTTATTAACTATTATATTCTTCATTGCCCAACAGAGAAAAGAGCAGAAATGCACAGTGCTCTGTGCTGTAAACATCAAGTAGAGTCTTTCCTGTATATGTCATCTCATCAATCAGACAGCAGGTAAGCATAATCATCATCAGGATTTATTATTTTTTCACAGAATCCCTGTTATTTCCTTGCTTTTCTCGGGGGTGCTGAACCATCTGATAAAGAATAGAAGGCAAAGCTGTTGTAGGAAAGAAGCAAGAGGAGAAACAACAGCAAGTCCTGCATTAAGAGATACATTGTCTTAATAAAAGCACCAAAAAGTTGCTCAAAATGTATTCTTTAATGTTCACACTCAGCAAATAAATTCTGTATAAGAAACTATGGAAAAGGGTCACTAGAAGTCTCGTTTAAGGTACATTAGTAATGAAGTAGAAGCAGAATTGTACTGTCTGGAGCTGGATTTACTTCAGCTTTGCTTCCTCAGGTGGGAAGTTGCCCATAATAACAGAAAGCATCATCATGCCTATGGGACCACCTCTGAAGTCACTAGGAATAGGCATTTGTGAGATTCAGAACCACATTCTCTTTCAATTATTTCACCATGATGTGATGACAGAAGGGTTCCTGAGAGAGTTCACATGGGCTTTATTTCAAAGAGCCTGGTGAAAGGTAGCATCAGGAACCACCTGAAAGATTATGCTTATTTTCTAGTTAATCCTACAAAATATCCATGCATCCAAACTGAGAGCACCATGCCCATCAGCAAGGAGAGCTACACCCTATACCGTCCAGACTGATCTCCCTTTTGTATTGTCACAGACCTGATACATTGAGTGCACCTTCTGCAAGTTTGCAGATGACACCAAGGTGAGGTGTGCAGTTGACACACCTGAGGGACAGGATGCCATCCAGAGGGACCTGGACAAGCTTGAAAAGTGGGCCCATGTGAACCTCATGAGGTTCAACAAGGCCAAGTGCAAGGTCCTGCACTTAGGTGGGGGCAACCCCCAGTATCAATACAGGCTGGGGGATGAAGGGATTGAGAGCAGCCCTGAGGAGAAGGACTTGGGGGTACTGGTGGATGAAACACTGGACATGACCCAGCAATGTGCGCTCGCAGCCAAGAAAGCCAACTGTATCCTGGGCTGCATCCAAAGAAGCATGGCCAGCAGATCAAGGGAGGTGGTTCTGCCACTCTTCTCTGGTGAGACCCTACCTGGAGTACTGTGTCCAACTCGCGGGCCCTCAGCACAGGAAAGACATGGACCTGTTGGAGCGGGTCCAGAGAAGGGCCGCAAAAGTGATCAGAGGGACAGAACACCTCTCCTCTGAGGAAAGGCTGAGAGTTGGGGTTGTTCAGCCTGGAGAAGAGAAGGCTCCAGTGAGACCTTACAGCAGCCTTTCAGTAATAAAGGGGGCCTACAGGAAAAGTGGGGACAAACTTTTTAGCAGGGTCTGTTGTGACACCACAAGGGGTAATGGTTTTTAAAAGAGGGCAGACTCAGACTACGTAGAAAGAAAAAATTCTTTACTGTGAGGGTGGTGAAACACTGGCACAGGTTGCCCAGAGAGGTGGTAGATGCCCCATCCCTGGCAACATTCAAGGTCAGGTTGGATGGGGCTCTAAGCAGCCTGATCTAGTTGAAGATGTCCCTGCTCACTGCAGGGAGGTTGGACTAGATGACCTTTAAAGGTCCCTTCTAACCTGAACTATTCTATGCTTCTATGATTCTAAAGATCCTGTGGGTTTGGGCAGAACAATTCGCTCTGGAAGCCTGTTTGCAAGAACCATCAGCAGAAGCAAAAGACACAGAACATCTCAAGTGACCATTCTAAGCAGATTTCCATCCCTAATTCTAAGAGTTTACATACAATCCTGCAGGGAAATGGGTCTCAATGTCAGAAATTTAAAGGAGTTAACTGAATGGACATAATCCTAAAATGGCTTCACTTCGTCTTACATACTCTGTCTTCTTTCTGACCAGCTTTGGAGCATCTCACTATCGGGATGCCTGCAGGGAACATGGCTTCCACCAGAGATGCCCTCTCCTTTACCTACAGGCTTCCACCTACATGTGTTTAGTACATACGTGCTCCTCCACCACAGGAAGAGGCAGTCTCTTAGGAAGAACAAATCTAAATAAAGAAGTTTCTCAGCACTGAAGGAGGTCAGGAAAGCACATCCCAATCCACGCTCCTTCCTGTCAGTGCTGGTGACGATCCGTAGCATTGTCTTTTTCTCACTTGGCTTAAAAACTGCAGTGACTTAATCCCCGGTCAGTAAAAAGACCTCGATGGAGATAGGACCATGCTGTTACCAGGCCAGACATCTGTCAGTGCAATAGAGGGGTAGGGAGGGAACGGTGACTCTCAGTGGCCCTTTGGTCCTGCTTTCTACGATAACACAAGGCAAGGCACTGGAGCTTAATTGGGGATGGCACCAAGCCCAGCACAGGGTGGGAGTAAGAAGGGTGGAAAACTTTGTCATTCTTTGGCTGCATCCTTCCCCCAGAAGCTGTGCAGCACACAGAAGAAAGCTGACAGATAACAAGGCCATTAATTAGCTGATTGTTAAAGGGAGGGTTCCTGTGAAGCAGGTCTTTAGGGACCACATCCTTACTGAAAAGCCGAAGTAAAAATAGGCATTTTTTTTCTAAATCAGGCTGGCCAATGGACTGTGAAATTCTTGGGCAGGCAAAGCAGTGTGATTTCTCACCTGCATTTAACTTGTCAAGCTCACCATCTCCCTCTGCCCTTTACAAATACCTGGGAGTTGGCCTTAAATAGCTCTTTGGAGAGGGAAATGAGGACTTAGCAGGGACAGAACAGCAACTCTGAGATGGGTTGTCCCTATTCACCTTTTCCCAGCAGTTACACACATACACAGACAGTGAAGCTGCAGACGTTACCCTCAAAGGTCACACTCCTGTCCCTTTTCTTTGAGGGTCATGCAGCTGTGGTATAAGCAGGCAGAGGACAAAATCCCGCCCCAGCCCTAGGATTCCCCCAGTTATCCTATCAGGAGTGGAGAAGAAGGCAGGAAGATTATGAATACGTGGCACAGACATCACATCCTGGGCAACCTTCCAGTGTTGGTGACCCCTCCCTTTGAGGGACTGACAATGACCCTGGGCAGTGCAAGCCCTGCATAGTACACAGTCTAAGAAGGATAGTCTTAAAACAACAGTGGCTGGAGAGCTGTTGTGCCAACAGCAGGCTCAATGCCCTTTCTCATGGTGCATCGCTTGGCAATACTTGGTTGGAAATCCAGGTAGCTGCTCTGAAGGACTGGAGACCTTCTTTGCAGGCATTCCTCAGTTCTCTAGTACTCTCATGGAGGACGACTTGGGTCACCCCAGTCACAAGCCCGTGATCAATCTTGACTGACTTCAGGGCAGTGCAACAGCCTTTTGGTTAAGACAATTTCTCATATGTAACTTTCTGCTACAGAAATGAAGAGCTGAGCAGTCTTACTGCTTGGCTTCCTCGTAACCAAATAAAGGCTTCTGTGAGGCATCCCTACAGCTATTAGAAATTCAGGCTACTGCAAACAAAAAGAAGCAAAACTTGTATTGAAGTATAAGAAGCCAGCCAAAAAAGATTGGACAAGTGCCTGGAAAAAGCGTAAGGACTTTCCAAATGAACTAGCGAGGCAAAGCTCTGGAGGTACTGGGGTGCCTTGCCTTTCACAGCAGGAAAATTCAGCACACCGCTAAATTCAGCCTTGCTGCGCGCCACCTTCAATGACTCCACATGCCCAAGCGAAACACTCGAGGGAGACCCTCTGCACTTTGCATTCACTAGAATTTGGTGTCCAGATGACAAGATAACTGGGGCTAGAGAGATACAGATGGAGAAGCAGAGCTGAAGGCATATGCTCGAGCCCAAGCACATGGCAGCAGCTGCAGCGAAAGAAGGGCAGTGTGTGAGTGCATGGGACACGAGCCAGCTGTGCAGGGGAGGGCAGGCATTTGAAACTGTGACAAATTTAGCCCCGTTCATTCAGGACTACATTTTCCACTGTTAATGCCAGTGCTCCGTCCCTGATTAGGCTTTGCATCCATCATGTGGTTTCTTGTTGTTTTGGGGTTGTTTGGTTTTTTTTTCAAGTTAGGACAGCGCGTATCACAGCCTTTGCTATCTCAGTCTCTTCTAAAGGGGCAGGTGCAGCCTGAGAGATGAGATGACGTGATGGTGGGATTGCTAACACCAGGCTGCCCCAAGACTCTGGGAAGGGTCTGGGAGCTCCTTCAAGGCAAGGGAGGAGCCTGACATCAGGATTTGGTGATCTGTAAAATGGCTTTTTATCCTGGATAACTTCAAGATGTTTCAACAAAACCATTCAAAAAACAGAGATGCAGAACTGAAGGCCAAATTCCTACTGTTCCTTCCCAGCACCCATTTCATCACCAGTTAGAGCAAGAGAGTATTGGCAAGCTAGCACCAAAAAAAAATGATGGTGGGGGAGGAAGAAAAAAAAAAAAGAAACAAACAAAAAATCCCAGAAGTGCACCAGGCTGACTCAGCATGTGTAAACAGAAACAATTCTCTGCACCTTATGCCAGAGGAAAAGGTTCCCAAATCTACATGCCTGCTGCACATGCTCCTGACTGCCCACCCACCAGGGCACTTCTATTTCATAGTCTTTTTAACTGGAGATTTTCAGGAGATCACGTAGCTCACCTTAATTCCCACTCTTCCTGAGCAGCGCAGGGAAGTCAGCTTTCTTAAATCACTGAAGATCGTCCAATCTGATACCCCAAAGAGGCTGGGACAAAAGCTCAACAAAACCATGAGCTGGTCTTGCAAGAAATTCCAGCACACTTTGAAAGAAGACAGAGCAAGCACCTCCCCAGCAACAGCGATTAAGAGGCTGGCTGATGTCCTCTTCTTGGCTTAAGCTGTCCCTTACATATTTTTTATTGCAAAGAGTAGCTGTAGACATTTTTACAATCCATAAATTTGAAAGCCTTTTCTGTCTTGTAGCGATAAAGATATCCTGTGGCAACGATAAGCTAATTGCGTGTTGCGTAAAGAAGATTAACTTTTAATGTGGTGTTCCCTCGTGTCACTGGCTTCCCCCTTTCTCTTGCTTTAAAAGGAAGGGTAGATTTACCAAATTAATAATTTCTAAAACGCTGGCACCTTGTTATAGCCTTTATCTTAAAGGCTGTGTCTCAAAGCTAAGTAGCTCTCATCTCTGTATTATCTTCTCATTTCAGAGTCTGTCTGCCTCTGACATCCTCCCTTTGCTGGAGATTTTCCTATCATCTTTGAGACAGGATGATCACTGAGCACTTCATGCAATTTGGCAGTGTTCCATTTACATAAATAATGCTGCTCACTGCAGTACTTTCACTTACTCCCTCTCTCTTTTCTAGTCTTAGTTGCTGTTAATCTTGCTCCACACACATCTCACCTGTCTTTTTTCCTGGCTGGCTCTGGTTTCATTTTCAATCCAGTAATATGAAGAAGCTGTCCCAATGAATTATCTCCACCTGCATCTGTGCAAGAAGAATTCCCTCCCTGCCACAGGTTGCTAAATTCCTTCCATAATGAGGTTTCTTTGAAATATCTACTACCCCTCTCTAAAACTGAAACTATTTTGTGCCATTCCATCACAGATTCCAGTTCAGAGCCCCAGGACAGTGTCAAAAGTCTTTTCAAACAAACAAATAAACAAAAAAACCCATTTCTCCTCCCCGTTCAATTCTTAGTAATTCTTTATACAGTACAGGGACTTTTCTCTTGGTGGCTTTCTAAATGCTCATGGACATATTTTTAAACATGAAGTATGCAAGAGAAACCTGAAAGTGTGTTTAGCCAAGCATCAAATACTGGTGAAGTTCACTGTCAGATGAAAATCTGAAGGTTTTAGGCATGGCTACCACCTGGTAAAAATAATAATTTTTTGCTCCATTTTATATAACCCACTAAGAGATCACATTACCTGGAGGACTAAACGTTGTGCACTGACCCCCCTAAATGCACTTTATAAGTGACATTACAAAAATGTGGGGAATAATCACAATTAATTTGGGCAAGCCTTCTTTCACTTCACTCTACCTAAGGCCAAGTCTTCCCACTGAAAGCAGATAGAACTAATACCAACCTTTGATATGTGTTCAACACACAAATTAGTAAGAAACCCCATTTTCCCTCTGAAAACACTAGGATGACAGAAGAAGTTGCCAAGTTACATGAAAAGTAAATTTGGTCTTTTTTGTCTGAGTTGGCTTATTGCTTTTTTAGCAGACATTAATCTTTTCACTAAACATGCATTTTCATTTCCATCTTGAAGGCCTCTATTTAGTATTTTTAGGTTCTGCCTCTGTAGTTGGGATTTTTTTCTTTTTGGCTCTTCTGTCACATACCGAGTCTCTCATCTACGCTGACCTGAAATGGATGTCACTGAACATTGATCAAAAGAAATTAAAATAATCTTAAACTCAAGCCCACGCTGGTCTGAATCTACCAGAAAAGATGCTCCTTTCCTTCTGATGCAAGAAAACTTACAATTCCTAATTCCTATGATACTGTGCTGACTTTGGCATGCTACACAGCACACTATGGTATTTATAACATCAATAAAATGTCACAGGGCTACAATATTTAGCTGGTTGTTGCTAAGGTTTTGCGTTCTACTTTGTTTAGTAATTTGATCCCTCCTCTACTCTTTTAATTAAGTAACAACTTTCTAGAGCAAATGACTGGATCTCCCCAGCAATAGCTGCTGGAAGTGATTAAATTGATGACAAATGTGGAAAAATTGTTCTTACTAACAACAGTGAGTTAATCCCACATCAGGGACAAATGGAGTACAGTTAAGCAGATGTAAGCAAACTAAGTGTTGATTTTTTGCAAAGAAATTAATGACATTACTGGCTTTCTACCTTTGTTCAGTACACAGAATGTTGTAACTGTCAAGGGGGTCTCGCCATTTCAGGCAAATCTACAACCTGACAAAGGAGGTTAATACCAACCTCGTTGTATAAATCACTGAATTCTTCAACCACGTCTTTCGGGATCCTTTGCCCGTTGTTGGTAAGATGATAAGCCACCCCATTCTTGGAGTAAAGACTGATCCGTCCAACACTTCTCTCACCATCAGTAGTCTCTTCAAGTAAACCATTGTCTTCTGCTAGATGATAAACTGGGTTTCCATGTGAACCATGAATCCACGTAGCTCCCAGTTCAAAAGTGGCGTGCCCTGCAGGAAAGTAAACCAAGCAAACTAGTTATTGAAGTTCATTTTCCTGAAAGCTTGTCATGCTCAACCCTAAATAAAATGCACATGTGCAAAGGCAGAAAAACTGCCCAAGGACAACGTATGTTTGAACATCACTTAAGGAGCTTTCTCTGTTAGACAAGGGCAATACCAGTGTTGTTCTAACCAGTCCTTCAGGATGGGATGTTTCCAACAAAGATACATCACAGCGACACACCTCTGATGCTTAAGGCAAATTTCAGAATCTTCTATGTTACCAGTTCTTATCATGTTTGTTGCTAGCTGCTCTGTCCTTGCTACCTGGCTTTTCAAATCGTCTTCTCTAAACCTGCACTTCAGAACACGACCAGAAAGCAGAGAACATACCGCTCATGCTGCAGCACAAGCCATGTACTAGTGAAAGGGGTGTGGGAAAGAAAAGAGCTGTAAGAAGCCACACTGCACTATTGCAAAAAAGACACATAAAGATACTTACATAAATTTTATAGTTGTAGGGAAAGAACAGAGTATGTAAAGACTTCAAATATCCACAGTATTCAAGAGGAGGGGATGGATACCCAGACACAGGAAGAAAAGCATCTACAGCAGGAAGATGTAGGAAAATTTGGATTGCCTTGGGATAGCAACATTGGCCTGCACACTGAACCTTGTCCCATGATTAAAAATGCCATGCTATTTACAAATATACCTAAGATTAACTGCAATACAAAAATGCATTTCCATTCCAAAAATGAGTGAACAGGTTATATTTTATTATTTATGCCTTTGAAAATTTAAATCAGGTTTTTTAAAAAGATGCATTGTCAGGTTAAGCACAGAGTTTGGTCAGCCCCATTCTCTCCCTTCCTTGTAACTAACAGGGTGTGCACCATGGCTGTGACCCCCCTAACACCCCCTGTGACACCCCCTGTGACCTGCCACAACTAGGCTGATAGCACAGGGAGATGTTCAGCAGCTGAAAGAAGGTGCTAAAGATAAGCTTGGGTCATGTCCTCCACCCACATTTTTAGGGATTCTCAGAAGTCCAAAGCTAACTGTTGTAAAGTCTGACAAAGCTGTGATCTCAGAGCATCCCAGCCAACACCACACTGCTCAGCTTGCTCTGCAGAGGTCTGTGAATGCCTGATCAAGTGGGATGGTTAATAGGATCCTACTTGATGAAGAAAGTATCATGCAGTTACCAGTCATCATATACTGTTTAACATGTAAATGTATGCTCAGACAGAAAGACACCGCAGCACTATGTTGTAATGCAGTCAAGTTTAACAGGTGAAAGCTCCAAGAAATGCTGCTCTCCAGCTGAGACACTGCCTCCGAGGGAAGCTCCACGTTCAAGCAGCCAGCCACCTCATCATTAAAGAGCACGCTGACTGCCCTTCAAAATATGCATGACAGGACTTGAGAGCACAAGATTTCTACGTGTACCTAAAAGAAAGCATATGCTTCAGAGTGTGCAGCATCAAGTCACAAACGTGTGAATATTTAAGGCACCACAAACTCCAATACACTCCCAGAGCATCCAGCCTAGCGGAAATGACTGCTGTACGTTGGCAGCCAAAGGTATAAAGCTCATAAATATTGCATGTGGCAGTCACCTTGTTAATGCAATCCTCCTGCGAGTCATCACATGCCAGATCAGCAGCAGGAATATTGCCTGCTGCTTCATGTCAGGAGCTTGCTTTCTGCTACACTAACAGTCCTCCTGTATATGGCTCTTATTTAAGGGGCACCTGATCTTTGAAAGAAAAAAATATGCCAGTAGGTCCCGCAGTATTGGTGCTCAGTAACAATTATGATGTGTTCCAAGTTCTCCTGTTTTTCAGTAGCTGTGTGGAATATAACCAAATACCAACAAATTAAAAATAGTAATTCTTGCCTATAATACTTAGAAGCTCGCTATCATCACTCCCAAGCATATAAGCCAGTTGTTACCTAGTGTAAGTTATACAATAAGTTATTTAAAAGCATAAAATTAAATAACATCTTTTTAAACAGAGACAGATAATTTACTTTCATGACCTTAAAAGATTTTAGTTTTAGTATTATTCCACTTCGAAGGATTTATACCATACATCGAAAATAGAAAAAAAAACTGCTTCCTATTCTGTGAATATAATTAGTGAAACACGAGCAGCAGTCAAAACAGGCCTATACACAACAAGATACCATACCAGCAGTTTTCCAAAGGAACACACGGATTTTGTATCAAGCCTTATGAATACACACGGGAACTTTCACATTTCCCTTTGCAGCCCTAACTATTTCTTGGGCATCCTGTCGTGATACACCTGCAGTGGATACAGACATTGTAGATCATGTACAAGAAACACACAATCTACAAACACACAAACCTTCTGCCTCATCTGTGCTAGAGATGATAAACCAAACCTCTGAAAATCCAAATTATTCCCCTGTGCTGAGTAGCAACATACTCTATGCAGTTGAGGGAAAATACTGTCCCCTGCAAGACATAGCATGGCTCAGTGAGAGGGAAAGTATTAGGTTATAAGCCTGAGAGGGTGCCACCGTAGGTCTGCTGAAGATTTAAAGTGGACCTTTAGTCAAGTGTGCAGACAGGGGAGCGGTGAGAGAAGTTTAACATTTAAATGCCATTCAGACAAGCAGATCAAAGTGGCCGTATGTTAAAGACCTGCAAGAACCACTTCTGCAGCAGTTTGTTGTAAGCTTTAACCAGTTCTGAAAAACGACCAGGTCTTGCATGCCCCAGGTGCAATTTCGCTGCTTCAGGCAGTACAGAAGAAGAAAACACAGCCCAGGATCATGCTGCCCTTTTGCCCGCGTACCAAGGAACATGGTGATTCCGATTTCACCACCCAACAGAGCTCCAAAATTGTTTGGAGCTAAGGGCATGTGAATCTGCAAAGCGCATAAGGGGCCAGAACATGGACCCACCTTGAGAAAGAATGGCAGTCCATACCCACAATGTAACTTTGATAGTTTGCAGAAGATAAGAAAAGACAGAGAGTGTGTAGTTTTAAGAAAAGTATTAAAAGATCAAGACTTTGGATTCCAGCCCTCTGCTCTGCAAATAACAGTTACATCTACAAACTGCAAGATCTCCACCAGACTGAGAAGCCTGCTCTTGTCTCATGTTAATTAAGAAGAGTTAACGAACAGGAGGTAGATTCCCAGCAAAGGCAAAGATATGAGTAACTGGTGAAGGTGTCCAAAGGTGAGAGAATTGGTCTCAATGCTAGTACAACAAAACTATTTCGCAGGTGCACTGACAAAATTACATACTGCTCCCTGAAGATTTCAGGTCTTTAACACTTCCCTCCTTTCACAGACATGATCCAGGATATTTTTAACACAGTGTATTGTGAGTAAAGGACATACTTCCCATTCTAACCTCTATGCCAAGTCTCAGCAGAATGTAAAGTGCCCTATTCAACCCCCGGAGATTAGATTTGTCCGACTGCCTTCTCATTCATTTTCCTTCTGAAAGTTCATAGGACACTGCCGTTTGTTTACCATGGCAAGTTTATCGAGTAAAATGTAGTAAGTGATGTAAGCACCTGATAAATAAAAAGCAAGGAGGGCAGCAAGAGGCGAGAGTTAATCAATAGAAAGTGGAATCAGAAACAGAACTAGTTAATTGAAATCAGGAAGGCAATTCAGTAAAAATGAAGAGCTTTTTGCCTCCTGCAGAGAAGAGACGGGCAATGCCCTTCTAGATATCAGGGAAAGTTTTGTTGACTACTGCGCTGCAAAGGGCAACATTTGTTCCAGCAGTTTTGTATTTAGAGATTTTACAAGCCCTTCCAATTGATACAGGATTAAAATACCCAGTGTCTGCAACTTTTTTTTTTTTTTTTTTTCCCCTAACACACTGAGAAAGGAAGCCACAGAGGTAGGAAAGCTGCAAATCAGGATGAAAGGATACATTGAAGAGGTTTTTCCAGCAGCCTGATTCACAGAGGGTAGTGCCCTACACAGTAAATTAGTTCTAGGGAAATGAATGGGGCTATTTGTGAAAACAGAATAGCTTGGAGCTTGCCCCTTTGCAAGTCATGCAAGTCACTGAAAATCAGTCCTTCACTAGTCAGGAGATTTACTGACGGCTCCTAGTCCAGACTCAAGCTTGAAAACTTTGGTGGAAACTGTCTTGATACAGTTATTTAATCCCAGAACACTTCTCACTGACCTGTTACACAGACCTCTTCTCTACAAGGCAAAACAATCACTGAGGTCTTTATTTTATAGAAACATGGTTTTGGAGCAGCTGTCCCTCAGAAGAGATGCACAAGATAGCTCAGATTCACCCACCCACCCTGAAAGGGGCCCAAGGATTTATGTTCCTAACAAAAATCACACCTCAAATAACCTCTTGCATGAGCACATTGACTGAAAAAGCACATTTCTAAGGTCAAATTAACCTAATGACAACACAAAGTCATGCTAGCAGAATAAAAGAAACCCCAACGCATTACTCCCTAAATGCTGCTCTTACCAAGTTTCACGCTTTGCACGCGGCCTCCAATTCGGTCAGTCGCCTCAAGGATAGTTACATCCGTGAAACCGCTTTCCAAGAGCGCTTTCGCTGCTGACAGGCCTGCAAGCCCAGCACCGATAACTACTATTCGAGGCTGTCGCTTTCTCCGTAGGCCACTACTAAGAGGATCATCCGTGCTGTCTGCAGATATTTCACAACTTTGCATGCCGTCCAAGCTCTCTTTCTAAGGAACCTATGGAAAGAGCAAACAAGCATGTTCAGGGAACACAGCCTTCAAAATGGGATGCATAGGAAGGATAACTGAGGTCAAACGCGGATGCAACAATTTTTTGGCCTGGAGCACCAGTACTGGAAACTTCAGAAATCTCCACCCTCTTGTACCATGTAGACCATTTCCGGAGAAGTCAAAGGATTTTCAAATTCCCATCTCTTTATATAACTTCCTAAAGTGGCAATTTTGTGGTAAAGACTTCAAAAAAGAAAAAAAAAGAAAAAAAAAAGAAAAAGAAAACCACATGCCCAGTGCTGACAAGCTCCACAACACAACGATGAAGCTTCACTTTGCCTCTGTGGCAACCACAAAGCATAAGCTTCAGATCGTGTAACTATGGGACTAGGTAAAAAGGATTTAGTTCAAAGCCTGGAGATCAGATATCAAACCAATCATTACAGAAATGGTACAGACGGAAAAATGTTTCAACTGATGAAAGCCAACAAGGGCCAGTTGAAAAATTCACAGCCACACGATGTGGACCCTGTAGCCAACACTGTCCTGCCACATCAGGACCAGCCTCAGTCTTTGATGAAGAGAGGTTCAAACCCATACCAGTCCTGACTAGCCCAATTCTACTTCCACCTACCCAAGGCATCCAACTGCTCATCCAAGCAGTATCCTGTTTTTCTTTGTAAACTCCTAGAAACCATCTTTTTAAGTGCGTATACCCTTAGTTCTGGGGTCCCATCACCTTATTTAAGTACACACCCTGAGTCCATGGTAAAAGTTAAGGCTTAATAATGGATCACCAATGTAGGATGTCTTTATAGAGTAACGTCAATGTCTAGTCGTCTCGTTCTGGGTAGGTTCACACCTGCCCTCAAGAGCATGAATGAACAGGGTACAGAGACCCATACTCCGCCAGGCCCAAAAAGACATCAGTCCTAACTTGCAAAGGATAAACACTCAGCCCAGGATTCATCAGCCCTTGAGTCAGCTGGTGCCCAACGATCTAGACAAAGCACACACATGATTCCTAGCCCTGCCGTTCTCCCTACCCAATGCTTACTGAACACAGCGAAATCCAAGGAGCTCATATGCTGCCTCTGCCTATTACCAAGCTGCTGGATACTCCTTCCGAACTCTTCACAACTCTTGGCCAGCGTCACAAACTCACGTTTCTCTCTTGCATCACGAGGAGAAGAATCAAACCTTTGTGCTTAAGACACTGCTGGACTATTGCAGTACACAATCATGTGTACTAATGAAGTACAAAGCAATAGTGGTTTCATTTGGACGGTACCTTTTTCTCCGGATTCTTAAAGCATTTAGGTATGTTGACCAAGCATCTCCTGCTCTCTGTAACAGAGCAGACACCAGAATGCAGTCAATAGTGATTTAAGCAGTGGTATAAAAACGAAGGTGGTCCTACTGGAGCTCTTGACAACTATCTTGAAAATGTTTAGTTTCAACCAGAACAACTTCAGCTCAATCCACGCTATCTGGGCTCAGCTGCAGGAGAGATTAGCACAGTGCCTACACCACACTCTGCTTTTGCCAATACAGCTTGTTCCAACTGCCACTGAACAACGGAACAGGTGACATTAGCATGGCTGCAGCCAGAGCTGGCTCAAAAACTTCTACCTGCGATAACATCAATCATCTCCCTGTTTTCATCTCTTGACCAACAGATCTCAGCTAGCAGATATTTGCCACAGGGAGCCAGAGATCAGTGTTGGGAGAGTTATTTCCAAGCTGAAGTCAAACATGTCAAGCATCCAATGCTTTCTAGTCCGTGGTGAAAGAGTCACGAATCATGGTCACTTGACAAGCGGAAAAGCTGTGAGCAGCCAAAACGAGGCACTGGAGTTACTTCTGAACGAGCTGGATTCAAAAGCAGTATATAACAGTTTGAAGAAGTAGCAGTGAATGATTTCTTGCCTGGTTCCACAGGAAACAGTATAGATCTGGAACAGGCAGGGAAGATGAGGATGCAACCCTACATCAGCTGATGAGATGGGTCAAGTTTCCAGTTGGAGACACCTTAGGACTTGTCTCTACCTGGCTTTGATGCTGATTCATTTCTCCTGTGACCTTTCCTCACCTGGGAGAGAAGTGGGTTTTTTTCCTTTTTATCTTAATACGCTCCGACAGTGTATTTTCAGAATGGGTTAAGATAAACAGGAACATGGCACTCCACGTATGGAGGGCCTCCCTCAGGAGTTAGTCGGGAAACTGCTCCATGATATGTAGATTAAATCCTCACCAGTCAGAGGCTGATACGAAAGATGAGACCACTCCTCCAAAGTCTCACACAAACACGCATCACAAAGAGAGATAAGGGACAACATTCTAGTTAAAAACTCAACCAAAAAAAGGAAGCATCACTTTTCTCTATTTTCCAGTGTAGGATAACAGGAAGGAGCTGGGCGTCCTACAAAGAAAATGTTTTTTCCACCATCTTCTCTTCAGGTTGAGTGAAGCCACTGCATTTCTTGGGCCCTGTCAATCCCTGGTCCTTTACCTCCCCTCCCAAGCATGCCAAATTATCGACTTTCAATCTAGTAAGATAAATAGTGAGATTTCTCTGGATTCTTTTAAGATCTTTAAGATGGGCCCTGAACAGTGGGATCTCTGTATTCAGAGCTTCAGGGAAGTCCACCACTGGGATATGAGGGGCAAAGCAGTACAGTTATTAAAGGGTACATAAGAAATGCCGATGCAAGTCATATTGAAGAGTCTGAGGTTGGTACAAAGAGGAATGACCCTCTTCTGGCAGTACCAGCTTCCAGCAGCGAGTCCAGTAAGGACATCATAAGGTAGAGCTAATGTCCAGACCTCTGAGCGTAACAACCCTGGGGACTTCTCCCCCTTGCATCTGCCAGCTCCTTTTTGAATCCCTACATACTTCTGGCCTTTGCAACAATTTTGTGTTGAAGATCTCCACAGTCTATTAACCTTATTCAGACATTAATGTTCTTTTGGTGCCTTCAAAGCCACTACCCAATGAAAACTGAGGACATCCCCCAAAACCATGCTATAAGAAACAATGAACAGTCATTCCCTGTTCATATTCTCCTCGGTGCTAAGGACCTTCATATATGATTCTAGACATCTCTTCTTCAAGAAGAAATAAGTCTTAATCTGGCTAGTCCTTCCCCATTTGTGAGCTATTATAAACCCACAGCTGAAATAACTCTTATTAGAAATGTCTTCAGGATGTATTACAACCCATAGACATTCTATAACACTCTCCACTACCCATCCAGTCTCCAGATAACATTTCAGTGCACGTATTTTAATTGCCACAGTAAAGAAACATCTTTTCTGCCATTTACATCCGATAAAGAACTGAGCTAAAGTGGTTCAGTTTCTAGGTACAGCATTCCTAATCCTGGCTTCGGCAAACTCATGAGAATTCTTCACGAAAATGGTTTCCCCTCCTGTTTCGGCATTTTAATACTGGATTAGGTGACCTGTCTAGACAGATGAGAAAATAACTTGTATGTACAGAATCCTGATTTAGAAACCACTCTTAATTAGCCAACAACCTTTACTGTATGATCATCAGAGGAAGGCAATTAAAATTTAGCAAGAGCTTGGGCTTTCCAGCCAGGATACGTGCTCCGTTGTGAAATGTACAGACAATATAAATATATAAATCCTTACTACACTTTATTTCAGTAACAATTATAGGGTTATAAGTAAGACAGGCACATAAAACACGGTCTATTATGTGCAATGCTCTACCTTCAGTACTTTCCAAGCCACCAGCCAGGGCTTGAGCCAATGAATATTACTAGGTCCTCTGACACAAAGATAGTTTGGCTTTTTACTTTTTCTTGATTGCCAAAAAGGGTTGTTTGGGGTTTTTTTTGTTGGTTTTGTTTTTGTTTTTTAGATCACAGGGTAAGAACTGTTAGCTGTTCTACTGTGAATCTCTCTGAGGTTGTAATTTTACTTTGTGTTCATCCAAGAGCACAGGCAGTACTAAATCATAGCTTGACTAACAGTAAAATTCCCCCTGCTTTGTCTTGCTTATAGCTTTCCTGTAAGACAGCTAACAGGCACAATCCACAATAAAATAAAATAAAAAAGTCCAAATACACATCTTCCTTCTCTTTTAAAAATACAACTTTGATCCTCTTACCTCTTGCACTCTAAGTGTATCACTAATGGTATTTTAATCACTTCTTCCAGACCAGCTCCCCTTTCTCAGTCTCTATCACTATTCCAACCTTGCCTCCCTTCCCTTCATTCATCCCTTCTCACTACTGTCCATTTCCTTCATTACAGAAAAAATAGCTTAAAAAAAAAATCCCTAAAAACAACCCCACTGAAAAAAAAATCCTGAGCTCAACTGCTGTTTCCCAGCAGGCAAATCTTTGCAAAAATGTATTTTCTCAGATGGTCATCATTCTACCAACCCAGAATCATCAGTTTCCATTCCTGGCATTTGATTTGTACTCTTCAATCCCATGAGCTCCCCCTCCTTTCATCTCTGCTGATCTGAGTTATGCACCCAGCCCACTGACTGCTCCCAGGGAAATTACTCTTTTCATCTGCGCAGAGGAGCCTTGTTAGCTTTCAGCAGGACTTCACACCAGAGCTATCCTAGCAATAACTTAGAAATAATTTTGAACAGATTCTTGTGTTTCATCCTTTTAATAAAGATATATTCTGGATATATTCCCTTTAACACAGAGTGCCTTCTACTTATTTAAGTTACAATGGCCCCATAGACAATGGCAACCTAGAAACAGCATGAACGCAAATGTCACGCAAGCCTTCCCTACCTTTAATCAAGCAGCAATAGCAATAAAGTTCAGGAGTATGTCCACTTAATGATTTTATTTTTCCTCATTTTGCCAGAAAAACCTTGCAGGTCACAAGGAAGAAGCCAGAGAATTAAGGCACTTCACACTGCCCTCTTTATTACAACAATACTCTCTGATCAGGCTATTCTTCTAGGACCCTTAAGAAAAAGGTCACCAAGGTTCCGACAATTTAAAAATACAAAACCAAAACAAACAAAAATATTTCTCAAGGAAATCTGCTATTTTTAGCTCATGCAAATAGTCCTGTGGTAGCACTGTCTTAGCTGTGATGACACAAAGGCAAGACAACGTACTGAAAACAAGGCTTGCATGCTTAAAGGCTTCTCTGGCAGCTGGTTGGGTTTTTTTTGGTTCATTTATTTTTTTCAACAGGACTGGTTAGTCTTAAAAAAGTGACCTTCCTCTCCCTTTCGACTTCGTATCACACAGCAGGTTGTCTTATACTCAGGAGCCACAGCTGTAAGCTCCCAGCATACCATAGACCACAATCATGGTCACCCCAGGTGCGACTCACCTCTCCCCATTTCATCATTTGGGTGTCCAGCCTGCATCTGCTGTCTGCAGCCTTTCAGGTGATGGAGAGGAAGAGTAATCCATCCTGCTGGTTTTTGGCATACCTATCTTTGGATGGACAAGGTGAAAGGAAGCTTACAGACCAGCTTAAAACAACCATCTAACCTTCCTGAGTCCTCTTACATTAGCAGTTTAGCTAGGATCAGGAGTTTGCTTTAGAGTGACCTCAACACCTCCGCTTCCCACACTTTCATTCATGCTGTGCGGTGGTATCGAAGCAGCCAGACGGCTTCACTCTTTGTGGATGAAACTAAACTAGAAGATGCACTTCAGGAGAGACAAAAATGCGTCCCAGCCACTAAGGGGCATTCATGGGGACAGAGTACAGCAAGTCCAACCTGAAGCCACCAGAGACACACACTCACAGACACAGGGACCTCAGCACAGACTCTCTCACTCAACATATCGCCTCCTATTACCATGACATACTTACTGATCTAGAAATAGCTTTCAACAGGTAAAATGAGGTTGAGAGGAACTACACCTCCAGAAGAGGCAGCCGCTGGCAACACTTCCACATGCTATTCTGAGGCTCCTGCACGAGGACCAGTTTTCTTTCCTAACCACACTATTCACCCGAATCTGTTAGTCCTTCTGTAGAATGTTGACTTGACAGTCTTCACAATAACAAGTGTAACAGCCAGTCTGGAGGTGAGAAACACATCATCAACACAAACAAGTTTCCTGCTGACCGCACAGACCAGGCGGCTCCAGCATAAACTGACCTGAATTTACCAGAATCACTTTATTCCCTCTAGGTTTTTCATTGACTGGAATTAAGCATCATCCTTAATCAGAAACCTAAACAACAACATTGTGTGTGTTTGAAAGGAAATCAGATAAAAACAAGAAGACTTCATTTCAGTTGAAAGACTAAATGGAAGCACAAGAAATAAACACACTACTATTTTATTATTATTTTAAGTGCAACTATTCAAGATACTATCAACACATGAAGGGGCACTACATATAATGCAGGTTTGTCATCACAGTCTGAAAGTGTTTACAAACAGAGAATACTTGACACCAAAGGAGTAATTCAATCTAAGCAGAGACAAAGCAAGACTGAGCAAGCAAGAGCAAAAGCTAGAAAAATTCAGAACAGAAATAAGATGTCTATTTTTAACAGTGACACTAAACAGCTGTCGAAACACTTTTCACTGAAGACAGGGAGGATATTGCTTGAAGCTTTTAAATCAGGATCCAATCTCAGATAGACATTTACACTCCAATCCTACCAGAACACGGGGTTGTGGTGCTGGGAATGCTCCTGCCTATATGATGGAGATAGCCAGGACAGATGTTCAAGACAAAACTTTCTGGCCTTTGCACCTCAGGAATCTACTGTCATGCACAACTGTATGTCTGTGACCACATGCATCATTAGCATGGTGTTGGTAGAGACGGAGAGTGCATGCAGGTGGTTTCCAGTGATGCCTAAGGAATGACAATCAGTCACACAGGTCGCCCAGTGTGGGGCATCGCCTGGGTGTCAGAAAACAATTTACAAACAAACAAAAAAAAAGCAGTAAAATTTTTGATAGATAGTTTCAAAAGCCCTTTTTCAATAGATGTAATAACCTCTATGATTTGAAAGCACTATTAGCAGAGCCCATAGGCAAAAGCTCCACAACAGAAACAGGACAACAACTTATTTAGCAGGTGTAAAGACACTCCAGCATTTAGGCCATTAACTCATTACACAGTCTAGCACTACTTGTACTGAGCCACTTCAATAACAATTTTCAATTATCATCTCTAATGCACCTTTTTTTCTAAGCTGAGGGAGAAGTGCTTGGAAGAATTATTCTAGTTAGAGCAATTTTGTCTCCTTTAACACCTTTTCCAGCCTTCAGACTCAGGCTGTCCACTGACCACAGGTCAGGATAGAGCAGATCATCTCTGGGTAGACACAAAAATGAAGTAGATTTCTGCACTGGCCCCAGCACTGCCTGTCACCAGTGCCTCCCGTCGCTGTTAGCTGTGGTTCTCTGCAGCTCCTGGCACAACAAACAAGTATTTTGTAACTTCTCCCTCTTTTTCCCTTTCATCAGCCTTCTCAATAGCAAGCACATTAATCCTTACTGCCTGTTATTTCAAGATGCTCTTTCCAAGCTCTCCAGGCTGTAAACATGTCAAACTGGAAGATATGTCTCTCTTCTCCTTCTCCACATACCCTCCCCTCCTCTTCAATCCAGCAGGTTGCACGCCAAACTTGCTCACAACCCTTTTCAGAACCACCATTTATACCAGTAGAGGTTAAGTACGGACACCCTTTCAACAGAAGGCAGGAGCATTATTAATTGAACTTAAGTACTCCACGTCAGTCAGCTACGTGAGTGAAACAAGCCTGCTGTTACAAACTGCCTTTGTACAGTAGCTGTGCAAACACCAGCCCAGCAAGGTTGCGTCTACAGCACAACGGGAGGTTTATTGCGCACCTCGTTTACTCAGCTACCTGGTGAGCTGCAGGAGCAGCAGAATTATGGTCCTCAGCCATCTACGTACACACCAGGGCCCTTCCCAAGCTCATAAACCTGTAACTGACAGCATGTGCACCAGTGAGATCAAGGTTAACTTGTGTTACGCCTGCACATGCTGGAACGCCACCTCTAGCTGGGCTGAAACCACCTGGGCAGTGGTGTTTCATCATCATCCTCATATTCAAGGCTTTATCCAATTTGGTATTTTAGTCTAAACAGGTTTGCTCGCCGGATGTGGGCCGCTGGAACAACACTCAGCCCCTGACCAGCCCTGCTGCCCTCTTTTGCAGGCAGCTGCCAGGTGTGGGCAAGCAGCAGCTCTTGGCAGAGGAGATGTGTTCTGACAGCTCACAGAAGCAGGAAGTGTCAGTCAGAAGCAGCCCCTGAAAGGCACTATTTCAACCTCCATCTCCAAGCTGGACCGTCATCACCACGGTCTCCTTGAAGGCAGTGTTTTCTGGTTCTTGAACCAAGCAAGACAGATCCAAAATCCCCTGCTTTTCCCATCAGTGGAACTTTGGCCCCTGGCTCCTCATCACCACTTCATGCCTGACCAGAGACAGGAACCTTGCAGACACTGCATGGGGCCACGTGAGCCTGGGTGAGCAATTCTCCCTGAACCCAGCCAGCTTTTTGAGTGGAGCAACTCCACCAACCCTGCAGCACCCTCTCTACTGCATCCCATACCATCAATACAACCCATTTATCCTGTGTGCCTCACCTTTGACCACCAGCCTTGGCCATGGAGAGATGACCATGCTCATCTTTCTCACCATGGTGGCACAAGGAAGCCAGACAGCTTTTCACAAAAACAAGCCAGCATTCCTACTGCAGATGAGCAACTGATGTCCTGCCTTGTATTTCCACAGGCAGAAGCCTAAACAAAGTGGTCCAATTTCCAGAGAGCTGCTGGAATTTATAGGCGCAGCTGTGAGAGGAAAAAACATGTTGTAACTGAAGACAAATGCTACCATCCACTAAAATTTGCCCACGTAAAACCCCAAGCCATCAAGTGTGGCTTGGGGCACTGAAAAGGCTGCAGTTCAGTAACACAGATCTTACATTACCACCTACTACAAGCTCCATTTACAAATTACTGACCCACCCCAATGACTGACACACAGTGAATGCAGAGCTGGACCAGACATCAAGGAAGGAAACACATTAATAACACACCACATGTACTCTTAGACAGCAGCACGAACAAAACGCTTCCCGTTTTACCCATATGCCAAACCTGCAGCCTTGCGCCCCAAATCTCCTCAGCATCAGTTTTTGTGAAGGCAGCAGAGACCTTCAGGCTGACTCTGCACTCTTCTTCCTCTGGACACATCCCAGAAGAGACAAGAGGGAAATTACAGCGTTAACCTTTGCCTGTCCAAACTCAGGTCTCCTCCAGCCTGAGAAGATGACCTTAGCTGGGCTGCCTAGCCTTTATTCTTGTAAGAAAACACCACAAGCGTTATCTTCATTTACCCCCTCACTTCCAGAAATATCACCTCCCCATCTCAGGAAAGACAGAGATGGGGACATACTAAATTGTTTCCTCTTCCCAAGCAGGGAACAAGCTGTATTTCTTCAATACACACACAACAAACAATGGACTCCTCCTCCTAGTGTGACCACTTGATGGTCTGTGGGACTTTGGACAAGCCATTTCATCTCTCTGTGTCATATAAAGGTGACCACCTGGAGCCACCTCTGTAACAAACTACTCCATTAGTTATGAATGAGAAGCAGTCCAAAGCTGCTAGATCTTTCAGCTGAGGTCATCAGATCTTATGCAGGCTACAGTGATGGCACCACTCTGTGGTCCTACGCTGCTGGCCTAGAAAAGGAAGCAGAAATGTTTAACTTCAACAACAACAAAAAATTGTTCTGAGAAACAATATTTTTTGTAAGTATGATCCAAGACAGCTGTCCCCTTTGCTTCTTCACACAGCTCCATCATCCAGGAAAAACGTGGGGGAGACAGAGAGAATAAACTGTCAAACCTGACATTTATAATTATATCTGAATAAGCAATGATGATGGAAAAGGCTCCCTGATAATATCTCCTGCTAGCTTAAAGGCACTGGGCACCTCCTTTACCACCTGATTTTCTGAGCAGCTTATCCGAAGCTGCGTTGCAAGAAAAGACATAGCTAGCTAGTGTCCAAATCTCTGAGCGATCAGACCAGCAGCCTGTGGAGAGTAGGAAATGTGCACAAAACGGCATCTGTCATAATTCAGTCTTCAAGACAAGGAGAGCCAGGAAGCATTGCAACGAGCCACTGGCTCCCATACCCATCACACACAGACTAGCCTCCCTGCTGAGAGATGATCTGCAGAGCTGGCAGGGGAGTGGGCTGGGCAGACAACAAGCCAGAAAAGATGGAGCAGACACGGAGCAGAGCTCACTTTATAAACGGGTGCCACAGCTCTGATTCTAAATTAACCTGTTGAGGAGCACACAAACATCACATGTGATTTAAACACCAGTGAGGAATCCGCTACTGCAGCCAGTGAACCCCATTGAATAATACTGACTTCAGGCAAAGTATCAGGATGCTTTGTCTCGTTACACCATACTCCTGCACACTGACGTTCGGTTTGCATCAGCTGCAGCAAGTGTTCCAGTAATACACCAAGTGGCTCCCAGAAACACTTACCCCAGAAAGCCTTCTCTGCTCTCCAAAGTCACCAAAAATTTGCTAACTGGGAAAATCTCTATACTTTTAAATGTTTAGAGGAGATTAAAACCAAAAAAAAAAGAAATGGGTCACTGGATGGTGCTTTTGATCAGGAAACCACTGCACATTTTTACCACTGTGATCCAACTTGTTTTAATGCCTGCAAATATCCCTCGAGTCAAATGAACTTGTTCAAAGCTGATTCACACCAAGGCTACTTTTTAAATTGGGTAGTTGTTGACAAGTAGAATATATTTAACAAGCCCCAAGCATCTTGGCATGCAGTATAAAGACTTCCTATTATGAGTTGTATTTTTTAAAGCTAACATATGGGCAGAGCAGGTTGTCTGCCACAGGGCACTTCCATACAGTGCTTGGCACTAACAGAACTGCAAGGATATCCAAAAAATAAACCAAAGAACATCATGCCAAGAACATAGGGGATGAATCACACCATTTAAAACTCACTGATAAAATGCACCATTATGTGTTTCTCAAAGCCTTCTCATCTGAGGGAAAAGAAAAGAAAATAAATCAAAATAATTGGCTGGCTTATGGCTGATTCTCAAGCATGTTCCTCTGGCTGAAGGGCACCATGAGAATACAGCAGGCTCAGCCAGCTCCGAGATGCTGGGAAAGGAGCAGGCTATCTCAAACTACTCTTCAAAGGCCCCTCTGACAGCCTGCTGGAATGCACCTTGACGAGCTGGTTGGCATTTTGATTTACAGTATAAAATTAAGGACGAGATGATTTCCTCCACCATCAGAAGCTCCCATGGAAGTGCTAGGAGGCAGTCACCATCCCCAAGCAATTCCCAGATAAATGGGCTGAGAATGAAGTCAAAGGCCTTTCAGCAACACACAGCAAGGGCACACTGTGATGGTAAGATGGGTCAGCTATGCTCAGACCAGCTGGGCTTTTGGGACAGTTTTGGAGACATAAATCTCTTCCTTCCCCTTTTTATTGCAGCTTTTCTGGTCACACAAAGCTGGTTAGCTCGTCTGCAGCCGAGACAATGACTTCCCTGCACCATGCGGTCTGAGCTATGGAGCTTCTCCTGCCCACGCAGCTAGCAAGATCAGAACACTGTCGTGCTGTGGTTCGTGTGCCAGAGGCTACAGTATTACACAGGACACAGCTAAAAAGAGTTTCACAGCAGTGACAAAAAGCACAACTTCAGCAAGTTCCCTGCACAACAGAGAAACAAATCCAGTAAATCCTCTACTCAACAAATCCCCTGAAGACAGAACAAACACATGCTGTAGCTGGCACTATCAGCATCCCCTTTATTTTGAGAGGTGGCAGAGATAGGTACAAGGCCCACCTACCTAGAAGGCATCCCACAACATCTACTCCATCACCAGGGACAGCTTACACTGTCAGAACACTTTTCGACTGCATCAGGAGCAATTGGAGAAAATAGGGACACCAGAGTGGTATTCAGCCTGCTGCAGTGAATGGGATATTCCTGTCTTAACCCTGGTGATAGAAATAGTGATCTAGCCACGAACTCTAACATCTGTGGTAGAAATCACTGTTTCCACATCCTATAGATCATCGGGGACCTACCAACACCCCGAGCTGGCCAGAACTTAAACCAGTACAGCAAGATGCAGTTTGGCTGTGTCAGCCTCAGACAACACAGAAGGTGAATAGCTCACGAACAAAGCTGTTGAGCTAACCAGGACCAGCAACAACCAGACTCAAACTGGCCTGCCTTTTACCATGTCTCTACAAGCTTGCCAAGCCCTGGTTGACCCCATGGCGGGCATCTTCCCCTTATTTCCAGCTCCTCAGTATTGGGAGGTATCTGCCACTGTTAAGCTTCTTGCGAAAGCAAAGCTTGGTGTTTCAGGACTGTAAAAGGAAGGAGAGACAGACGGTAAACTACAGGAAAAAAAGAGCTTACAAAGTAAAAACACTGGCATAATGGATCAGAACAATGCTGCAAACAAGTTTCCTGCAGAACTTGTATTCCGACTGCCAAAAGGAGCTGTACCCTATCCCATCTGCATAACCATGCGATCTTATCTTCGCTACCCTCCTTCTCTCTCCAATTGTTTGGGAAACTTTATTGATAAAACTAGCCTTAATTAAATAGGAAACTTGCCCGTGTTTGCACAACTCAGAACACAATGGGGTCTCAGTCAAATAAACACTGGTGCCCATATTACATTTGGGAATTCTCTGTGGTTTGGGGTTTTAAATTCATTGCAGCAAGCTTGGGAGCAAAGTTTCAACAGGCATCTTTTCTTCTGCTCCCGTACTTTGTAATAAGAGGGTGAGACAGGGAATGAATCTGCATGCAGAGAGGCTCAGTACTGGTTCCAACACAATGTGTACATGAGGATCATTTCAGGACACACCATATGAGACATGCTAGCCCAAAAGCAATTATTTTTTCTCACCACTTCTCAGAACCCAGACCTAACAAACTGCCCTGAAATAGCAGCACAACTCTAAATAGCATCATTTCTTCTCTATTTGAAAGCAACACCCACACTGAAGCTTTGATTTTAAGCCATCCCTGAGCAGTTACCACATCTTTACCATTCAAGCCACAGGGAAAATCATTAAAAGCAACAGAAACACTAGGGGATGAGAACCAAAATTAGAAAAGCCGAACACCACACAGATTTACTCCCACAGTAACTGGATTGACTTCAGCCTGGAACAGAGTAGGCGTGACTCCTGGAAAAGCATGTCTCTCCAGGTAGAGCCGTATTGAGGGGACTTCTCCTGGGCTCGTGCTTTCCTGGAACATTAAATGCAAACCACATGCTCCAGCTCTAAGACAGCAGACATGTAACCAGGACTGGCTTCAGCACACTGCAATACACACAGGTTTCTCCATCCTCCTGTCTGCACAAACATGCTCACATACCAGATGAGAGCCCAAGGCAGGGGAATTCAGGTTGGGAAGCATGTCCTTAGATCTCCATGAAGTCTGGGTCACGGCTTTCTGAGTATTTTACCCATCAGAAGCTTTCCTTGAAGAAGACAGGTGTTTCCCCATGGGGCTTGAGGTATGGGGTTTTAAATATGCCAAGAAGTGTTTCAATACAAAAGCACAGACCTTCTCCTAACTAAACACTGTCTGCATTCAGGTCATTTAGAGATATCCAGAGGAAACTGGCGACTGCTCAAAAAAAGGGTCTTATACAGGAATGTATCCCTGCTATAAAGCAACAGAAGCAATTCACCCTGGTGAGTGATTTTCCTCCCGAGTACTAGGCACACCAAACGAGAGCAGATACAGCTCATGAAAGACAAGGAAAAGAAGGGTGGGAAAGGAAAGAGATGAAAACACAACAGTGACACCTTCGGCTTTGTTTCCATCTTGTTGCAAACTTCAAAACAAAGCCTGAGGATGAAATTTTGTCTGGAGATTCCAACAGAAAAGCTTCTCTAGTTGACTTATTGTGCTTTGAGGTTACTAAATGCCCTGCAGGCAACTGCAGCCTGGAGTGCTATGGGATCCACACTAATGATGGATTATCACTTCTGCAAGGTGCCTTTCACTCCTCCTGACACACCTGAACTCAAAAGCATTTCTTCTCTGTGACAATCAAGACATTTTACCGAAACAAAGGGAAGTTTATTTTGCATTGCTCCTCTTCAGCAAACTGTGTCTCAAACAGCTTAACAGAATTAAGGTAAAACACTGCTCAGAAAAATTAAATAGCACAGGCTGAGGGAAAAAAAAAATGAGAGATTTTAGATCTAAGGTATTTTTCACAGAGCAGGAAGACTTGTCGTGTGGTAAACAGCAGAAACCAGGAACTGGGACACTTGTGATTTATCTGTTCTTCCACAGCCTTCCCATGTGGCTGGGGGCAAAAGAATGACAATCCTATCCATAAGTTGCTAAAAATATAGCACAATTTCAATATGTTTAAATGGGAGCTCATTTTATTCAGCATGTCACGCTTTATCCTTTCAATACTTCAGCTTCACCATATGTAAAACAGCATTAGCACCTAGCTGTACCAAAAAAGCATTTTGATTAATACCCTCAAATGAAAAGGAATCTGTGTAAAGTATCAGACGCACCAGGACTGAGCTATGTGGAAGTCAGAAGAGATAACAAGCCAGTAAATTTCAAATCACTGTTTGCATCCATCCCATAACTACATGCTGAAATCCATACAGCCTGCAGACAGGCTGGCATACTGGCAAGAAAAATTTGTCATTTCTAAATTTAGCAGACACTTCAATTGTTGTGCAATGCTTCAAAAGCAACAGAGATATAAAGTGGAGTTTGTAGGACAACCATTTAAACTTAACTGAGAGCTCCGCTCACTGAGCGGTCTTTTCTTAATTCCCTTCCTGTTTGGACAATTTGATCCACTTCTTTTTATCCACCGCAACCGCAAGGGTCTGTCCTGCAGTGAATGGATAGGCTTTTTTCTGGGATAACTTCCAGGTTAAAGAGAAAGGATTTACACTTGAATGAAACATAGGCTCTGTATTTGGAAAATTTGTTTTGAAAACTTGGGAAGGAAGCAAAGCCTCCTTCATTTAAAAAGGGACTCAATTAACATTCTCCAACAAGTCTTCCTATCCAAAGAACAGTACTTGCTGGGGGACATGTGATTTGAAAGTTGTTCTCCTCGCTCACAACGTCCCTTTCTGAAATACAGGCCACTGTTTTTGAGATACACGAGGATCTTTGCACAGCTTTCCAAAGGGCTGTCTGTCACAGTCAAGTCCTTGACTCCAGACATAAAATGTTCTATGACTTAGGCTCAGAAAACTTAAAATAGAGCTTAAAGACCCTTATGAAGGCCTAGAGTGACACGTTCACTCTGTGAGCACGGTGGATCCCTCTACAAGGACAGCTTATCCATGCTCAGCCACAACCGCAAGATGAATCCTTCCCAAGAGTTAAGCAGCATCACAAATCTCACCACCTTGTCTTCTTGAAAACATGCAGCACTGCACGTCTGGTTTAGTTTTAAAACATTTCAAAAAGAAGATACTAATGACCAACCAAGCAGGTGTTCTGCTTTTGATTCATAAGTTACCGGGTGTGGGTTTGATCTGCAGTAGACAGTGCCAGACAGGGCCACCATAATGGTGAAAGTGCTGGGCATGTCTAGATACTGCCCACACACGAGGAGGAAAACAACTCAGGCCTCTTCTTTTTTTCCCAGCTAAAGGGAAAATAAGGCCACCGACAATTTAATATCCATTTTTATTTCTGAATTCCCTTACCAACTGTCTGTGACAGAGCATTCTTCACTCTTTAATAAATACAGGTCAAAGTCTAGCCTGACTCAAAGTTGATGATGGATTGAGTACGGGAGTTTACTTCAGTACGCAGCGAAGAAGGATGGTAGATAAAGGTATCGTTAGTGTATGTTGTTACAGAAAGCATGCAACCGTCACCTCATTTAACACTTTGGGGAGACCATCTGTAACAGACCACTCTCATTCACTTCTTCTGGATGCCTCAAATTGAAACCTGACCCAGGCACGCAGCAACAGAAGGGAACAGTTATCTGTAGTTACCCACTGTCAATGCCTCAGCTAGGAGGGTAGGCTTTCTACGTAGTGAAAGCCAGGACACAGGCGCTCTCCAGAGCCTGTCCCAGTAATTTAGATGCTGAGATGTGAACTACCCTTTGGGAAAAAACATGATTTTCCCTGCTGACCATGCTTTTAGTCCAGGCACTAAATCAGGTGTGGATAACTATAAAAGCTCTTCCGTATCCAACAATTATTCTCCAGTTCATCCAAAATAAATTGGTGGTTTGGGAGTTTGTCTACACTGAAACGAACCAAAACAGTTACTCTGCAACCTTTTCCCTTCACCCAAAATAAAAGTAATTTAGGAGTTTTGTTATTAAATAAGATTTTCCACGGGGAAAGCCAGCATGCTTTAAATTCACACCCCGCTTTACAGTGGAATAGTTTCCTCACACGGACAAGTGCTTTACTCTTAACCCTTGCTGGCCGCAAAAACACAGATGTCAAGACAGAAAGCATCAGAGAATCCTCCAAATCTCCCACATAAATGTACCACAAGGTACTTTGCACAGCTGGTAAATGAGCTGCTCAGTGATAAACACACTTAACAGAGTTTACGTTTGCTGTAGACACTTAAAGATTAAGAGGTCTACTCCTGTCTTTTCCGCCTACAACAGACAGATATTGAACAGCATGACAAGCTGAAGATACTTTTTAGATGAGGTAAGCAGGCTATAAATGAAACGTCCTAGGCACCTCACTCAAGATACAGGGCCAAAAGTTGGGCTCAACTTGAGCTTTGTGTCAAAACCCTCCATCGATCCCAAGGGAATCCACAAAACATTTGGACAGGACATGTTTCACACAGTCACTCTCCCATTACCTTGAGCTAAAGATCCCCTTGGCAGATGCATCTTTTCTACCCAAAAACATCCCCTGCACATACCTTCTCCTGAGAATATAATAGGTGATGACAACTAGTGAAATGTGCTCATATCCACGCCTTTCAATAAATAAACTAGCTGCTGGGAAAATATAAGCACATATCTTCTACAAGAGTCTGACGTTGTTTTTGTTAGCCATTTAAAGAGCCAATCTACTCCAAAAGTTTTAAAATCGGTAAATGAAGTAACTGCATCTTCTCAGGGAAAAAAAAAAAAAAAAGGAACAGTATTACCATAACCAAACAGCTTCTCTCTTACACGTCGAGCACTGGTAATGCCAGCCCCTGTGCAAGCTTTCTGGTCCTGTCCACTCTGCATCTTCTTCACATGCTGGAAACAAGCTTTAGGACCAGGAACGTACTGCAAAATCCAGGTGTCCCACACATGAATAAGATGCATCTCTCTTGTATCACGTTGGATTTAAAAACAGGGATGAAGTTATCCTGCATGTTTTGTTAAAAGACACCTCTGAAAGGTATTTAACCACTAGAACTGTGGTTTTAAAAGTGAAATTGTCCAGCTAACATTGGCAAAGTCTGAAAGTGTTGCAACTCTCTGCTATGGGACTCAAATATTAACGTAAAGGCTACAGACATACAGGAGTCTCTGCCACAGAAAGTTCCTGGAAGTGAAGTGATGGGGACACAGGACCATATTTACACCGCTGCTCCACCACGCAGCTTCTTGTGTCCATTTGTCACCAAGTGCATCTTCCCCTCCCTGCTCCAAAGCAGATTAAGCTTAATATACTTATGTAGTTGTGAAGTGTACTGCCTATTATCCAATTAGATAGCTAATGAGATCTGAGTAACAGCACGTAGGCACAGATAACCGTTGGCTGATATCTGGTAAAGATTAGACACGTTCTGCCCTTGCAGAACAAGGGTTGGGATTCGTTCAAAGGCTGCTCTGAAGACTGGATTCAGGTAATTGTTTAATTTTGTTTGGGACCCATAAACACACCACGTTTGTTTCCTCTTGATCTCCTAGAGCTGTCATATGGCAACGGTCCCATTACAAAAGTCCTGATAAATCTGGTGTAGCTTGCACATTTAAACTTTCAGTGTGGACAAAGACAGATCTCATCACCTTTAAGATCCCTTCTAGCTTCCAAAATCTATGGAACAATAAAAGATCTATGCATCAGCAGGGAAAAAAGTGATAAGAATATTAAGAAATGCGATCTTTATTAGCCTGACACCATCCCACATGACGCTCCCGTAAGATCCAGCTAAGAAAACATGAACTAGATGTAATCACCATAAAATGGCTGCTTGACAACATAGTTCTCAGAACATAATTATCAAGGGTTTGCTATCTAATTGTGAGGGCACTGGAAAGCGGGTCCAGCCAGGCACAAGAGCCGTGCAATATTTTCATTACCAATTTGGATGATAGACTGGAATGTATGGCCATAAAACCAACAGATGATTCAGCTGAGAGGATTTGCAAGTACTATGGTGTGCAGTGTAGATTTCTAAATGATCTTGACACACTGGTCCAACATCAATAAGAAGAAATACTTAAGAAACAGAAGTCTCAGGTACAAATGCAAAAACGGGGAGCAACTTCCTATACAGCAAGATTCCAGCAAAGGCTCTGACATTTTAGAAGGTCATGGTACAATTGTGAGGTTCGACAATGTCCCGCAGCTGCATAAAGGCAAACCTCAGCCTGCAGTGATGATCCATGGAAAGCATCTAGCTTTCAAAGTTTTGCCCTTAGCCGCTCACTGCTCTGCAGCTAATACGCTTTTTATAAAAACGGACTGAAGAGAATCTTGCAGAGAACAACAAAATTAAAAAACACCAGGTGTGAGATTAAGCTGGATCTATTTAAACCAGACATGTTCCTAAGAACAGACTAGCCCAGGCAAGCAGGCAGGTTACAGCCTGAAGGAAGCCTCCTTCTTCCTACATCCAGCAGGAAAAATTCAGGATTCATCTTTTCTGAGTTTAACACTCTGGCTTTAATCTCTGTTTAATAACAAGCTAATGGCTATGAATTTATTGAAAGAACAAGAGTCCATGGTCTTATCAACCTAGAAAACGGTTGGTAAAATACTTCACACCCATCTTCTTCCAGCACACTTCCCTATAGCTCAGTACAAACACAACTTTTTTTTTTGAAGCAACTCCCTCATTAGCAGTTCTTTTAAAGAGCGACCATCCAAGAAACACTTAACCTGTCCCCACAGACGGGGAGATATAGATTGGATGGGTGGAACACAAGGTGGCTAAAATTTGCTTGAATCATTGAGCTCAAAAGGTAGCAGCCAACAGACTGAAGCATTAACTGGCAGCTCTTTATGCATGGTGTTCCTCAACAAACAACCAGTACTGACACTGACACTGCTCAATATCTTAATTAATGCCCTGGATGATGCAATGGAGAGCTCCCTCAGCAAGTTCAGAGACAACACCATGCTGGGTTGAGCGGTCGATACACTGGAGGGGAGGACTGCCCAGCAAGCTGGAGGAACAGGCTGAAGGAAACCTCATGAAGCTGAGAAACACAAACGCGAAGTCCTGCACCTCAGACAAAAAATATCCATTGTCAGCACAAACTGGGAACTGACTGGCTAGGGAGAAGCTCTTCAGAAAAGCACCTGGGAGTCCTGGTGGGCAGTAAGGTGAAACGGAAACAGCAGTGGGCGCCTGCAGTGACAAAAGCCAGATGCATACTGGGTTGTACTGTGAAGGACAATAGCCAACAGCTCGGCAAAATGGCCTTTCTTCTCCTCTTGGCAACAAGGAGGCCGCATCTGGAACACCGTCTAATTCAGCTGTGCCCCCGGAAAAGATATTGATAAACTCAAAAAAGTGCAGTGGAGTACCGCTGGTCACTGGAACACATGATGTGAGAGAAGAGAATGAGGGAATGGGGTTTGTTCAACTTGGAGAGGAA
This sequence comes from Dromas ardeola, assembly GCA_013398915.1. NCBI lineage: Eukaryota > Metazoa > Chordata > Aves > Charadriiformes > Dromadidae > Dromas > Dromas ardeola. Next base: position 284,448 of record VYZM01019543.1, on the reverse strand, counting down.
AAGGTAATTAGCGGGGGATCTAATTTCTATCTCCAACTACCTAAGTAGGGGGCTACAGAGAAGACGGAGCCAGACTCTTCTCAATGAGTATGAGCAGAAGGACAAGAAACAATGGGCATAACTTGCAGCAAGAGAAATTCTGATCAGACAAGAGGAAAATATTCTTCACCATGAGAGCACTAACCATGGCATCAACCTGCCACACTTGACTAGAAAAGGTCCGAAACTTGATCAGAAAAGTTCACAAGAAATCTACTTTAGATTCTAGCTCTGCTTGGAGCAGGAGGTCAGACGAGAGAGCTCCAGATGTCCTATGCAACCTAAATTACCCTTCTGTTCTAAGAAATAATTATGAAGAAACACTTAACAAGGGATTTTGCGCAGTAGCCTACAGCACTCTACACCTGTTCAGTGATAACAAGTACTTTAGACTCAAAAGCTGTCAATAAAATACTTTCCACATGACTAAAGATCCCTGTATCTCTAATTAAGGGAGAAAAAGAGTAAGAAAGAAAACACTAGAGCTTTCACTGCTATTTGAAACAGAACAAGAGAAACTGGAGACTCACATTATACAAGTTATCACACAAAAGCTCCGCAAGAAAACTATGAGGAATTCAAAGATATGTACTGATAGTTCAGACAAACAAAATCAAGACTGCTCCTCCCTACCTGCTGTTCCCACTGCAATAAACACGAATCGACGCCAAGAGGTGTTTCAGACCTGTCCAGACCAGCCTTCATTTTGGTTTTAGCTTCTTCAGTTGTCTCAGGACAAAGGCTCTCTGTATGCAGACATACCTTTCATACATACTTCCTGCTCTCTCACACTGAAAGGTATAAGAGGTGTTAATAGATCTAGAGAAGATTCCTGCATTTATACAAAGACAATATACACAGAGAAATTTTTTCATTTTTTTCCCCCCAATAAAATAAAGTGAAGCAGTCTACAACACGAAGCACTTAGATACAGTTCAAATGAAACTGCCACCTTCCTCTGAGTATCCTGTAAAATGAACCCCCTAAAACCTAACAAAACAGGTACAACTGTGGTGTACAAGAGGGTCAATGAATGCAAACTACAGTGTTTTGTGTAATGTGGGCATCTGTCCACCTGGAAGCAGCAAGATCCAAATGGACATGCAGCCCTCTGTCACACGACAGCCATTTGGAATAATTTTCCTAAAAATACAATCAAACAACAATCGCCTTCCAGCAAATGGTTAATTGTTCCTTTAATGCTGGCTGGCATGTTACCCAATTTACCTTAGTAAGTTATGTTTCTAGTGCTTATCTGCTGCATTTTCCGTCATGTTTTATGTTTGAGTGCTACCTCTCCTCTCAGAAAAATCTTCACAGCCACATTTTATCAGCTTTGGAAACACATGAATAACTGTACGCTTCACAGAAATGAAGAGACAATTCCGACAAAATCAGATGCACAGAGCATAACCACTGCAGGGAGGGAGAACAGAAGGTCACCTGTGAACTACAGCTGAGAGGTCTAATCAGGAGAACACAATTGTCCAGGTTGCAATCCAGCTAGTCATGGGGAGAGCCTCGGTGAGAGCAGCTGGCAAGAACCTTCACCTTACAACAGAGGGGCACTACTCTGGAACAGTCAGTGAAAAAGATCCCTGTGGAAAAGATGGCACTTGAGCAAGATGACCATGTTCCCTGTTTTTATAGTGGGTAAAGAGACAAAGCCATAATGAAACCTTCCATGACAAAACACTGTAACTGTGCTGCTGTCAGAAAAAAAAGAAATGCACACATCATACCCCAAAGTCTACATAGGAGTGTCATAAATTGTGTCTGTTGATTCAGTACAGGTAGGTGCCAGATGGAGGACTGCAGGTAAGTTTTGGGCCCTGCAGCTCAAGAAAGACACGGGCCAGACATTCCCAAAGTCTGATGCAAAGAGAAGACTGAACAGCTCACTCTGTACAGTAACAAAAGGGGAAGAGGTCAACAATTTTCAACTGTAGCACAAGAAATCGAAGTCAGAAACTAGGAAAATCTTGGTAATGGCAAGAACAATTAAAGAGTTTAAAGGATCACCCAGTGAGGATGGGGAAAGTCCATCACTAGAGACTTTTAACAACTGTGTTGGACAAACATCTGCTGGGAAAGTTTAAATAGATCTGATACAGTCTTGGGGCAGGAGGTCAGATTAGACAATTTACTAAGGTCCCTTCCAGCCCTGCACTTCTTTGCTTATAACAGGAATATGACAACAGAATATATCGGCAGCAGCCGCACACGAGCCTCCCTAATATTTCCATAATACATCAAAGAAATGCTGTGAGATCCTGTGTGCAGCAGTTGCCCATTCCCACATGGTAACTTCTCCCTCTGTTCCTGGAGAAGCAATATAGAGGTAACACAAACAGTCAGTTTTATGGAACAGGCATGTGAACAGGAGCTCCCCAGCACAGCCTTCCCAATGAGACAGTCCCTCTCACATCCAACAACATGCGGACAGTTGTTTACAGGAGCCCATTTGCACTTTTTCCTCCCAGTTTGCCTCCTTCACATCTCACCCTGCACTCAGNNCCATTCTTCTGCTCCTCCCTGGAACATTTTCTCCTCTAAGATCTTCAAGACTGGATCTCTTTCATGTTTTGGGGAAGCCCTGAGCAAAACGTCTGTGCTTCTAAGAACAAAAAAGCTTGCAGATCATCTACTTAGCATTACAGACTCCCATCTCCCCTCCAGCACTGCCTGTCCCTCTGCTTGGCTGGGAGCCTGGCGTAAGAAATCCCACCTGCATAAATTCTTCATGCAGAAATACCTAGTTAGTACTGACCTTTCTGTCATCCCCAAGATCCACAACCTTCAGTGCTTCCTACTGGCATGTCCATGGCAGCCAGCTATTGAGAGCAAAGCTGACTTTATGTAGCGCTCTCATCAAAACTTTGGAACCTCTCCTAACGCTCCGCTGTGCCACACAGGGAGCCCACCACAGAATCCTGGATCCCACCCCAAGGGAATAGGGTGACAAAAAGGGTAATGACCGAGTGCTTAACTCTAAAGCCCGTTGTCACATTCAGCCCTTTGTCAAGTTCTCTTCGAAGTCCAAATAGAGGCACCAGATACTATTGTATAACTGGAGCAACGGTGTGAGCTCCCCATAACTATAAAAAGGGACATTTAATTTAGTCTACTACATTACTGGAAGCACTGTGCTTCTGCAAGCATTAATTAACGGCACATAGTGTTCTGTGAGATCAGACCATCCAAGCAGCAGAGTGTAAACTGCAAGCCCCAAAGTACTAACCTTTATCTCAGGGTTAGAGCTTGAGCTATCAACTTTAGCAGTTAAGGGGGTTTCAGGAGTTTTTGCTTCTTTGTGTGCCCCCCACAACTCCTCCCGGCTCATTCTTGCAAATGCAAAACCAGTCTCCAAGCTCTCGGTCGCATCTGCATGTGGAAGCGGGCAAGCAGCGAGCAAGATGACAGAAGTGGTCCGAGGCAGAAATACCCACTTGTGTATGTTTGTGCGTACACCCCAGCACATCTGAGGGCACAGTTTTGCAATCCCAGGAAACTTAGATCTAAGTTTGCACTGTCCTTAAGAAGGACAGTCCTGACTGTCTGTGTAGTGCTGACACCAGCAGTCATGGGACAGGCCAGGGACTGGATCCAACTGAAAAATAACCCTATAAAAATAAGTAATAATCTGCTGCCAGATGTGTGGCCTGCCTGATCAAGATCTCTCACCCACAGACACACCAGAACATACAAGAACAGGACCAACTCTTTCACTAGAAGTAGCACCTTAAATTTGTGTAAGTCACCCCTGATGGGGGTGGAAAACAGTTACACAAGAGAAGAAACAAGCAGGCACAGATAGGACAGCACAGTGAAAATATCTTAACACTTCTGAACTTTCACTGCTGAAGCCCGTGTCTTGCAAAATGACGCTCCTTCCAGCAACCCAGACTTTCCAAAAGGGTCTATGATTTTTAGGAGTTGAACCAAAGGATTATCAGACACACTAACTAACATCTTCCTGGCAGAGTCCTCTGGGATCACAATCGTGACTGATTCCAAAAAAGAAAATCCTGTTAGAAGAAGATTGGAGATCAAAGCAGGAGGTTACACCGACATCCTGGAACATGCATGTCCCATGGGACAAACAAATTTTAAATTAAGTTTTAGACTAAATGTCTGTCTGTCCAGCAGAAACATTAGGTTAGCATACTTGAATGTTACACCTGTACAACCTCTTCGAGAGAAAACCCATTCCTTACCTGCCCCGCAAAATGAATTAAACTGAACAGAGCCTTTAGAAAGGGAAAGAAACTCCTCCTTTCCTATGCAGTTCCCAGCTTAGGGATAGGCCAGGACTACCTGCTTAGCTTAGCACAAGGTATTTTCTGGATATATTACCTACAAGATAGCCTGAGTAGGTATTTCACGATGAAAATGATCCAAATCAAAGTGCCCTTTTTTTTTTTCCTCTCCTCGAAGTGTGCAAACATCATCATATCCTGTCCAATATTTCAATCATTCCAAACACGCCAGCAACCTACGCTGTTAAATGACACTCAGTTAAGTCCAGTGGACACACTTAAAAAAACCCTGGCATTATGCAGAATAATGAATGAATAAACACCCATTCTTCCATTTTTCAGAAGTTATCTACCTCCATTTAGTTCTCTACTTCACCAGCCAGGAAAGCAAATATTTTCTTATATCTTAAAAGGTAGTTCCTGCCTTTGAACTCAATCAGTACCAAAAAAAAAAAAAAAAGGCATTTTAGTGACATTTTCAAGCCATTATAAAGACATAGCAGCTCTTTAAAGACCTATTGGATAAAAGAAATGCAAGGCACCAAAACCAAAGGTTCCCCACAAGCTGAAATAGTCTTTATTTACATCAGTTCAGCTCTCTGGGCTCCCCACAGCTGAGAATCTGCCTTTCTTACTGTGACCTCCATTCTGCCACTGATCTGCTTCATGGCCTCCAGCTCTCTCCCTCTGTCCTCCTATTCTCAGAAGCAGGATAAACGTGGTCTCAGAGGACGACGTGGAAAAGCAGCTCCACAGAAAGAATGCAACAACCAAAGCTCTGTGTAAATCACTACTCTGGGGCTGCAAAATCTGTTCCCCTCAGACCCAGCAAGTTCCCAGCCACCAACATTTTGAGTTATCTGAGAGCACTTAACAATAGCCGTCTTGTTTTACCGAGACTTGCAGAAAACCTTAAAGGATGGCCTGGTAGCAGAGAACTGAAATAGCTCAGGGATCAAGCTCCAGTGTGAGCAGCAGGGAGGGGCTTTTTGACCCCTTTTTCATTACATTCCTGCCAATGAGCTTATCTCACTACCTTTGGAGCAACCCAGGCCTTTCTCAGTGCCAAAACTCTCCCTGCTGCATCCATCCTTTCAATCTCATGTCCCTGTCCCCAAGATGTCACAAAACAAAAGCTCCAGTGGACCAAAAAAAAAAAAAAAAAAACACACACCAAAATTGCACTTAAAACGAAGGACATGATTAAAATTCAACAAAGCAACATCACTTTTTAAAAATCCACTGTATTTAAAGATCTCCAGAGGAAAAGGTCACTGATATATATAGTGCATCTCCCAAAGCAAAGGTCTGTGTCATGCTGATGTCAGGTTCAGCCTGCAAACAGGTTGTTATAAAAACCCCACGTGCTGTGTTATTCACAGCCGGGGTGGCCAGCATAGGGCTGGCTGGTTGAATCCCCACCACCCGCACCGTGCCTCCAGCCCAGTCCCTACCCCAGCATCTCTCAAGGGTGCTGGCTCTGGTACTCAAAGCCTTTTCTTCACATACAATGAATAAAGAACATGCTGTATATTTTGGTGATGTGACGGACACCCTCTGGTCAGGTGAAGGACAGTGCCATGAACTCTATAAAGAGCATGCATCCAGCACAGCCGAAGAGCAATACCTCTGCAACACCAATTAATGATATCCTACTTAATAATAAGACAGTTGCACGTGTCAAGTTTAACCTCAAGAGGCTTTACCACAGATTGCAGTGGACTCTCCGAAGGTACAAGGAGCAGCTGAACCCCACAGGCTCTCCAAAATATGTTCACAACTGTACATAGACAGAGACACTGGACCTCAAACTCAGATTCTCACAAAGCCACTGTCCAGAGCAGAGCCACACATCATGTGAAACAGCTGCACCACATCAACAGGCTCTTCAGGTGCCACAATGCACATGGTGCTAACTGAAGTCACCACGAATTTTTATTTTCCAAGTAGTTCATATTCCCATATTTCTGGAATCTTTTCTTAAAATAAAAAGAAACCACAGAAAAATTAGATTTTTTTTTTAAAAAAGCAAAGATTTGTAACCAATTTCCATGGTGACTACTATAAACTCAAGTGATATTACTGTGCATACACCCACATGCCCTCTATGCGGAGCATGGAATACCTGGACGCATCAAAGCCAACACATCAACAAGAGCTGATGCAAATGGGACACGTCATCAAGGTGGCTGAAAATTTTCACGTTCTCTCGACAGGAACACAACCAGGATGATAACATGTTCTGGAAAGACCACAATGTTTCGTGATGCCATTTGTTAACTTGTTCACTTCTTTGGAGTCCTTAATACAAGGAATCGTTTGCATTTGTTGTTTTACGGTTATGCTTCTATCCCCTCGTGACAGACCTGCTAGCACTTTTGGGGTGCAAGAGGATTTGAACCCTAGCACCCACCAGCCAGGAGAGAGCACCTTGCTCACCAGCCATGGTGGGTTACTGTCACTCTCCCCCATTACTGCTGATTAATTTTTGCATCCAAGCAGAGCAGGACAGATCCTCAAGCCAACGGTTTAGACACTCTCTTGAGAAGGACAAGTTCAAATCCATTCTCCACCCATTTAATTTACAAGAGGTAATCTTTATACCTCTTTAATTTATTTTTACTACTGTAACACAATGTTTTAGCTCACCAATAGAGCTAAAAAGCTCAGTTATTTAATTTTCACAGACTTGACTTCATTAACTTCTGTAGAGGAATAATGTTTGTGGCGACTGGGAAAGGATATTTCTACATTTTTCCATTTTCTGGTCTGTTAATTACGGTTACTGAGAGAAGGAGACAGCAGTTAGATTTGTGAAATACAACAGGCTGCACTTTAAATTTGTCAAAGGCACAGAGAAAATAATTTCTATTTCTTTTTTATATAACCCAATCATACAAAGCAAGTAAATCCACACACTTCAGAAGTCAGAATTGTTATTCTCCCTAAACCCTCATTTGGGCCAGGAGGAAATTAGATGGAGAATTTTAGATATCATTAGCAGGGATTCTTTTTCTGTGGGATGACAGTCACAGAAAACATGGAGAGAGATAACTGGGGTTGAGAGGACAGGCAGCTACACTTTTGTAGCAGGCAGCAGGAATACACTACATGCAGGAATACCCCTCCAAGCTCCTGAGGCTGAGATGGCCAGGAGTCCACTACCTTTTGCAGATGGAAGATTGTGAAAAACCCAAAGCATACTACCTGGCTAAGGTGGAGACCAGTCAAAGAGCACCATTGCACCCTTTAGACCAAAACGTCCTGTAGGGACCCCCTAAACTGTTAAGTCTCCTGTTTGTGAGGAATGTTTGCAATTTCACAGAGCTTTCCAAACTCCACCTCAACCTCTCCATCCCCACCAAGTCAACTGAGATTCCCCCACCCCAGGAAAAGATTGTGTTTCAGAGTCACCACAGTTAACTTGTCACAGAACTCAGACACATTTTGGCGGGTGACACACAACAGAGAGAAAGCCCTTCAAGTGAAAACCAGAGAGGGCTCTCCAGGAGTGCTTTAGCAACAGCAGAGATGAGGACAAGGGCTCCCAGGATATGTGTGGGGTGTTTGTGGTGTTCAGCCACACACTCTGCCATTTCAAGAAAGCGTGGCACAAAACGGTACAGCTCAAGAGCAGCTTTTCCGTTGAGCCAAAGGACTGAGAGGGATAAATGACCACAGCACCCAACATCAGCTGGTGTTTTCAGGACTTAAAGACCCAGTCCTCTACCCCTATTTGCACATATAGTTTAGCCAAAATGCCAGCTAGCTGCTCCTCTAAACCCAAAAAAGCCCAGACAAACATTTAAGCCATTATGCGATGATTTGGATCCCAGCACTGAGTCAGAGCTAAGACTATCGGGTTTTTGCCAGCTCAGTAGTCATCTGAACCTGTTTCCCAGTCTGGCTTCCCACTCCACAACGGGCAGAACGGGGGAACGAGGGAAAGACAGTACTGTCTTTTTTAGAGGCAAAGCCAGCTGAAACTACAGACCTTGCTACTCACTGAAAAAAAACCATACATCTGTTCCACAGCAGTGCCATAAAAGATTAGTAAGTGCTGGGCTAATAATCTGGAAAGAGAAAAGGACCTAGGAGAGCAAAATGTTATCACTAAGTCAATAAAACAACATTTGTAAAAGACTAAAAACATACAGCATTCTTGCACAATGCACAGAAATGCTCCTAGGCTGATTTCTCGTCCTCCACTAAACCTGTCTGATAACTCTGGGAGCAGGACCGTGTCGTACAGGCTAAGGGAAAAGTGGATCAACAGGGTGAGCTAAGGACAGAGCTCCGGACTCAACCCTGCAGGATCACTGAGTGGACGTGCATTAGCAGATACATATGGTTTCACTTTTACGTAAAGCTTGTGTTTACATCTAATATATCAGGGCAATTACAGCTGTCCCCGGCACTGGATTTGAGTCAAGCGTGCTTACACACCATGCAAAGGATTTTTAGGGGTGATTTGAGAGCAGGGATCCAGTGGAGCAGCTGTATTTCTGGGGCTGGGGATGTAAATTGCTAAAAAGCTTTATTTTAAGGTCAGGTTCGGTAACTGACAATTAACTTTGCCCATTTCACTACTGCGCGTCCGGGACTAATCCCTCATCCACCACAGCAATTTAAGAGATGGAGCAATTCCACAGAAGTCAATGGATTTGACTGAAAACATGAGATCCGCAGGAACTGCCAAGCCCCCAGTATTGTAACAGCTCTGTGTAAACAAGAAACACCAAAACGCAAACGAACTGCAAGTCTTCGCAGCTTGTAATTTACACCCCACCTCACACATCAGATTATGGTGACTTTCCTGCTTAGCCTTTATTCTTCATGTCATTGCCCCAAACGCCGAGATGCAGAAAGCAGCGGCGTGCGCGGGCGCCCATCGCATGCGGGCGATACGCTGACATAAGCACACAGGGCAGGGGCAAAAAAAAATAAATATAAATAAAGAAGCCCAAAAACCCCAGCACGACCCACACACGTGCCCTCGGCCGCAGGCCGGGGGGCCTTTCCCCCACCCATCCCTCCCCAAAATCACGAGTGGGGATGAAACCACCACCTCGGCGTGGCACCGGCCGGGGTTTCTCGGCTCTGAGGAACGAGGGTCATGAGCGATTTTTGAGCGATTCGTGAGCATTTACGAGGCGAATTTGTGAGGTCGGGTGCGCGGGATGGGGCGCAGGGCCAGGCCCCTCGGGCAAACACCCCCCGCCCTGCCCCATGCCGGCCACCCTCTCCCCACGGCGGGCTGCAAATCCTCCGTGGCCACCGTACGAGGAGGAGGAGGAGGAGGAGGAGGAAGAGAGCCGGGCTGGCGG